>CM035116.1:66944344-67544344 GCA_020205555.1 Panax stipuleanatus | reverse complement strand
TGTGATGAAGACAGATATGAATTACACGTAATACCAATCTTAATCTAGCATATGATAATGATTAAATTAACTCAATTGGCCATATCAAATTAATTAGATCAATTAGCATGCAATCAATGAAAATAGATTATCAGAAGAAATTTCATACAAGAAGGAATAAATAATAATACTCAATTAATTAATTACTTGTAACAAGGTTCCACCTCCCTTTAGAGCTGAATAAAAAAACTAGCCTGACATGCTCCAAGTTTGCACTTCAATGAGGTATGATAGTTGGTAGAAGAGGCTTATCCCTATTATAGAATAAATGTTATTTATTTAAATAGATTATTAGTTTAATTTATTTATTTAAATAAGATTAGAATTGTTCTAATTGATTTATTCATAACCAGTTTAATATGGAGAACCTAAAGGGTCACACCATAAAAGGAAGAAGAATTATTTAAGAAGAAAATTGCATGATAGTAATAATGCATTAAGTACAATTAATTTAATATATGATGATAGAAAAAATTAAATAGCTTAATGTTTATTATTTAATATTTTAGAAATATTAAATATAAATTAATAAGAGGAGTCTTATTAATATTATTATTATTATTATTATTTTAATTCTAAAGGAGTTTAGGAATTAATATAATATCAGTGCTCTCTCTCAATCCTAATAAAGATTAGGATATAAATTAATTAAAAGTATTTAATTAATTAAATAAAACCCTATTCTAATTGGATTAAAAGGGTTAACCTAATATCTATATAAGAGAGTCTTATATCATAAATAAGGTGCGTGAATTTTTTTAAGAGTTGGGAGTACACATATTCTATAGAGATAGAAACAAGGGTTAAGCCAATAACCCATCTTCTTGAGTTCTTCATCTTCCTTGGTGGATCACCGTTAGAGGCCAAACATTTGGGTGGCTGACATTGATCAAGGGAAGGAGCCACTACAGAGGAATCAAAGGAATCAAAGGAGTAGAACTTGTACCTGAGGAAGGTTGGATCTTCAAAGGTATAATTCTATTTTTCTCCTTCTATATTCACTGATAATTGATGCACAAGAATGATCATGGTTATGGGTTTGTATAAATTTTTGAAAACCTAGTTTTTGCGCTTCCGCCCTATTTATGTGATTTGATTGCATGATTGCGTTACGTACAAACCCAACATGATTTACTACAACCGTTGGAAATACCAGAGTGGAAATGGGAGCACGTTACGATGGACTTCATGGTGGGACTTCCAGTCACACAGAAAGGATATGATGCCATTAGGGTTATCGTGGATAAACTAACGAAGATCGCACATTTTCTACCGATCAAGATCCGCTATAGTTTGAATCAGTTAGCGAGTCTTTACGTAAAGGAGATTGTTTCACGACATGGAGTGCCGTTGTCAATTGTCTCTAATCGAGATCCGCGCTTCACACCAAACTTCTGGAAAAGCTTAGAAGAGAGAATGGGAACACAGTTGAGGTTGAGTACCGCTTATCATCCTCAGACAGACGGACAAAGTGAGCGAATAATACAAACGCTGGAAGACATGCTTAGGACTTGCGTGATGGATTTCAAGGAAATTGGGACGACCACATACCCTTAGTAGAATTTGAGTATAACAATAGTTACCATGCCCGTATCGGCATGCCACTATACGAAGCTCTTTACGGAAGAAAATGCATAACGTCGTTATATTGGGACGAAGTCGGAGAGCGACGAATACTCGGACCAGAGTTAGTACAATAAACCGCGGATGTGGTAACAGTGATAAGAGCCAGACTAGTAGCAGCTCAAGATCGCCAGAAAAAGTACGCAGACTTGCATCGACAAGATCGAGACTTTAAAGTCGGTAGTTTCGTATTCTTGAAGGTATCTCCATGGAAGGAAAAAATCTGATTCGGCAAGAAAGGAAAATTGAGTCCAAGATTTATATGACCGTTTGAGATACTGAAGCGAGTGGGCGAAATGGCATACAAAGTTACATTACTACCTGAGTTGGAGCACATCCACAACGTGTTTCACATCTCCGTGTTGCGTCCGTACAAGGCCGACTACAAGCACGTGATTTCTTATGAGCCCATTCAAGTGGAGAAGAACCTGGCATATGAAGAAATTCCTGTCCAAATATTAGATAGGAAAGAGCAAGCCTTAAGAAATAAAGGTATATCTTCTATAAAAGTACTTTGGCGTAACCACGATGTCGAGGAGGCTACGTGGGAATTAGAAGATAGGATGATGATGGACTATCCCCATCTATTTGTGTAACCTTGTAGCAATTCCGAGGATGAAATTTTTATAAAGGGGGAGGATGTAATACCCGAGAATTTCTGGATATTATTAATGAATAAATTAATAGAAATGAATATTTATTTGAATATAAATGATTATGTGTTGTGCGGTGAGTTAATTCAATTATTTCAAATTGAATTTATAATAATTGAGAAAAATGTGGAGTTTATGATAAGCTCAAAGAATGTCTTGTGTGGCACAATGGTGAGAATTATGGTGATTTAATTTAATTGAAGAAGGGATTAATGAGTGGATGATTAATTAATAATATATTGTTAATTAATGATTATTATGAGTAATAGCATATTAATGAATGAATAGTTAATTAATATTTTGAGATTAATGTTTGTTCAATTAATTGCTTAGTATATAGTTATGTAATCATAAATTGTATAGTAACTACAACTATATAGTACAAAGTATAATGTGACATTTTGATATAACTATGTAATATAGGAACTATATGGTAAAAAGGAGTAAGTCACATGAATTACATAAATAAACCCAAGTGAATACATGTTATGTGTATATTGTGCAATATGGAACCAAACTATATTATAAAATGTAGTGTGACACTTTAGTGAGACTATGCAATATGGAAACTATATTGTAAGAGTAATAAATTGTATGAGTTACATAAATTATGTGACCATGTGATACGTATAGTGCATTAGTGTGGACTTTATAAAATATTAAATTAGACTATATAAATAATTGATGTTAATAATTATTTCAATAATTAGACATAATTGGAATAATGAGATTTATGATAATGTGGTGTGTCACAACTCAATTAAATAATAATTTGCTATTATTAAAATGTACATGCATTATATATTAATGTGTATACATGTACCCCAATTTGCTACCATATGATATTGTTGTGACATTTAAAGTCCATGTATACCCCTAAGTGAATTTAAGCCAAAGTAAGCATATATGTGTATTAAGCATATAGTATATGATATTTCACTCTTTCCAAATGCTGAGCTTTGTATCCACTTGTCCCAAAAGGAGAGTCACCTCCTCAATTTCTCATTCACGTGAAAGGCAAATGGCCTATTCTACTTCATCATATCAACTTCCTAGCTAGCAATGATGGAGATGATAATAAGGGGTGTGGGTTGAGGTAGTAGTTGGGCACTATTCCATCAACTCCCCTTGATAAGTAGTTTTTATAACCACTTATTCAGATATTAACTAACTTGTTTTGTTGCTTAAACTCAAGTATTATTGTGCTTTTCATATGTTTTTGCTTTGTTTTGTAGTTTTCTTGATTTGGAACTCTCTTGGTGCAAAATGAGCTAGAAATGATGAAAGAATGCTAAAAGGGACAAGAAGCAATGAAATGAGATGATGAGCAGGTAAAAGGATGCCAGAAGTCAAACATGGGAATGGAGCAGAGAAGTGCAGCAGAAACAGAAGCCAAAGAGCAGCCTGCAGTAGAGCGCGGCCGCGCCTAAACCAAGGCTAAAAGGCGCGCGACCGCGCCGGTTCGCAGCTAACCAGAATTTTAACTTTAGCTTAAGTGGAGCGGGGCTTGGCTTGGAGGATATATATTAGGGCTCATACTCATTTTATCAGATATCTCCCCTTTGGGAGCCCTAGCTTAACATTATTCTTCCCTTTTCTTTATATTTTGAGTAAATTAGATTAGGAGTAGATCAATTCTAGGTTTAATTAGATTTGAAGATTGAAACGAGTGGATTTCATTGAAGATCCAACCTTGGAGCTTGAGCAATCAGATTTGAACTTTCTATCTTTACTTTCTCTTTGTTCCATATTTGTATTCTTATGATGTGTATTCAACTTGTGGATGGTAGATTTGAGTCAATCATGACTTAAACTTTATTTTTAGATTTCAATGGAACCTATTGAATAGTTTATTTTGATATTCTTCCATGTTGGTCTTATTGATTGTTATGAGGTTGTCTGTTATGGTTTGTATTCAATTGCTTAATTGCCTAGCTACCAATTATCATGATAATTCATATGAACTTGACAGCTGAAGTATGAGTTTAGATCTGACCATAGTAGCTTGTGTTTGTACATTCTACATGGCGTTGGAAAGTATGATTCGTGCTGAGGATAGACATATACCGAAGCATCACTTGTAGTCAATTGAGGACTTGGTCTTAAACCCTATTTATTTGTAAATCACATAGACATATAGTGGTTTAGGTAATGTGGGTGTTCATATGTGTTCTATCATCTGTGGATTGTATGTGATATAGATTGGGTACATCGAAAGATGGCCTTCTCTCACTTTCGTGTTCTCGACTAACATTCTGTGGTGATTAATTTGACTTAACAAGAAGTTTGTTGACTTAGATGAATAAATAGGGAAAATTGAGATCTCATATCTTCAGTATCTCGTTTTATTCTAGGGTTAATTAGCTTTAGTTTAATTATTTAGTTTTAATCAAAGTACCTGATCAATCGTTTAGATAAGACTGAAATGGTTATGGGCTAGTGGTTTGGTGGTTTTTATTAGTTAATTCTCTATGGGAATGATACTTAACTTACTCTTTATTACTTGTTGACCGTGTATACTTGCACGCATATATTAATCGGTAAAACGACCAACAATTTTTTGGCGCCGTTATCGAGGAATTAATTTGATAAATTTTTGCCAACATTAGTTTCAATCAAATTAGTCTTAATTTAAACATTTTATTTTAGTTTTTAATTCTCTTCCTATATTCTCTCTTTTTAGGTAACATGGATTTCAGTGCTTATCCATGGTTTTACACGAGGAAAGATCAACCAAGGGAAATGGACTCGACCCAATTGCTACACTATCAGCACAACGTGAGACTCTTTCGAGGAAGTTGGACACTGTTACAACCCAACGGAGTCAAGAGACGGCAGTTACTTATGATTATTGTGCTGGCAACAATATGATTCATCAGTGCCCCATCAGTTTTGGACAAATGCAGTATGGGGGTGATTACTTCAACCATGAGTATCCCAATTATCATCAAGATTTGGGGTCTTCAGGGAGCTATTATCAAGACCAATACTAGGATCCAAGTCCAGCATACTCACCAGAATTTACATATCAGATTCCAACTCATGAGCCTCAATACATGGATTCTGAGGCTGAAATAGAAAAGGCAAGATTGGAGGAAGAATGTTGCATAGCATCAATGAAGGAGACCTTGATTGAGCAAGCAAAGTCAGTTAAGAATCTTCAGAATTGGGCGGATCAAATTAGTATGTCTTTAATGAAGGAGGAATTGATTGAGTAAGGGATAAAAACTCAGAATCTTCAGAATCAATTATCTCAAATATTCGAAGCTGTGAGCAATGGTCCTTAGAATAATTGGTGTTATGACTTGGATGCTAAAAATGATGGAGAGCCAGAAGTGTACATGCAACTAACATTCCAACGATTATCAATGGGATGCACTCAGCGCAAGCACAAACCTCTGCCCATACAAACGTTTGTACAACTAAGCCATCACATAAGTCCTCAATGGAAATCCAACACCTAACTCTATCTTACTCATATCTTGCTCGTTACGAACTTTCTATGTTTCATCACATACAACTCTTCATGAGTTCATCTCGTACTTTTTATAGTACATTCTCTCATAGCACCAAGCTATACACACTTAGTCGTTACAGACTATCTATCATTTCATAGCTCAATCCGATCATGTCGTGATCATCAGTTTACCTTAGGGTTCTTTCCCTATTATCAACCAAACTCCATTCGAGTTCATTCTTATTATCTTTGTCATATTCATCTTATAGACATCGTCTTATCATTTTTATAACCGGAGTTAGGTAGCTTCTGATTCTTATTCTCTAGATACTTCAAGATTCGTCTTTAAATCTTCACGTATATATTTTAATCTTTATCTTTCCTTCTCTCAGGTTATAGTCTAAGGTACACTTACCTAAGGTTTATAACCTACAGCTTTGATACCAACCTGTGACACCCCCAAATTCGGGTCCCTTTATTACCTCGGATCTGGTGCAGTCACGAAACTACTATCGTCAAACTATAACATCTTTTATTCATAACTTAAAGAATATAACTTCGCTTTATTACAATTTAGAATATAAATTCTTTCCATTCTCAGGATCTGTATAATGACCCCGAACTTTAATGAGTTTCGATCTTGGTCATTTACCATTCCTGTCTTACATCATATTTGATGTTATAAAAATACAGAATAATTTAAACTTTTTCAATCACCTTTGAATAAAATATTTTTATTGATTTCATAATTTTGAATCAATTACAAATCCCTGAATCAACTATATGATATGATTCATTATATTTGAGTTACTGTATAAACTTTTACATCTTAATACGAAGTCTTCTCTGTATCGCATAGTACAACTTTACAACACAACAAGTGTTATACATCATAAGCAACTATCAAGTACATCGTATAAAACTTAAACATTTTTTCAAGATCGTATCATTAGATATCTACGTCGATCTCCTTACAAAACTACGGAACTCTATCAATCAAGTGGCATAATACTTTAATCGTGAGTCCTTAACCTGCAAAGATGGTTATTTGCAAGAGTGAGCTCGACAGCTCAGCAATTCTAACAGTTTTTATGCATCGCATAGCATATAATATCATACTCATGTCATGCATTCATAATCAATTAATATTTCCTACGCATGTTACTTCTCACATAACAGGCATAGAGATTCACTTCACAAATATATCATCAAAATCAACTTTCAATCTCATACATATCTCATAAACATTTCACATATATACATCAACATTCTCATAACATAATATAACTCAATTAACAGTTATAGAATTCATATATCAAATAGGAACTTAAAGACTTGCCTGATTCATAGTTTAACAACTACGACTTAACTGCTTATAGATATCTGCACTTCGTGTAATCCTACACAGTTATATAATCGTGGATTCACACTCGTCAGTCATACATTTCATATGCTCTTAATATAAGAACAAATATCGCTTTCCTATCTTGGTTTCATTTTTACTTAAACTTAGGATAACCATGAGACTAGCTCATTCTACTTTCAAGTTTATCTAAACAATCTTGTTTCATGTCTTGTAGTCCTTAAGGACAACACATAAACATAACTTAAGGCCAGACAGTTAACAAACTGCACTTGGCAGCTCTGCAACACGGCGTGGCCTCGCTGAAAATAAGCTTGGGAGTGGCGCGGCCGCGCTACTCCCTGTCAAAACCAGAACTGAATTTTTTTTTTCAAAGTTCCAGTTTTCTTATTAGCACACTAATACCTTTGAACATAATATAAACACCTAATGACAGAGTTTAGAACACATTTAATTTCCCGTACTTGTTAACGTTGAGGTTAACTTCTAAAACTTTTAGTCTTCTTTTGCATTCATTTGCTCAACTAGGATTAACATGTTAAATAGTCTATTGACCAAATTGAACACCATCCTAGGTATCCAAAACAGACTTTGAGATAAAACTCGAATCAAGTAAACAACTTTCTTTTCAAAATTCTTTAATTAAGGTTAAATAGGTTTATTCAACAATGGACCCCCTAAGTTAACCATTAATTCACATAACGATACTAAATAATCCTTAATATGCATGCTTTTTGTATATCAAACTCTTTTACACACAATTAGTATAGTTCTTTCTTAAAACATGCTTGAAAAGTCTAAATCATGCTTATCTAGATGGTGATCATATCCGTCATGTCTAGAAGCATAAAATACCCTAGCATACATGCTTGAAAGGTCAAAACTTGAAGGACACAAGTTTTGTCAAAGTTTGCTTTCAAAACCTTTATAAAATCTTTGAAAAATAACCATTTAAGCAACTCATGATATGCAAAGGTACTCAATACCATATGTCATATCATGCATTTCTATGTTTTATCACTTATAATAACATATTTTATCGTCGGGAGCACTACAATTGCGTATGTGCATGTCCGACACCCTCCGATTGCTTTCGAATACGGAGCAGTCACAAGACATTTTTACCCCTCTTAACGACTTCAAATCGACAAACTTAAAGAATGAAAGTTGTAGGTCTACTCATTATCTTTCCGAATCATCCTGAACCACCTCAATCGGAGTTCGTATGAAGAAGTTATGCCTAATTTATTACAGCAGGTCAAAATAATATTTTTTTTTCTTTTGTCTGACCATGCCCGACGCAGCTGCACCCCAAATGGCCTTGGGGGCAGTGCAGCTGCGCCACAAGAGGCAAGAGGTTGTTCCAGACTTGCTCCTTAATGAATTTTCAGACCGTTTCACATTCCGATCGCCATAACGTGAGTTATACTCATCCAAATTAGTCCGTTTTCGATTCTATGGATTCGTAACTCATAAAACTACAACATACCAAAGAATAAACAATTAACATAAACATTAACCAACCCACATATTAATCCAAAGCTCGTGTTCATACTAAATTTTTATATTTTGACAAATGTAGCGAATTCATTCACTACGAATTCGTTTCTAAACGAAATTGGTCTGTTTAACTTCCGTTGTTTTCGCATTTAACTGTATTAACTGTATCTAGCAACATTTTATGGATTATAACAATCCTTAGCCATTAATTTTGTGACTCAAAAGTAACTATTTCTTGTTATTACTAAGAAATTATAAAACTTCGAACTCAAGAGCATATATATTAGAATCATTACCTCTTGATTGCTGGAATTTGCTATCCATAGCTCCCATTGCTCTCAATTCTCCTAACTCTCTATAGCTCACTTCTCAGACAACTTAAACAAACGGGCAAGGAGAAAAAAGAGACTCCATTTATAGAGGAATCAATATCCAAATAATAGCTTTGCCCAATAATTTAAACCAAGAGGAAGAAGAAAAGTCCAGTGGATTAGGAAGAGTTGGTTACCAACTCCACCTTCCTCCATCATTAGCAGCTATCATCAGCTCTACTACTTAGTGAAGAAGGAATAGGATAAGCCAATGGCCTATTCATACGACAGTTATAATGAGAGACACTGATATTGGGACAAGCTTCTAAATCCTCAGCATTTTGGTTAATAATACTTAGTTTGGTTTCTTTAATTCCCAAAAATAAAATTTTAATGTACAATTGTTACTATAATATGAAAATTAGGGATCTAATATGTACCCATATCATATAATTCATGTACATTTGGACTAGTCCAAATAATATTTTAATTGGGCTAAATATTATTTAGTTGAGTACTTTCAACTCATTACTTCATATCACACATAAATATAATAATGATTATTATCAATCATCTATTATCTTTCCATTAATTCTCTATAATAATTCTGGTTAAACCTTCAGTTTTGTTTAACTTTAATACTCAGGCCGCACAAGGCTCATTTATCTCATTTACTGGAGTTATATAACTCAAGCTCATTATCTCTACAATAAAATATTAAGGGTCTAGGCTACGTTTGGCTTTTCCCCAATTCCCATTATTTTAATATTTATTTAATATAAAGTTTGTGTCACACTTTACCTTAACATTTAATTACCTTAAATGATTATATATTATGAACTTGTACTCATAACATCTTTATCCAAATAGCCATTTCCTTACAATAATTAGTATGTACTACACTAATTAATATAATATAATTCTTTCATTTCATTTCTTCCATAAATTGTTCCAAGATAATTTTCTTTAACCACCACATAAGGTATTAACTTAACGCATCAATCTCTAACCAATAATTTCTTATAACTATATTGATTCTCTTCTTTTATTAATCACTTATCTTTCAAATATTAACCCTTTTTATATATATTACAATACTATGTAATATATTAAAAATATCAAATATTAATTAATATATTGCTTTCATCCTCTTATGCTAAACACATTAATTCACCATCTTATGTAAGTGAATTAATCCTTTCTATTCAATTTAATATCATGTCACTACCACGCAAAGCTTTATAATGAAATATTTTATAATATCATTTAATTAACCAACATTTATTTCGGGTTAATTAATTTTCATAATCAATTCTCATTCAATTCAAGATTTGTTATCTCAATCCATTCATGGACACTTTGAATATCAAATATGACCCATATGATAACCTATTAGTCACTAATATACAAATCTTAAAATTCAGATTATACAAATTCTCAGAATTTTCTACAGACCAGCACAGCTGCGCTGGTATATGGCTTGGAGGTGGCGCAGCTGCGCCACCTCAAGTTCATAGGCAGACAAGTTCTGCTATTGCAGAACTATAATCTCAATTCATAAATACTTGAACATGCTTTTTAATGTGCTATCTTGCTACATAAGTTAACCAACATCTTTTATTACCTCCTTCAATGATTCAAAGTTTAAACTATAAATTCAAACTCTGTTCCCCTATAAGGGTCTCATATATATATATATATATATATATATATATATATATATATATATATATATATATATATATATATATATATAATTCTTTGCACATAATTCAAGATATATATATAACATATATGTATATTTCGTTAATCTTCACTTCTCACGGTATATTAAATCAACTAATAATTCTCTAACCAATGTTTATCTAAAGATATATTGGTCATATTCTCTCTCTCTTCAACAACGTACATATACTCTAGAAAATGGTGATTATCAAAGATATTTAATGTAACCAATCTTATGATGATAAATAATTATATAAATTATTTAATACCGATAGATAAATCTTATCCATCTTCTTGCTAATTCATCTCTACAATTTATAATAAATATATAATAATAATATATTTATAAATCACAAAAATCACATATTACATAGTTCATATTACCTTATGTAACACAATACTTCCTATCTCGTAACACACACACACACATATATATATATATATATATATTCAAATCCAATATATGTCTTAAGAATTTTATTTATTAAATTCTTATTATAGATAATTCTTGAAAATTCGGGTTCTTAACAGCATATATTTTTTGGAAATTAGGAGTTTATTGAACATATTTTTGAAGCACAAGCATATTGCATATAAGCACATAGTTATTAGTCATAATAAAGTTTTGGTAGTTTAGAGGTTTAATAAATGTTGTGTGCATTTCTCAGGATAAATCCTCTTGGCATGAAGTAAACTTCAAGGGCCCATCATCAGTTCATATGAAAAACTGCATATCAGAAATCTGGGAAAGGGCGCGGTCGTGCCTGGATAAGCTTATGTTGGAGCGCAGTCGCGCATCATGCAGTTTATTTCAGACATAAGTCAAATTTGGCAACAATTGAACACAACACATCATTTCATTTAGTAGCCGAGCTCAAACTCAATCTTTCTCTAATTCCAACCCTCAAATTCCTTCATTCCTTCCATCACACTATAATACATCAAGCCACACTTAATCTCTTCCATCTCCTTCAATGCTCCTTCACAATCCCTATCTACCATACTCCCTAACTCCACCACTTAGCCTTAATTTGCAATCACTATCCATCCACACATCAATTCACCATTCCTCATTTCCCCAAAATGAAAGGCAGATACAAACCATAGAATACATCTTGTCAAATCTGCAGCAGAGTGTGTGAACCCTAATTACTTCTGTGGGTGAAAATTACAGCAGATTGGGGCAGAATTCGGCAGCAAATTGAGACAGTGGGTGTGGGATTCAAGAATATAACAAGACTGGTATTGAAGTGGTTGTGTTGAAGAAGTTGCAGCTTCCATTCTCAGTAAAAATGGCCTCTAAATGAAGTAGGAGAGAATCCTCATCGGCGGGCAGCGACTCTGAGCACGGCGGAGGTGGAATTACGTTCGACGATCGAAAGTTTATCAGCTTGGAGGCTCAGTAATACTTCCAGAACTCGTTGGTGGGCAAAAATTTTATGTTGGAGCGAGGATTACTGCCAGACAGTTAACAAAACGGGCATATGGCATCCATGATCAGAGCACGGGGCTGGAATTTATTTTGCGAGGATATAGGGCAGCACCCATCTCTGTGATACAAAAGTTCTATGCCAATGCCAAGTTCACACAGTCCAATTCGATATTTGTGCGGGGGTGTGATGTGACCTTTGCAAAGGAGAGCATCAACAAGCTATTCAGTTTACCGAACATTGCATTGAATCACCCCGAGTCTCTTTATGCTAGGGAGTGAGGATCGAATTTAGATGCCATCTGTGCATATCTGTGCATGCCAGCCACGATATAAAAACTGAAGCAGGGCACTGATCAGAAGCTACACTTCCCACAGATCGCCTTGAACAGATATGGAAAGGCGTGGTACAGCTTTATATGTGTAAATCTGATGCCAACACGGCATCAGAATGAGGTCACTAAGGAAAGGGCTGTTTTGCTATATGGGATTGTTAAGGGCAAGAAAATTGACTTGGGGTACGTTATCAACAGTTCTATCCTTAGATTTTTGAGAGGCGGTACTTCAGCAGGTATCCCACATGCATCAGTGATCACCAGGATTTGTGCTATGAATGGAGTTATGTGGTCTGAAGCTGAACCGATGCAGATGCCCATGAACATAATTGACCATGCTACAATTAAAAAATTCATAGTATGGAAAGGAGGCAACTCCCACGCTCAAGGAACGGGGTATATATTACCAGGGCAGAGCGAGGCAGAGATAGGTTGGAGAGACTTCTGAGAGGGTGCCACCAGCGCAGGCTGAGTCCTCCCACGCGGTTCAAGAGCGACTAGATAGGATAGAGAGGTGATTGTAGTGCAGGATGGATGCAATGAGCACAAATTTCTAGGCTTTCACGACCGACTTCTGTGGGGCATTGTCCCAAGCCCTTGGTCAGATGGAAGTGCAGGTGCAATTCTCTACCTATGGATCCGCTGCTGCTTACCCTCCGTCAGACACACAGCCAGAGCAGGCTGAGGAAGACGAAGACGACGAGGCTGACTAGGGGAGTTCCTTTTTTCCTTTTACCTTCAATGGGGACATTGTAGTTTTTAAGTTTGGGGGTATTAGGTTTATTTTGCATTTAGTGTAGTTCATTTCATATTAAATATTGTGTTAGCTCATTCAGTGCACGTTAGGTCGTGTTTTGCGTATTTTGAATGAATGTTAGGTCGTGTTTTGCGTATTTTGTTAAATTTGTTTGTTTTGTTTTAGTTAACTGTAATAGGACATATTGCATGAATCCAGTTTTCAGTTGGTTTGTTATTTATTTGGCCTATGAGGAAACTGAAATTACTTGATTGATTGAACTAATTTGAGACTTAAGCTTGATTATAATGTCATGTCATAGTGTAAATCCTTATCTGTCGGATACTGATGTCACTGGTTAGCACTCCATAGCAACCATCATGTTATGCTTAGTCTAAATTGTCACATACTTGTCTTCTGGTGGGAAATCTGTGTTTTAATAAAAGAGTTTCAGTGATCAAGTGGTAATAACTAGGACTGTAAAAGGCTTAAGTTTGGGGGAAACAGGGGGTATGCATGCTAATTGTGGTAAAATAAAATAAAAAGAGAAAAAGTGAAAAAGAAAAGAAAAAGAAAAAGAAAATAGAATGTGAATAAACACTTCGGCTACGTCGAGTTCTGTGGCCTTTGATATTAGAGCAAGTAAGCCCTAGGGGTGTCTCTACACCCAGCTCCCTAAGGCCTTTTGGCCTGGGAGTCGTTGGTCGAAAGCTCGTTACACGGGTATCATTGATAAGCCTAAGAGGACTAGGCATTGCACAGTCAAATGTGTACACGGGTAAGTGCAAAAATCGCCCTCGTGTGTAAATAAAAAGCATAATAAACCCCCTGTGGACTCTTAGCTTAAGTAATGCATGGTCTTGGTTAAAACTTATCTGATTTGCTATTTTTTCTTAAGTTAAAACTGGTTTTTCCCCTAAGAAGCATAGGATGTGATAAATTTATTCAAAAGCATGTTTAATGGTTGTTTCGTACACACGCACAAGACATCAGTGCTGACAGATTTGGATTTGCGAGGATGTGCCTTATGATCTTGTCTTGGGTAGCTTTTCTGTTTGATTGGCCTTTGATTTTTTTGAGGCATTTCATTTGAATATCAATTCTGAATCATACTTGGATTCACATTCATGATAGTATAGTTTGCATTCATTGTAGTTATTGCTTTGCATCTTGTGTTTGGTTTTGTTTTATTACTTGAGGGCAAGCAACGTTTAAGTTTGGGGGTATTTGATAAGTGGTTTTTATAACCACTTATTTTTTATTTATTTTTTTGATAATGTGGAGTATCCGACTCGTGGGTCGACTAAATCTCCTCAGCCCGATACCAAAGAGGTTTGCTACCCGGCTTGCGCCTTAGGGAGTACCGTGGCCACCATGGGGCTTTTTACAGCCTTAACTTTGTTGCAAGCGGGACTCGAACCTAGGATGTCCTGGTTTACGACTCACCCCAGGACGAGCTTGAACCGCTACGTCAAAGATGGTGGTTTATAACCACTTATTCAGATAATAACTAACTTATTTTGTTGCTTAAACTCAAGTATTCTTGTGCTTTTCATATGTTTTTACTTTGTTTTGTAGCTTTCTTGATTTGGAACTCTCTTGGTGCAAAATGAGCTAGAAATGATGAAAGAATGCTAAAAGGGACAAGAAGCAATGAAATGAGATGATGAGCAGGTAAAAGGATGCCAGAAGTCAAACATGGGAATGGAGCAGAGAAGTGTAGGAGACACAAAAGCCAAAGAGCAACCTGCAGCAGAGCGCGGCCGCTCCTGAACCAAGGCTAAAAGGCGCGTGGCCGCACCGGTTCGCAGCTGACCAGAATTTTGACTTTAGCTTAAATGGAGCGGGGCTTGGCTTGGAGGATATATATTAGGGCTCATACCCATTATATCAGATATATCCCCTTTGGGAGCCCTAGCTTAACATTATTCTTCCCTTTTCTTTATATTTTGAGTAAATTAGATTAGGAGTAGATCAATTCTAGGTTTAATTAGATTTGAAGATTGAAACGAGTGGATTTCATTGAAGATCCAACCTTGCAGCTTGAGCAATCAGATTTGATCTTTCTATCTTTACTTTCTCTTTGTTCCATATTTGTATTCTTATGATGTGTATTAAACTTATGGATGGTAGATTTGAGTCAATCGTGACTTAAACTTTATTTTGAGATTTCAATGGAACCTATTGAATTGTTTATTTTAATATTCTTCTATGTTGGTCTTATTGATTGTTATGAGGTTGTCTGTTATGGTTTGTATTCAATTGCTTAATTGCCTAACTACCAATTACCATGATAATTCATATGAACTTGAAAGATGAAGTATGAGTTTAGATCTGACCATAGTAGCTTGTGTTTGTACTCATCCTCTATTTATAGTGCTAGACAAGGACTTAAATCCTATAAGAACTAGGAATCCAAATCCTAAAAGGAATTACAATTATAACTAGTTTCCATAAAGAAATAGAATCTAATAAGAAAATAAAATCTCAGTCCAAAGAAGTCCTAATTCTAATAGTAATATCAATCCAATTCCATATAGGAATCTCCAAATATTGAGAAAGTCAACTGCTGGTCAAACTCCTCTTCAATTCAACTCCAAATCAACTCCAAATCAACTTGTTTTCATCCTTTTAGCTTTAATTCACCTGAAAATAATAAACAATTTATTAAGCTCATATACACATGAAACATGTAATAAAACCAAATGGAAAGGAATAAAAAATCATGAATATTGTGTACTTATCAGCTCTCTATATCTCTTACTTAGCAAATGAAATAGCAAACTCTAAACACCAATACAAGGCTTCTATTTATAGACAAGCTATTACTCTCCTATGGTCATTACACAAAGGGCAAAGAAAAGGAGTTGATGGCTAACTCCACCAACTATTACTATTCATAGTCCTTCTCCATCATTCTCCGCACATGGCTCTTTCTTGTGAGCTTAACCAAGCCATAAAAATCAGCATTCTGGGCCATGGGGAGGGGGTCTATTGCACCATATTACATTATTAATTCCCACCTTGTACACAATGCTAGCCTACATGTCCCTTATACACACACACACACACATATATATATATATATATATATAAATAGCTCTATTATACACTCACATACATATATACCTATATATATATATGTATACATATATCCCTCATCATATAATACTCATTGGGCCATTCCAATCTAAATCCAATTGGGCTAGGCATACACTAATGCACATGGACTCTAATATTAACGTAGCACGTATATATTGATTGGGCCACATCTCCTAACTCTTATAAACATGTCACATTAATGTTATTGGGCTTGGATATAACCTAAGTCCAATACATTATTAAATCAATGACCCAACTTGTCCAATTAGGAAGTTAATTATGCCACACAAGGCTTAACACTTGAGCTTAATTAACTTATCATTATCATTAACATACTTCTTAACCATTTCATACTTGATTCAATTATTAATCACATGACACATACAGACATACACACACACACACACACACACACATATATATATATATATACACAAATAATAGCAATAACATTTGTTTTAAATTATAAAATTCTCGGGTATTACACAACCCTCAGAAAATAGTCAAAAACCTTGCCAATCCTGGAGACAA
This sequence comes from Panax stipuleanatus, assembly GCA_020205555.1. NCBI lineage: Eukaryota > Viridiplantae > Streptophyta > Magnoliopsida > Apiales > Araliaceae > Panax > Panax stipuleanatus. The sequence goes on along the minus strand of CM035116.1, from coordinate 67,527,540 downwards.
CCCCTGGAAGGACAAAATGGTTATTTTATCGGCTTGACATCAAATCAGGTCAAAATCAAGCCAAATAGATGCAATGAGGGTCAGAAAGAGCCATAACATCAATTTCGAGTGAAAACAACACAAGATAGCTCAACGGATAGACTGTAAAAATTCGAAGATCTGGTCATGGATGATAGTAATGTGCATACAAGCCAATCATGTATGATGATAAAGCATATACTTTGTAAACAGTCTAATTTATTTATTAATAAAAGTATTCATTTATTAAAGGCATTTAATTATCTACATGATGTTATTTTTATAATATATAAATAACTCATAGTTTTAAACTATGCTTTTAGAATCATGATGTTGATCATGCTAATGAGATTTAAATTCTTAGAAAGCTTAAAACTAAAATAGTTCCCAATCGTTGGATTACTAAATAAGGGATTAGTAAATCCGGATAGATTGGTACATATGTTGCTTGCTCATTAGATGAGGATGATTGATCTCATGATCATTTGTGTGGAGACACTAAAGCAAGTGTGTAGGTGCTTATTGAAGAATAAGTTCACTGAATGTGACTCGCTATGGAATACCTAATGGAGTTTTACTTGCCTGTCAATAGAAATTCCTAATGTGATAGTAGTACAAGTGATCCTTGGACTTGAGATCATCATAGTATCTTGTGTGTAATGAATTATACTTTGATTTATTCCTTAATACTTTTAGGGTATATCAAAGGGTATGCTTGGGTATAATAAGTTACATATGGAGATAATGAATGGTCAATAAAGAATCTACCACTTCTAGTAAAAGAAGAGATATGTCCTATGTGATTTGTTAAATGACAACCCAGTAGTCTTTGGCCAAGGCAGAATAAAATTAGAAAGGAGTTTGTAATTTGCATTATTTGGAGTTGTGCATTTTCTGGTCGAAATACATATAATTAAATAAAATAAGACTTGACAGTAATTCCATGTCTTATATTTAATTGGGACATTGTATGGTGGAAGAATTAAATTATACGGTAACTATTTACTCACAGGTTCTTTTATGATTAATGTTGAAATCTATATTATCTGAAAAGTCGTTGATCGCTAGGGAGGCTTATCACTATTGTAGAATAAATATTATTTATTTAAATAGATTATTAGTTTAATTTATTTATTTAAATAAGATTAGAATTATTCTAATTGATTTATTCACAACCGGTTTAATATGGAGAACCTAAGGGTCATACCATAAAACGAAGAATATTATTTAAGAAGGTAATGACATGATCGTAATAATGCATTTAAGTGTAATTAATTTAATTTGTGATGATAGAATAAATTAAATAGCTTAATATTTATTATTTAATATTTTGAAAATATTAAATATAAATTAATAAGAGGAGTCTTATTAATATTATTACAATTACAATTATTTTAATTTCTAAATGAGGTTAGGAATTAATTTAATATTAGTACTCTCATTTATTCCTAATAAGATTAGGAGGCAAATTAATTAAAGGAGTTTAGTTAATTAATCTCAATATAATTGGGAAACCTATTTAATTAAAAGAGTTTAATTAATTAAATGAAATCCTATGTCTAATAGGATTAGAAGAGTTGACCAATATCTATATAAGAGTAGTCTTATTTTAGATATCAGTTGATGCAATTCTAATTGTTGAAAGTACTCCTTTTCTAGAGAGAATAGAAAACAAGGGTTTAGCCAACAACCCTCCTTCTTGATAATTTTTCTTCCTTGGTAGATCACCTCTAGAGGCCAAACACTTGGGTGGATAACGTTGATCAAATGAAGGAATCTAACCTAAAAATTCAAGGAGATTATGAAGAACAAAGAGTTGAACTCGTACCTGTGGAAGGGTATGATTTCATAACTTCTTATTTATCGCTTTAAATTAATAATTTGCATAAAGGATTATCCGAGTAATGGTTTTGTAGAAGTTTTTAAACTCTGATATACCATGCTTCCGCTTATTTTGTAATTTGATTGCGCCCATGATTTTATACAAACCCAACAATGGACCCATCTTCCAAGATTCGAAAAAGGTCAAATCCCATGTCATTGTGTAGCTCTCGAAAAGGGATTTCCAGAAAGGTATAGCACGCCTCAAATGGACTCCCGGATTGAAAGTTATGAAGGTTCGAAGCATACCTAGCATTGGTCGGAGTGCAAGTACTTCGAGACGACGGGACCCACGAGAGTGGGGCCAACTCGGGCACCCACACCTCTACCTGCGGCTGTCGTGGGTAGACCCGCTATCATTTTGGTTTATAAATAAGACCCCCCACCCTTGCAAAAAAAGAAGAAAAAATAGAAAAATACAGAGAAACTCTGCCCATTTCGGCCTTTAGCCCTACTTCTAGTACTCCAAACTTCAATTTTATTCTTCCAATACGTTTGCATATGTATATTCTACAGCATATCAAATTTTAATCGGTGGAAACAGAGATTTGAAGCCCTCCGAGTGGCAAGAAGCTCGTAGAGCTGCCTATTAAAAGTTTTTTTACGATCAGAAGTTATTTCTTGCTTTATCATACATATGTGAACGTGAATATGAAATTTTAGCTTCTGGTTTTGCTCGGATCTCAAATTCGGGGCATTTCTAGTTTACTTTTTAGTATATATAAGTATATATATACGTTTTTCTTTGTTTGCACAGTCTGGATTATTAATCCGTGGCTTTTACTCGCTTATATATATATATACTAACTTGTTTGGCCAGGATTGCTAATTCGTGGCCTTTTTAGCTTTATCATATATATAACTGACTATATATATACTAACATTCAATTCTGTCAAGTCTGGATTGTAAATCTGTGGCATTTATCTCTTTTATATATATATATATATATATATTCTAACTTGTTTGGCCTGGATTGCTAATTCGTGGCCTCTTCAGCTTTAATATATATATACACTAACTGTATATATTAATATTTCATTCAGTCGAGCCTGGATTAGAAATTCGTGGCTCTTTACAACTTTTATACATATATATATATATATATATATTTCATTCAGTCGAGCCTGTATTAGAAATTCGTGGCTTTTTTACAGTTTTATATATATATATATATATATATATATATATATATATCATTCAAACGAGCCTGGATTAGAAATTCGTGGTTTTTTACAGCTTTTATAAATATATATATATTTTTACATTTCAGTCAAGCCTGGATTAGGAATTCGTGGCTCTTTGCAGCTTTTATATGTATATATATATATATATATATATATATATATATATATTTACATTTCTCAGTCGGGTCTGGATTGAAAATTCGTGGCCCTTTACAGCTTTTTATATATATATAAATATATATATATATATATATATATATATTCTTTAATCATTGTGGTTAAATATTTGCTTTAAATATTCATTGGATATGAATCTGTGCTACTGTAAATTTTGTGGATTAGATTCATCTAAATCTTGCCTTTTCTAACTTTCAAACGGTTCAACATCGGTCAAACCGGAACCTAGAAGATAGAATAGCTAAGATTTATTTAAATTTAGCTTTCTTTCTTGTTTTGTAAATATTGAAGCGACTACGCGACCCTAGATCAATATCTAGTGGGAACGGGAAGCTTTGGCTACGCGCATGCAAGGATTTGACTGATAAATCCTCTGTTTTGTGACGTCTAGAGTATAATTTGTATTATATGATAATATATGTGCTGTGCAGGTTTCTTGATCATTTTCTGTGAGCCTAGGAATCATGGGATAAATGTTCAAACACACAGATCTAAATTCCGATTCCCATGATGGATAACTCCGTATTGTAAATACATCCTGTCAGTTTTTCTGTAAATGTAAACTAGAGGGACCTTAAAACCGTTATCCGGGTTTAAGGTCTCAACATAGTGAAATGTGGTTTGTAGTGCTAGGGTCACTTGGATGGCTTTCATGCCCATAAGAAGACCGGCACTTGTATATGCATTTTGTGGTCGAGGATGCTTCGCATCCTAACAATAAACATCCAAATCAAGTCGAAGGTTGAATAGAATAAAAATGGAAGTATCAAAAGGCTTCAATTCTTATGCAAGCAAAAGGGTTTGAAAGCCATCTTTCAAAACGTCATTTTCATATCTTTGTCTAAAAATAGACTTTTTAAACAAATCAAACCCTTTGTATATAGGTCCAATGAATCACGACACTACTTTCAAATCAAACATGTAGGCTCAATTACTTGCAGCACACACACACAATTGCAAATAAAAAGGAAAATATTGAAAAGATGCAGTAACCGTGTTTCACGGAAGTCGGGGGGTGCCTAACACCTTCCCCCCCCCCCCCCCCCCGCTTAACCAAGCCCCCTAACTTTATGAATCTCGATTTCCAAGGCCAAGTTTTGACAGCGTCCAGTAATTGGGCCTACTTGCAAAAATCAAACAAAATTCGGTTGAGTTGGTACAACCATTTCAAAATATACCAACTGGCGACTCTGTAAACCTTTTAAACCGTTAACATGATACACGTTGGCCTTTTCCTAAAAAATTTTACCCTTCATAAAATAGATAAGATAAACAAAGGTAGAAGACATTCAAAAATTTAAGGAAAGGAAGATCTGAACGAAGATTTTTCCCTACGTCGACAGGTGGCGACTCTGCTGGGGACAGTAAAGGGCTTAAGTCGCACTCAATCTTTTCAAAATTTCATTTTTTATCTGCGTGTGTGTGGATGCTGCGTTTTACATTGAATGGATGTTAATAAATGCTTTATTGCTTTATAATAGTGCTTCGCACAATGTCATCATTTCATACGGTGAGACACGATGTATGTGAATGTATGCTATGTGATTCCTCCACCAGGAGGCAAACCCGTCCGTGATTGATTACTGGACTCAAAGGAGACTAATCATGCGAGGCTCAGGAAAGACACCACTCAGATCCGCTCCAATTGAAAGAACGGATTAATTTTCCCTCTAGTAGATTGCGATGATTTGGGGACCTTCACGCTGAAAAACCACAAGAGTAGACTAAGATAGGTCAGCCTCTGATAAAGCAAATCTGAAGGGAAGTCTCTTCATGCCTTCCCCTTTCAATTTAATGTAAATTTTCCAATGTAAATTTCAAGATTCAATGTAAATATACATTCCATGTCTTGTGAATCATGTCGTACTATCCTGTCATCAAAACAACTAACCGTTGTTTTACAGGATAAGATTAAAAAACCTCAGAAATAAATACATTGCATAGCATGCATCTTGTTGATATGTACATCAAAATTAACATACCTACTCTCATTGTAGGAAAAAATTGGTCCAGTTATCAGATCAAAATCTAAGAAGGCACTAAGCCCATCTTCAGTCATGGCTTCAAGTGCTCAACCCGAATCCACCCTTGTCTCTAGGGAAGAGTTCGAAGGACTAAAGAACCAGATAGCAGAATTTGCTTTTTTCCTCAAAGAGCAAAGCAAAGGTCTGCAGGGTAAACAAACACCCGGTCAAACAGAATCATCTACACCCGGTGGCAATCAAGATACCTGCAAGAAAGACACTCAGACCCTTGAGTCTCAAAACAAGGACCTTACCAACAAAACCCTTCAAATCATCATCCTTAACAAAGAGCAGGAAGATGGTGATATTCTGAAAAGGTCCAACAAATGGAAAAAATAATCTGGTCCATTAAAGGGACTAGTGCATTTGGGAGCGTAAATTATTCAGATTTATGTATATTCCAAGGGGCTCAATATCCAGATAAGTTTCAAGTCCCTGATTTTGAGAAATATGATGGATTAGGAGATCCCTACAACCATTTGAAAGTGTTCATTAGAGAGCTCGGATCCTATACAGAGGACGAGAAGCTCAGAATGCAATTATTCTAGAAGAGTCTGACCGGATAGGCTAGAGCCTGGTATGCCCGACTAGATAATTCAAAAATTCACAGCTGAGAAGAGCTAGCACATGCCTTTCTCAATCAATACAGCTTCCAGTATCAGATGGCTCCAAACAGATATCAAATCACTAAAGTTAAGAAGCAGAACACTGAGTCATTCAGAGAGTGTCCAACGATGAAGACAGATGGCGGCATAAGTCACCCAACCTATGACAGAGATTGAGATAGTCCTAACTTTCATACACATTCAAGAAGCTCCATATTACGAGAGGGTCCTAGTAGGTATAGGAAAACCATTCTCGGAGATGGTCAAACATGGAGAAATGGTTGAAATGGGTCTAAAGTCTGGGAAGATAAAAGATCTGACCTATTTGGAGGCAGTGGCTGAGCATATTCAATCTGGAGGCTATGGAAGTAATCCTCAAAGAGTACGCAAGAAGAAGGAGGAGGAGATGTCCTTAGTACTTCAAGGACAGAATCAAAGAAGCAATACCAATTTGCCTATTTAAAGGAGAAATTATTCCCTTTTTCAAGCTCCTGCACAATCTTCTAATCCTCCCTTTCAGAAAGCTGGAGAGTTTAAACGTCGAAGAATGTTCACCCCCTTAAGGGATTCACTAGAAAATGTGTTGAAGCTGCTGACAGCACAAAAGAAGATCGTTTAACTCCTTCCGCCGGCCAGTTCAAGCGAACAAAATTTTAACCTGAGTAAGAAGTGTGCGTACCATTCTGAAGCACCGGGCCACGACATACAAGATTGCTGGTCTCTTAAGAACAAAATACAAGACTTGATAGATAATGGAGAGATTGTGGTGACAAAACAAGAACAACCACATGTGCAAGATAATCTTCTCCCTCAACACAATGAGGAGAGTGTCAATATGATTAGCACAAGAAATGGAGAAGGATCGAAATATATCCGGTATGTTGGCGAGTCAACCTAAGCAAGCACTAATAGCCCAGACAATTGGGAGTTCTCAGAAAGGCAGTTCCTGATGGAACAGGAAATCAAGTCGATCAAGGACCAGATTAGACAACTGGCAGAGCTGGTGGTGTATCAACATCAGATAACGAGACAGTTGATAAATCAGGCCAGCCAACAAGAAGTTAATCCTCATACTCCGGAAAGTAGTCCCATTGCCATGAGGGATCATTACCAGTTTCATGAGCGTGAATCCTGGGCCAACAACGTTGCTAAGGAGGAAAATTTCTAAGCCAATAAGGAATTCGCCTTCAAGAGGAATTTCACTTTCAAGTGGAATTTCACCAGTTTAAACCAGCCGATGAAGGAAATCCTCCAAATGCTGATCAATGAGGGGATGGTCACAGATTTGTTACCCCCGATGGACCCTCGATCCAGAAAGTTTAAACCTGATAGAAACTGTCAGTATCATTCCAACACACCTGGTCATGACACCAAAGATTGTTGGGGACTTCATCATCTGATTCAAAACCTCATTGAAAGCGGTGAGCTGATGAAGGTAAATCAAGATTATGGTTATCCTGACTGGGAAGCACTCTTTATTCATATGGCAGGGAATCGAAAGGAAGTAGTGGCAATTATTTCCTGTGAGAAGGATCTAGCCATAACACCCCTGATACTGCAAGGAAAAATGGTCCAAGAAAGGAAAAATTATGTGAAGGTGGCTGCGCCAGAACCTCTCATATTTCCATTTAGACCACAATATCCTGTGGTCAGCCTGAAGAAAGTCCCATGGAACTATGGGAAGGATGAAGGTTCAACATTAAATAACATTGCCAACATATTAAAGGAAAACCCGCTATACCTACCTCAGCTGGTGATCAGCTCAGTTATTAAAGTTAAAGGGAGAGTGGCTGAAGAGAAAATTGAAGAATTCCTCAGCAAGATAGGGCATCATGAGATCAAAGTGGTGCAAGGCTTGAAAGAGGCACCCAAACAGATATCCATCCTGGATTTGGTCTTATCCTCGGTAGATCATTGCAAAATTCTGGTGAAAGTACTGGAGGAAGCATATCTACCAAAGACGGTAGATACTGAGAAGTTCCGTTACGTGATAGAGCACATTTTTAACAACAATGTGATATCTTTCACTAATGATGATATACCCGCAGAAGGGACGGGTCATTGCAAGTCACTGCACATAGCAGTGATGTCCTTAGGGTATGTGATTGGAGGTGTGCTGATAGATGGAGGATCATCCCTAAACATCCGCCCATACGACACCTTGGAGAGAATGAAGATCAATCCAAACCGAATTCAGACTAGCCATGTAGTCATTCGGGCTTTCAATGGATCTCGCCGAGAGGCTGTGGGGGAGATTGAGCTTCCGCTGGAGATTGGTCCCCATACTTTCTATATATCCTTCCAGGTACTCAACATTACCACCGGATATAATTTGTTGTTGGGAAGACCGTGGATCCACATGGTAGGAGCAATTCCATCGACTCTTCATCAGCAACTCAAGTACATTATTCATGGCAGCCTAATCACTTTAAATGTCGATCCAGAATATCCTATCTGCGCACAGAGCGATATGCCGGTAATTAGCCTCGATGAAGGGATTGAACCTGTCAGTTTTTAAGCTTTGGAGGTGAGCAATACTCAGTACTTACCTATTGGGGCACCATCTTTAAAACCAAAAGTTTCCTCCAAAGTGATGACAGCCGGTCAGGAAATGGTATCCTTGGGTTTCTGCCCTGGAGAAGGGTTAGGGAAAAATAATCAAGGAATTATAAGTCCAGTGCAAATACCTAGCCAGTCAGGGAAAGCCGGATTAGGTTATTCATGCGGATCAAACCATCGGAACTCACATAAGCATCCAAAGGTTCTTGCTTCCACTATCCTGCTACCAAACCTCACTGATGACGGGTTTATGAAACCAATTAGGAAGATTCCTGCTGCTGTGTCAAGAATATTTTTTCCTCAGGTCAAACCTATTAGTGAGAGAAGACTCCCAAAGCCTGACAGGGAAAGAAAAAAGGGAAAAGAAAAGTTTATGTATGAAGGACGAGACCCATTTGCAAACATGTATTTTCTGATGCACTATGAGGGTATGAACGACGATATCCCAGACGATGATGATTCGGAAGATCAAATCCGAATCCCTCGCATCAAGAAGGATAATGGGAGTAGTTCAAAGAAGAATCCCATCCCAAATATGAAGAACGTCTCAGTCGTCATCAAAGAGGAGATAGACGAGCACAACTCCTTTATTCTCCCTATTCACGAGGACTTGACATTGGACAATTAAAGCAGCACCCCATGCCTTATTCCAAAAGGGTAAAAGGGTAAAAAGTCCATCTTCCCTAAAGCGTGGTTTATTTACTGCTTATTTTGTTGCATAACTATAGCAGTTACTTTTTTCATGCTTTTGTTAAAATGCTTTATATGATCAAACATTTTCATATATTAAAGTGAAAACATTTTATTTTCAGGACTCCAGAGTTAGATTTGTTTGTCCCTGCTGATGAGATGCCAAATTTTCATAATGACTACAACTTTGATATAGAATTGGACTTCGACTTGATGGAGATTGATCAAGAAGAGGTGGATGACTATGAGGTGCCCAAGGAGATCAAGGAATGGGTCAAAGACAAACCCAAACCAAACCTCAATCAAACCGCCACTGTCAATATCAGAATCTCAGAAAGCCCTAAAGAAATTCAGATAGGCATGGACCTTACCCCAAACTAAAGAGCCGACCTGATTGAACTCTTAACTAAGTTCCAGGATGTGTTTGCATGAAGATATGATTGGTTTGTCTATTGACATTGTCATCCATCGACTACCTATTAAAGATGGATTTAAGCCAGTCAAGCAAAAGCTCAGGCAATTGAAACCTGAGTGGAGTCTGAAAGTCAAAGAAGAAATTGTCACGCAATTCAAAGCTGGCATCATCATGGTATCAACATACCCGGAGTGGCTATCCAACATAGTTTTCGTGCCTAATCCTAGAGGGAAGGTAAGAGTATGCGTGGATTATCGGGATTTGAACAAAGCTTGTCTCAAAGACAACTTCCTAGTACCTTTTATCAACATCCTGATAGACAATACAGCACAGTATGGCATTTATTCTTTTGTGGATTGTTGTGCCGGATACCATCAAATCATGGCTGCTGAGGAGGACAGGGAGAAAACATCCTTCATCACTCCATGGGGAACTTTCTGCTATAGACGATTGTCTTTCGGCCTTATCAATGCCGGTGCCACATATCAGCGAGCCATGATGGCCCTATTTCATGACATGATGCATAAAGAGATAGAGGTCTATGTGGATGACATCATCGTCAAATCCCGAAAGGACGATGACCACACCAGCCATCTCAAAAAGCTTTTCAACAGGTTTCGCAAGTACAACCTAAATCTGAATCCGGCCAAATGTGCTTTTGGTGTTAAATCAAGTAAGTTGTTGGGATTTCTAGTGAGCAACAGAGGCATTGAACTGGATCCCTCCAAGATTAAAACCATCAGTGAGATGCCCCGTGCCCCGATCAGAAAAGGAAATACGGGGATTACTGGGAAGAATCAATTTCATAAGCAAGTTCATCTCTCAACTCACGACAATGTGTGAACCCATTTTCAAGCTGCTAAGGAAGAATTCCTCCATAAAATTGAATGAAGATTGTCAAAAAGCCTTCATTTCCATCAAGAAGTAGCTGATCGAAGCACCTGTATTAGTACCCCCAAAGGATGAGGTTCCCCCGTTTATGTACCTATCAGTCAATGCCAATGCAATGGGCTGTATACTGGGCAGAGAGATGATAGATGCAAGGAGAGAGCTATCTATTACCTCAGCAAAAGATTCAGCAACGACGAGTAGAAGTATACTTTGATTGAGAAGACATAATGTGCATTAGCATGGGCCGCTATGAGATTACAACATTATCTGTATGGGCACACGACCTTTCTCATATCCCGCATGGATCTATTGAAGTACGTATTCAGTAAACCAATGTTGAATTGTCGATTGTCCAAATGGCGGTGGATCTTACAACAGTTCGACATTGTCTACGTAACTCAGAAATCTATCAAAGGTCAGGGCATTTCAGATCAACTGGCCGAAGCACCATCAGGGGATTTTGAACCCTTGGAAACTTATTTCTCGGATGACGAGATCATGACAATTTAGCAGATCCCTCAAGAAAATATAGTTTAGTACTGAAGAATGTATTTTGATGGAGCAGTGAACATAAAAGGTGCAGGAGCTGGGGCAGTCCTTATCTCTGTTACAGGAGAACAGTATCATGTAGCCATCAAGCTGTAATTTGTCAACACCAACAACACAGCTGAGTTTGAGGGTTGTATAATGGGGTTGAAACTAGCCCAATCCATGGGTATCAAACGCTTACTAGTCTTTGGGGATTCTGAGTTGGTTATCAAACAAACCATCGGAGCGTATCACACCAAAGAATTGCATCTGCTGCCCTATCACCTGCAAGTGGTCAAGATATCCATGTATTTTGAAGAGATAATCTTCATCCACATCTCTCGAGGTAGAATGACTTTGTTGATGCATTGTCAACGTTGGCTTCCTTGATTCATATATCTGATAGGATGGGAATTCCCGTCATCAAATTTGCAAGCCAAAAGTCCCTGACATATGGGAATTACATTGGAGAAATATTAGATGAAATACCTCCTTGTCAAACAACCTTGGTATCAAGATATAAAGGAATATCTGCGAGATGGATCTACACCCGTTGGGGAAAGTCAAGCTGAATGAAAGCGGATTCATAAGATAGCCATGAAGTTCTAGCTGAGCGGGGATGTACTCTATAAAAGGGATGTTGGAGTAAGCCTTTTAAGATGCCTTGCTAAGGTCAAGCCCAGAGACTGATAGATGAAGTCCACGGTGGAGTTTGTGGTCCACACATGAGTGGTCATTTGCTGGTCAAGAAAATATTGAGAACAGGGCATTACTGGATCTCTCTCAAAGTTGACTGTGATGATCACGTTAGAAGATGCTACCAATGCCAAGTCCATGGAAATTCCATCCATGCTCCTCCAAATGAGCTGCACAGTATAAGTTTGCCACGGTCTCTCTCCATATGGGGAATGGACGTGATTGGGCCAATATAACCTAAAGCCAACAATGGTCATCGATTCATCTTTACCATGATCGATTACTTCACCAAATGGGTTGAAGCTGCCTCTTTTCGCAAAGTCACCAAAGAAGTAATCATTGGTTTCATCAGAAATAATGTCATCTGTCGATATGGACAATCGGAGGTGATCGTATCAGACAATGCCAAAAATTTTAAAAATCAAATGATGAGAGAGTTATGCAGCAAGTTCCATATCAAGCATCTCAATTCCGTCATCTATTGGCCTAAGATGAATGGTGCTGTCAAAGCGGCTAACAAAAATATCAAGAAGATCATACAGAAGATGTCCGCCAATCACAAAGGATGGTCTGACATATTGCCTCTGACTTTGCTAGCCTACAGAACCTCAATGTGTACTTCTACTGGGGCTACCCCCTACTCATTAATCTATGGCATGAAAGAAGTACTTCCCATATAAGTAGAAATAGAATCCCTGAGAGTGTTAATAGACGCTCAGATGGAAGAAGATCAGTGGTTGTAACAGCGGTACCACCAGTTTAAAAGTAGTATGCATACAAGACAATTGTATATGATGATAAAGCATATACTTTAGAGACGATCTTATTTATTTATTAATAAAAGTATTAACTTATTAAAGGCATTTAATTATAGACATGATGCTGTTTTTATAATATGTAAGTAACCCATAGTTTTAAGCAATACTTTTAGAATTATGATGATGATCATACTAATGAGATCTCAATTGTTAGAAAGCTTAAAACTAAAATAGTTCCCAATCGTTGGATTACTAAAAAGAAGATTAGTATCTCTGGATAGATTGGTACATATGTTGCTTGCTTGGATGAGGATGATTGATCTCATGATCATTTGTGTGGAGACACTAAAGCAAGTATGTAGGTGCTTATTGGAGAATAAGTTCATTGAACGTGACTCGCTATGGAATACCTAATGGAGTTTTATTTGCCTGTCAATAGAAATTTCTAATGTGATAGTAGAACAAGTGATCCTTGGACTTGAGATCATCATAGTATCTTGTGTGTAATGAATTATATTTTGACTTATTCCTTAAGACCCTTAGGGTATATCAAAGGGTATGCTTGGGTGTAATTAGTTACATATGGAGATAATGAATGGTTAATAAAGAATCTATCACTTCTAGTAAAAGAAGAGATATGTCCTATGTGATTCATTAAATGACAACCCAGTAGTCCTTGGCCAAGGCATAATGAAATTAGAAAGGAGTTTCTAATTTGCATTATTTGGAGTTGTGCATTTTCCAATCGAAATACATATAATTAAATAAAATAAAGCTTGACAGTAATTCCATGTCTTATATTTAATTGGGACATTGTATGGTTGAAGGATTTAATTGTACGGTAACTATTTACTCAAATGTTCTTTTGTGATTATTGTTGAAATCTATATTATCTGGAAAGTCGTTGATCGCTAGGGAGGCTTATCCCTATTGTATAATAAATATTATTTATTTAAATAGATTATTAGTTTAATTTATTTATTTAAATAAGATTAAAATTATTCTAATTGATTTATTCACAACCGATTTAATATGGAAAACCTAAAGGGCCACACCATAAAAAGAAAACAATAATTTAAGAAAGTAATGGCATAATTGTAATAATGTATAAAGTGTAATTAATTTAATCTATGTAGATAGAATAAATTAAATAGCTTAATGTTTATTATTTAATTTTTTGGAAATAATAAATATAAATTGATAAGAGGAGTCATATTAATATTGTTAAAATTATTATTATTTTAAATTCTAAAGGAGTTTAAGAATTAATTTAATATTAGTACTCTCATTTATTCCTAATAAGATTAGGAGGCCAATTAATTAAAGGAGTTTAAATAATTAAATCCCAATATGTTGGGAAGCCTAATTAATTAAAGGAGTTTAATTAATTAAATAAAAAATTATGTCTAATAAAATTAGAAGGGTTGACTGATATTTATATCAGAGGAGTCTTATGTTAGATATCAGTTGATGCAATTTCAATTGTTGGAGAGTACTCCTTTTCTATAGATGATAGAAAACTAGGGTTTAGCCAAACACCCTCCTTCTTGATAATTTCTCTTCCTTGGTGGATCACCTCTAGAGGCCAAATACTTGGGTGGCTAACGTTGATCAAATGAAGGAATCTAACCCGAAAATTCAATGAGATCAGGAAGAACAATGAGTTGAATTCGTATCTGTGGAAGTTTCGTTTTACAAGGGTATGAATTCCATAACTTTTTATTTACCGTTTTAAATTAATAATTTGCATAAAGGATGATCCGGGTAATGATTTTGTATAAATTTTTAAAACTCTGATATACCATGCTTCCGCTAATTTTTTCAGTTTGATTGCGCCCATGATTTCGTACAAATCCAACAGTGGCATTAGAGCTAAACCTTTATACAATTATTAATTATTTTGATTTCATATATATATGAGTATGTATTTAGAATAATTTATTGGGCATAATTTATTGGCTAAATTTATTTCAAAAAAAAGAACCTCACGTTTTTTTTAAAGGGAGACCTCATGTTTTTTTAAAAAAAGAACCTGGCGACCTGACGGTATTTTTTAAAAGTAACCTGGTGATTTTTTTTTAAAAAAGATAGCCTCACGTTGCTTTCAAAAAGATATTAATTGGTTTTGTTTTGCCAAAAGTGATTACCTGACGAATTTCTTTGCTTTATCAAAAGTGATTACCCAAGATTTCAAAAGGTGAATCAAGTCATAGTTTATATATATATATATATATATATAATATAGTTCCGTGGCAGTGGACGTTTCTGGAGAAGGGAACAACTTCTATATATATAATATATATAAAATTATTAATAAAATTATATATATATATATATATATATATATAATATTTTTAATAATTTTATAATTAAAATAAAGAGTTTATTTTAATCTTGAAATTAGATTTCATGCAATTTAAAATTATCTATTAAATAATACTCATATATATATGAAATAATTTTAATTAATGAGATGAATGTTTATTTATTAATGCATATGGTGATATGTATGATAATAAATATGATTGATTATGAGACTACTGACCAATGTGATTGGATTTATTTTAGTTGAATGCTTGAATGAATGAGTTTTATTAAATGGGGTCTGCGTACCTCGTCTGCTCTGATTTTTTTTTTGATGTAAAATTCTATCTCCCTCCTATATAATTCTCCTTGACTGCTAATCAAGGTTTCTATATAATTTAAAAATGTTTATGTAATAGAAATAGTTAGAATTATCTTGAAGAAATTGGAGACTAAGGAACAAGGAGCGCGTGAAGACCCGTTTGTATGGAGCCCAGGTTTAAATGTAATAGTTACGTTTAAATTTAAATTTTTGCACTCCTAGGTTTGACCTTTTGGTTCACTTGGTGGCTCAAGTGAACCAATATATATTATATTTTATGCAGACATGCTTCGCATGTTTAATAAAATGACGCGTATTTTATATATATATATATATATATATATATATATATGTGTGTGTGTGTGTGTGTGTGTGTGTGTGTGTGTGCATGCGCGCTAAACAAGATGAGACAAATAATAACAAACTCCTCAAAAAAATTATATTAAGTCTAAAGCGTTCAGAGATAGTTGAAATATCGAACGTCGCCTTCTAGCATGATAAATTAATAAAGTATTAAATATTTAATACGAGTTTGTTGTGCTTTCCACAAGGCAAGTATTGCGTATTTAAGATATTAATTTAATCACATTTGATGCTTATCAATAAAATTGAACAATATTGTTTTGTTGTGCTATCTACAAGGATAATATTTTTCTTTTTTGAATTTATGGAAGTGCTAGGTTGGACTTAACTTAAATTATTTTAGTTCGGATGTGCAGACACTTGACTGTTATGATTTAAGAGGCAAAATAAAAAGAAGTTACATGTTGATGTAATTGACAAAGAGTTGTCTACCTATTTATTTATATATCGTTTGTTGTGCTATCCACAAGGATATATACATTTGAAATGGGATCCTTATTCTTACTAAAAAATCTTTAATTAGATGTTGCTGAACTATAGAAGTGAGGGTAATATAGTTTGAAGAAAATAGTGAGAGATACCAATCTAAAATAAGACCTAATTTATTTTGGTATATAAAATTAATTAAATGAATATTTGCTAAAATGTTGCCTCGTCACATACAGAAATTTAAAAAATGTCGAAATCACTAATTTCACTGCGTAGCATACTTGATGCTAACAAACTAACCGAACCAAATTACACGGACTGGTTAAGGAATCTGAGAATAGTTTCCACTGTTGAAAAGATTTCTTATGTCCTAAATTCACCTATCCTTGAAACTGTTCCAAAATTAGCCTCTGGGGAAGAGATTGCCACTATTGTAAAGTGGTAAAATGATGCATCTATGGCTCAATGCATCATACTCGCATCCATGAATAACGAGCATCAGCATTATCATGAAAACATGGATGCTCCTACTATATTGCTTCACCCCAAGTAGTTGTATGGTAAACAAAGTAGGACTACTAGATATGAGATATCTAAGGAGCTCTTCCGATCTCGGATGACCGAGGGCACTGCCGTTGAGATTCATGTCCTAAGAGTGATCAATCTGATTGAACGCCTTAGGCAGCTTGGGTTCGTCATGGATGGGGAGTTGAGTCAAGACATAGTCTTGCAGTAACCCCCTTAGACCTTCTCGCAATTCGTTGTAAATTTTCACATGAATAAGTTAGATGTCAGCTTGCCTGAATTACTTAACATGTTGAAAACTGTAGAAGATCACTTCCCATCTAAGAAGAACCATATCTTAATGGTGGATGATTCTTTCAATAAAAGGAAGAGGCTCAAGGTATCTTCTGAAAAGAAAAAGTCTAAGAAGTCTAAGGGAAAGGCGAATAGAAAGGATAAAAAGAAATCTGATCCAACTAGCAAAGGAATATGCTTCCATTGCAGCGAGTTGGGTTATTGGAAGAGGAACTGCAAGAAGTTTCTGGTAGAGAAGAAGCTTGGAGAAGCTTCGACTTCCAATCAAGGTTTGTTCATGATTGAAATTAATTTTTTCGAAAGTCAAAATTCTACTTGTTTATTGGATACCGGCAATGGTTCTCACATATTATTATACTGTGAAGGGACTGGTCAGAAGTAGAAAGCTGAACAAGGATGAGGTTGTCCTACGAGTGGAAAATGGAGCAAAGGTTGTTGCATTAGTTGTACGTACTTATTGTTTAGCACCTACGGGCAAGTCCATTTATTTAAATAATTATTATTTTATTCCGAATATCATTAGAAATATTATTTCTATTTCTGTATTAAATATGGATAGATTTGAAATTATAATAAAGAACAACAGTTGTTCTATTTATAATAACAATATTTTATATGGTGTTAGTAATTTGCAAAATGGACTTTATACACTTAACTTGCATGAAAATATATTTCAAATAGAACAAACTAAGAAAAGGAAAGGAGATGATGTTAATTATACCTATATATGGCACTGTAGACTCGGTCATATCAATGAAACAAGATTATCCAAGTTGCATAAGGATGATCTCTTGGAGCTATCCGAATATGAATCATATCCAACTTGTGAATCTTGTCTCATGGGTAAAATGACTAAATCTTCTTTTAGTGGAAAAGGAGAAAGAGTTACAGAGTTGTTAGCGTTTGGTTCACACAGACGTTTGTGGACCTATGACAACGAATCCACGGGGAGGGTATTTTTATTTTATTACTTTCACTGATGACCACTCAAGTTTTGGATATGTGTATTTAATGTAATACAAATCTGAATCATTTGAAAAGTTCAAAGAGTTCAGAAGTGAAGTAGAGAAACAAACGGGCAAGAGTATTAAGATTATTCGATCAGATCGAGGTGGAGAATACTTAAATGGTGATTTTCTCAATTGTCCCAAAGATAACGGTATAATCTCACAATGGACTCCACCAGGTACACCACAGTTAAATGGAGTATCTGAAAGGAGAAATCGAATATTGTTGGAGATGGTTCGTTCCATGATGAGTTTTACCAATCTTATAATTTCATTCTGGGGTCCTGCCCTAGAAACGGCTACATATATACTAAATAAGGTCCCCTCAAAATCCGTCCCCAAGACTCCATATGAGATGTGGATAGGGAGAAAACCTGGTCTTAAGCATGTTAAGATTTGGGGATGTTCAGCTTATGTGAAAAGGTTTCAAAATGATAAGCTTGGGACAAGATCTAATAAGTGCACGTTTGTGGGATATCCTAAAGAAAGTTTGGGATACTATTTCTACAATCCTACTGAGCAAAAGGTGTTTGTTGCGAAACATGCTGCTTTCTTGGAAAAGGAGTTTACTCTTGAAGGGGCTAGTGGGAGGAAAATAGATCTTGAAGAAATTCAAGAACTACAAACCACTATAGATCAATTGGATGAACCTGTCCAAGTAGAGACACCTATTGTACAACACCCTGTTTGTAAATCTGGAAGAGTACTGAAGATACCTGAAAGGTATGAATTCTTTATAGAGAATAACGATGAGGTACACGTTATGAATGATGATGATCCATTGAATTACAAATAGGCTACGAGTAATTAAAACTAGAGAAATGGTAGATGACCATAAAATCTAAAATGGATCTTTGAAGCAATGCACAAGACCATTTGGATTTTACTTGCGATTACAGCTTATTATTACTAAATTTGACAAATGGACGTGGAGATGCCCTTCCTCAAATAAATATTATTAGAGGATAATGTATGTATGATACAATCAGATGAATTTGTTTCAATGGTTGAAGCAAATCATGTATATGAGCTACAACAATCTATTTATGGATTGAAGCAAACTTCTCGTAGATGGAACATTTATTTTGATGAGACAATCAAAAGAGTTTGATTTTATCAAAAACGAGAATGAACCTAATGTGTACAAAAGAGTCAGTGGGAGCGTTGTGACATTACAAAATATTATATGTTGATATACTACTGATAAGGAATGACATTCCTATACTACAATCGATCAAAATAAAGGTGTCTAAACATTTCCCCATGAATGATTTGGGTAGAACAACCTACATTGGGGATATAAATCTGTATAAATAGATTTAAAAGGATGTTCGGCTTAACCCAAGGAACGTATATTCATTAGATGGTAAAGACATTTAGCATGACAAACTCCAAAGGGTGTCTCATGATGATGAGCCATGGAGTGAATCTCTCTAAAATTATCCTCAATAAAAGAGAGATCGGATGAGTTACTATCATGCATGCAATGAAATATACGAGACTTGATGTTGATTAGTCATATTTTGGAGAAGATCACTGTAGGACAGTGATGAACATCTTAAAGTACTTAACTGACACTAAGGATGTCATCATGACACATGATGATTCTTAATTAAACTAGAGGACTAAACAGACTCAAGTTTTTTAGACTAACCAAGACGACAACAAATCCACCTTAGGGTAAGTCGTTACCTTGAAAGGTGCTGCAGTGAATTGGAAAGGTTCTAAACAGCAAAATGTTGCTGGTTTAGTGACAAAGACAAAGTATATAACTGTAAGTGAAGCTGCAAGTTGATGTTTCGGATGAAAAGTTCATTACAGAACTAGGAATAGTTCCTAAGTCTCATCTTGAATCCAAACATGTGTACTTTGATTAAAGAAATCATTGAAAGAAGAGACGCCACCTTGGAACGTGTAAACTCTCAAGACAACGTTGCAGATCCATTTACTAAAGCTTTAACACAATAGCAGTTTGATCGTCACTTAGAGAAGATGGGTATGAGATACCATGGCGATTGGCTTTAGTGCAAGTGGAAGATTAAAAGTAGTATGCATACAAGCCAATCATGTATGCTGATAAAGCATATACTTTGGAGACAATCTTATTTATTTATTAATAAAAATATTAACTTATTAAATGCATTTAATTATATACATGATGCTGTTTTTATAATATATAAATAACCCATAGTTTTAAGCAATGCTTTTAGAATCATGATGATGATCATGCTAATGAGATCTAAATTCTTAGAAAGCTTAAAACTAATATAGTTCCCAATCATTGGATTACTAAAAAAGGGTATTAGTAAATTCAGATAGATTAGTACATATGTTGCTTGCTCATTGGATGAGGATGATTGATCTCATGATCATTTGTGTGGAGACACTAAAATAAGTATGTAGGTGTTTATTGGAGAATAAATTCATTGAACGTGACTCACTATGGAATACCTAATGGAGTTTTACTTGCCTGTCAATAGGAATTCCTAATGTGATAGTAGTACAAGTGATCCTTGGACTTGAGATCATCATAGTATCTTGTGTATAATGAATTATACTTTGACTTATTCCTTAAGACCCTTAAGGTATATCAAAGGGTATGCTTGGGTGTAATTAGTTACATATGGAGATAATGAATGGTCAATAAAGAATCCACCACTTCTAGTAAAAGAAGAGATAAATCCTATGTGATTCGTTAAATGACAACCAAGTAGTCCTTGGCCAAGGCAGAATGAAATTAGAAAGAAGTTTCTAATTTGCATTATTTGGAGTTGTGCATTTTCCAATCGAAATACATATAATTAAATAAAATAAGACTTGACAGTAATTCCATGTCTTATATTTAATTGGGACATTGTATGGTGGAAGTATACGGTAACTATTTACTCACAGGTTCTTTTGTGATTAATGTTGAAATCTATATTATTTGGAAAGTCGTTGATCACTAGGGAGGCTTATCCCTATTGTAGAATAAATATTATTTATTTAAATAGATTATTAGTTTAATTTATTTATTTAAATAAGATTAGAATTGTTCTAATTGATTTATTCACAACCGGTTTAATATGGAGAACCTAAAGGGTCACACCATAAAAGGAAGAATAATTATTTAAGAAGGTAATGACATAATTGTAATAATGCATAAAGTGTAATTAATTTAATCTATGTTGATAGAATAAATTAAATAGCTTAATGTTTATTGTTTAATTTTTTAGAAATATTAAATATAAATTAATAAGCGGAGTCTTATTAATATTATTAAAATT
The DNA here is from genome assembly GCA_020205555.1 of Panax stipuleanatus. Taxonomy (NCBI): domain Eukaryota; kingdom Viridiplantae; phylum Streptophyta; class Magnoliopsida; order Apiales; family Araliaceae; genus Panax; species Panax stipuleanatus. The sequence goes on along the minus strand of CM035116.1, from coordinate 67,506,603 downwards.
TTTATTATTTTAAATTCTAAAGGAGTTTAGAAATTATTTTAATATTAGTACTCTCATTTATTCCTAATAAGCTTAGAAGGCAAATTAATTAAAGGTGTTTAAATAATTAAATCCCAATTTGTTGGGAAGCCTAATTAATTAAAGGAGTTTAATTAATTAAATGAAAAACTATGTCTAATAAAATTAGAAGGATTGGCTGATATCTATATCAGAGGAGTCTTATGTTAGATATCAGTTGATGCAATTCTAATTGTTGGAGAGTACTCCTTTTCTATAGAGGGCAGAAAACTAGGGTTTAGCCAAACACCCTCCTTCTTGATAATTCTTCTTCCTTGGTGGATCACCTCTAGAGGCCAAACACTTGGGTGGCTAACGTTGATCAAAGGAAGGAATCTAACTCGAAAATTCAAGGAGATCAGGAAGAACAAGGAGTTGAACTCGTACCTGTGGAAGCTTCGTTCTACAAGGGTATGAATTCCATAACTTCTTATTTATCGTTTTAAATTAATAATTTGCATAAAGGATGATCCGGGTAAAGGTTTTGTAGAAATTTTTAAAACTCTGATATACCATGCTTCCGCTAATTTTTGTAATTTGATTGCGTCCATGATTTTGTACAAATCCAACAAAGTTGTCTCTGATAGATGAAAAAGGGCTACAACCATCTTTCACGTGCATTTATATCAGCAAATGATTGCTTGGTCATACAACAAGAAAGTTCGACTCCGACAATTCAAAGAAAATGACTTGGTATTGAAGAAAGTCCTTGCCAACCAAGATGAAGCTAAAGGAAAGTTTGCCCCAAATTGGGAAGGCCCTTTCATTGTCAAAGAAGTGTTGACAGGAGGAGCCGTCAGATTGCAAGAAATGGATGGGAACGAATTTCCTCATCTCATCAATTCAGACACCGTGAAAAGGTACTATGTCTGAAGCACCTGCAAGCCATCATACTAGTCCTGTGAAAAAGTCAAATCAGCTCAGGTTTTCACTAAAAAGACTGAACTATGATTGACCTGATCTCCCTAAACCCAGGGGTACGTAGGCAGTATTTCTGGTGCAGTCTGACCTTCAAAGAAAAACAAAAACCAATAAAAACCAGTCCCAAGACACCGAAAACATATAAAACCCAAATAATATCAAGCCTCCCTGGTCAACAGGCCCTGCTGAGGTACTCTCCGACATCTCAATGTCAATCCATCAAGGAGTAGCTCATAATACATCAAGACAGCAAGTAATGAAAGAAGTGGTAATTACTCAGCAATGACAATACATATCCAACAAGGAAGTGAATCAAAATATATTTCTCTACTAAATAATACTGTTTGATATATACAATGTATGCTGTGCATGACAAAAATGGATGATCTAGTATGTGCAGGAAAATGAAAGCTAGTCTATGAACTTGTGGATAAACGGGATAGCAAGGCCAACATAGCATCCCTCTCAGAAGATGGAGGAACAGCTGTAAGCTCATGTCCCACGGCCTCCATACGAGCAAGAAGATCCACAGCCATCTGCATAATGCTACTATGACCATCTATGAAGGCACTCATGTCTGCGATGATGATGTGTGTATTGGACTTGAGTGCAGTGCTATCGGTAATATAAACATCTCGGGTAGCTAGGGCCTCATCCCTCTCAATATAAGCGGCATCCCGGGCGACTAAAGCCTCCTCAATCTCAACAAAAGCCGCATCCCAAGTAGCTCGAGCCTCGTCTCTATCAGGAAAAGCTGCAACCATGCCAAAAAGGGCTGTCAACATCAACGTACTAGCCTGATCCCTCTCAAAGGCCATCCAAACTAACGAATAGATAAGAGCTAGATCTGTCCCAGTAGGAATGCTCGGGGGGTCACTTACCAAGATTGTGTCAAATTAGCAAATAAATCATCCTCGACGGGAGAATCAGGATCCGCCATAGGCTCCTCCTCATCTGAATCAATGCTCGACACTGAATGGATAACCGCAGTCAATGCAATATCTGCCTCCAACTAGGCATGTAAACGGGTCTTTATCGGATTAGATCAGAGTTGATCAGGATCCAATCCGTCTGGTCCTTATCGAATTCGGATTGGGTCCGAGTCCTTATCGAGTCATTATATAGCAAGCAACAATCGTTAGCTTATGTAGAAAATGAACGATTATGATGGAACATAATTAAATATATAGTAAAATATATGCAAATTTAGGTTATTATCGGGTTATTATCGGATTGGGTCCTTATCGGATCAGAACGGATGTGTTCCGGATCTGACTAAACGGGTCCTTATCGGATCGGGTCCGGGTCCAGACCCGGTCCGTTGACAAGCCTACCTCCAACCATGTAGAATACTCTAGAGAACGATCCGGATGGCTAATGGAAAAATCAGCCCTCTCCCTACTGAGCCCAACAATCATAAGTCCTGATGAGGTCAGCTGACGACAAAGATGAAGCTGATATCCGCTGATCTATAGCCCCCTCAAAGTGGTGGATGCTCTGAAACTGATCAAATTGTCCCATGACAGCCAGCGGATGATATGTGGTCACCTCTCTCAAACCCGCCAGGGGTAGATAATCTATGCCGACAGCATGAGTGATGAAGCTGTAAGGGGAGCTAAGCCCTGAGTAGGGAAAGATCGAAAAAGGTTGCTCAATCGCCGATAAGAAGACCAATAATGATTCCTGCATCTGTACACTCCGCCAACCGAAAGGAGTAGGACATGGCTATCTTACGAGTAAAGCAATACCCATGATGTCTAAAGGTGCCGATGGGTCTCAAATGTGTCATGAACCACACGTACAGCAAAACGACGCTACCCCTAAAAAACCCTCTAAATAGGTATTGTTGAATGTAGCTGACCTCATGGTCTCGGCTAATATCATCGGCAGGATAGTAGACCCTTGTCTGAGAGCACGAACTACTACCATAAAGCCAATATCCAAGTGGTCCATATAAAGTGGCATGTACAAATAAGTTATGACGCACATCAACAGAAGGTCCACGCGTGCAAACTGCCACTTATCTGAAGGGATGATAAAGTCTCCTGAATACCGCTCATAGCTGTCCAGTCGGCTAAAGCGATCGATTAAGAAGTCCAGGGACTCCACATGCCCCATAGTAATCTCATCAACGATGACTCTGCATCTCAGACCAGTTATGGTTATAAACAATCGTCTCATATCCCTAATAGCCATCCTAGCGCAAGGTAGATCTAATGCCAAACCCGTGAGGTGCTCATACTCCTCCAGCGTAGGAGTCAGCTCATGAAGACCGAATCATAAAACTTGGCGCTCGGGTATCCAACAGGATAGCATGCTATCCACAAAGCCCTGTGGAACTTGAAAAGCTAAAATGGCCAAAGAATACTCCAGCATCTAATCAACTGTCCCTCTGGCTGTGAGATATAGACTGTTATACCGAGATATCAATAAAGATGCTATCAAAGAATGTTGCAAGTGCTCGATACTGCTGACGGTAGATGAAGACATCTGTATAACCGTATCATGAGACCATCCAGTGGTCAAATCTAACCTCACCTATCTAAGTGCATATCAATGACATAATACATACATAATGACAATAGGATGTAATAGATAGGAAATATCATGCATTTCTAAATTACACAATCTACTGAAAGCATCATCTTTGTCTGCTCATAAAATGCAAAATAAAAAGTACAAGAAAATAGGGCACAACCGCCCAATGACTAACAGAGGCCTATCAAAAGAGATAACAATAAATGGGGCATAGCCGCCCAATATTTAACAGAAGCCTATCAAAAGATATAGCGAGAAAGCTATTCAAAGAAATCTATAATATCTGCATCAAGGCGAATGACCTGCTGCAGCTCCTCCTGAGTCACTGAATCTCGGCCAGTAGGAATGTATGGTCGATATAAAGGAGGATCAGCACCTGCATAGTTGCCAAAATATAGATCTACTGAGGGGCCAGCTCCAGAGCTGGAAGGATCAATCGAATCTGCTTCTAAATGATCCCTGCTAAGGTGCCTGATGAAAAAATGAGCCCGCTCCAATCGGTGGGTCAATCCTAAAATCTGCTCCAAATGAGTGGGCTCTCTGAGGCAAGCTATCCATTTTATCATCATAACAGACCCCAACACCATGTTTGCCGTAAACTAGGTAGCACGAGTCTGAGCCCCAATAGTGCAGGGACTCCACCAGCTATGAAATGCCTCCTGGCTGTGAGGACTCTCTGACAGAATAAAGCCATCTATGCCTGCCAGAGGAATATATGTGAGTGGTTGAGCTAATGTCCAATGATGCCAAGCGGAAGGAATAAAGGGAATGCGGACCTCTCCCGTGACGCTCCGGATAGCATGCTCTCCCAAATAGAGCTCCCAACCTCCCTCGGTCAAAAAGAGAATTCGACGAGTGGACAATGTAAACTCCATCCCGGTCGGAAAGTCATCCTCGAACCCGACTGTCAGATAGTCCGGGGTGTAAGAAACCCACGTTGTAATACCCGAGAAATTTCATATATTATTAAATGAATATATTAATGGAAATGAATATTTATCTGAATATAAATATTTATGTGTTATGAGATGAGTTAACTCAATTATATTAAATTGAATAATTATAATAATTGAGAATATATGGAGTTTGCGATAAACTCGTTGAATGCCTTGTGTGACATAGTGATGAGGAATAATAATGATGATATTAATTAACGAAGGAATTATTAAGTGAATAATTAATCTATATTAATTGTTAATTGCTATCGTAGAATATCAATTAATTGTTATCGAATATTAATGGTGATTAATTAATAATATGTGATTATTATTATTGCAAGAAATATAATAATAAGAATGAGCAACGTGTCTATAAATATAATAAGATTTATATTTATATACTGTGCATGATAAATGAGCAATTATTGTGAAAATTAATAATTTCATTAATTGGCGAGGAATGGATTAATTAATATTATTGTTAATTAATCGATAAGATGAATAATTTATTTATTTGAATAATTTATTTATTTGACTTTATGAATAATAAAGTAAATAAGTAAGTTATTAATATAATAAGATTATATTGATTGTTATGTACAAGCATTCAATAATTAATAATATAAAGTATATGGAATACAACTATATTATATAGTGTGGTGCAACATTTATGTGACTATACTATATATAGGGACCATGTATTAAGATCAATTAAACTATGTGAGCTATATGATTAATACCTATGTGACAATGTGAGTGTGTATACAATAAAATAATATATCATGGATATATTGTAAATAATTATTGATTAATAGAATTTAATAATAAAGGAGATAATGTAATGTGATAACATCCGAGTAAATTATACCGGTATGATAAAATGTACATGGATTATATATGTACAAATTACATTTACTACGTTGAAATAACATTTAGTTGAATCACATTGTGACATTAAACTTTAACCTAAGTGTAGATACTACATATAAACATAAGTATTGTAAATACCCATGTTGACCAATGAATAAGCTGCATTCTCTTGTCCCATAATAAGGGTCACCCTTCATTCTCACTCACACGTGAAATACTCAAGGCTATGCTACTTCCTACCATCTCAAAATCAGCAATTTAGATAATCATCATGCAATGGGGAATGGTTATAATGATGGAATCCAACCACTAATTACTTACCCTTTGATAACCTTCATACAATCCTATAATCCGTTAGTTTGATTTGGAATACAATTACAATATCTGTGTATTGGTTTTGCTATATGTATAGCCTCTTCTTCTCCATTCTTCTTTGCTGAGATTTTGCTAAGTGTTGAGAGGGAGAGCATATACATATATCAGGGTGAGCATTCTGAATTAAGCAGCAAGTCCAATTAACTAATTACAAAGGTATAAAATTGCTTCTTGTTCTTCATTTTCTATTTTTACATTTCTGAGATTTCTTGATTCTTGTTTTCTAAAAATATTCAAATTCTTGGTTATGCCATACTAGATTGTAAGTGGATTGGGAAGTGGTCGTTTAGTTGTTAGATGGACTAATATACATGTTTAGACTCTTATATGGTTGATTACAGTCGAATTGGTGAAGGAATTTTGAGTTTTGGTCTAAGGCCTGCCAAAGCAGGAAGATCACTGGCATGAACTGCGCATGGCGTAGCTGCGCCGGGTTTATACCCAAGCGCAGCGCAGCTGCGCCGGCAGCCTGTTCCAGTTTTGTTTGAGTTCTGTTAATCTATTAAGCGTACTTGGATGTTATGACTTAGGCAAGGTATATTAGCATGAATAACTTGTATAAAGGGATATGTAGACCTAATATGAGCATGTTCTACTATGATTACATGCATGATTAACGAACGGTTGTAATTTCCAAAGTAAACGTAAAGTTTTGTAAATGAATTTGACTTATACGAACCATGTCGACATTCTGATTTTTCAAGCATGTTAGAATGGTTTAGAAATGCATAAAAGACATGTGGTCTTACGTATATATGGTTCATAGTATAACAAAAGCATGTTAAACCTCACTAGCCAACATTCTTAACGAAATGTGAGTTTTTAAAAGTGAACTTTGACATATAGAGATCATGAATGTATTTTGATTTTTCGGGCATGTTTATATGGCTTTGAAATGCATGTCGGACATATTAACTTATGTATATAGATTTCATAATAAAGCATGAGCATGTTAGGCCTTATTAGCAAACTTTACTAATGAAAGTATAAGTTTTGGACGTGAACGTCGACATGTTACAATGAGATTTGAATTCCGATACTTATGAACATGTTTGATAGTACTTTTAGACTCACTAATGTATCATACATGTTTGCCTACTATGTTACATGTCGTGAAACCAAGTTTAGCATAAACGAAGTATGCTTTCAAACTAATAACAATGATAGTTGCATGTATGCAATATGAATATTCATGAGTATGCCTAATACATGTTATATGATTACCTCATGTGTTTAAAAGGTGAGCATGTTATAGACTTTGTGAATTTAAAACCTTGAATGGACTTAAGTCATTAAGGGTATTAACTTAGAACCTATATCATGCAAAGTGAACGTGAAAAGGTTGAACGAACATGAAAGTATCCTTTAATATGAATACATGCTATGTGATATCATATGTTGACACTTGAATCCAATTTTGACTGTTAACTTATAGAAATGCCATAACTTACTAAAATAAAATATATTTAGTATTGATTGTGGTCTTATGTGATATTAGTGATATAAGAATATGTTTAAACTCAAAAAGAGGAATGTTAAGGATAAAGGTTATATTAATATGATACTATATATGTAGCTAGGCTAAGACTTAGCTTGTGTGTTGATCGTATGTTCAAGATAAGACATGAAGCTATAATATATGACTAATGGATATCATATATATATGTAACTATATTATGATAGAGATTCGAAAGTGTTGATTTGCTTTTCGTGGATAAACTACGCATAAGGCAAGTATCCTATCTTTGTGTTTACGTTATTCGAAGAACGTTGTAAGCAAGTTCCTAACTCTACTCTTTATTGAATATTCATTTAGCTTGTGATATTATTGTCGTACAAGTAAGCTTTTGAGATTGAAATCTAGATATTAGGAATCATATACTTCATAGATAAGATAAAAGTTGATTTATATTCTTCGAACTTTAAATCTTGAGATTGAACTTATAATTATTGTGATCTATGCCATTTGATTCGGGTAGACTTATATTGTTGAAAAGCGACCCAAACCAATTGATTGGTGCGGGATCATGTGTTTGACTGAGATGAACAACCTTCTTTGAAGGAAAAATATATTTGTCGGGAGACTGACGTGCGCACAATTTGGTACGATTGAACAATATACATACCGTAGGGTACTTTAGGCTGATCGCCTGTTGTACTTGTTTTCGATTGGGTTATCAGTTTAATACTAGTTAATTCTAGTAAGAGTTCATAGTCCTTAGTGACTGGTCAGTATTCAATTATCTTGAAATCTTAAATTGATTTAGTATTGAATCATATTGATATTATTATGTCCTTAACGACTGTTATTAAGAACTGTTGATATTCTTGTTATCCTTGAACTATCATACCTTGCTATACCCTTTTGGGATTCTAAAACTATATTACTCACCCTTGTTGTTATATTACTTGCTGAGCAAACTTGTTGCTCATTCTTGCTTTCCCTAAAATATTTCAGTTAAGGTAGAGCAGTGTGAACCCTCGAGTCCCGACAAGGGCAAGGGAAAGGCTACAGAGTAGCTTTATTTATGTAGAACTTTATGATTTGTAATAAGAACTTATGCTATTATGTATTAGTTAGGTTTATATATGCTTAAGGCATGTTTAAGCTATATAATCGATGTTTAAGTTTCGAGACATTGGGACGTGAATAAATTATATTAATTAAATGTAATCTATTCGATAGTAGTTGTGTATTATTTCGATGTGCGATGCGACATGTAGTCGTAATATTTATTGTGGTGTTAGATATTAGAACGTGACAAACCGAATTCGAGTGACCAAGTGGCGGTCCGAATTTGGGGGCGTCACACACGTGATAGAGTCGGCAGTCAACAGCTCTAGCTGCAAGCAAGAGTGGGTAAACCCCTCTACCACAAGAACCTCCATCAAAGTGGAGTGAAGCCAACGCCGTCCCCACGGATAGGTCTTCAGGCCCAAAGTAGTTGCAGGCCGTAGGCAAGGGAGCCTCTCATATGCCCAAAACTGGCAATGCAAAGATCAAATGACCTCAGTGATAAAATTGTTAAACACAAATGGGGAAAATTGAAAGGTAAATGAGAAATTACTCACCAGCAGGAAGGGATAAAAACCTAGCCAAGCCTCTGTCACGCCCTCAGAGCATAGGCGTATCCCACAAAGAAAATAGGCGAAGGTATAGGTGCCTAATCAAAATCCATGAGGCACTCCACGAATTGAGGAGTTGTTTGCAATGAAACAACCCTTGATGATCACCAAGAACAGTCACCGAAGGATGTAATCTCTATCCCTCTAATCATTAGGCAGAGGCTCAGTCAAAGCCCCGCTCTGGGCATCTACACTCAAGGGACCAGAACGGACAATTCGACCCTTGATGGCCGTCACAGGAACTCCCAAAAGGGATCTAACGGCAGCAGGTGAAATGTCAGCCACTAAAGGTATTGGCTCCCCTGCGAACTCCATCCCTGTGATGAACCGCTAGTCCATCGGTGTCATCATCACCTCACAGTTCAACAGATAGAGAGACTGGGTCTGGTGGAACCAGCACTTAAATAATGCCCTTAGATAACCCTAGGGGCAACGACAGGGAGGAATAGAAAAGAAGGCCTCGAACCCCTAAGTGTTGACGATGGCCTGATACTTCGGATGCAGAGTATAATATAAAGAATAGACGTTAAACCAGTTCCCCCTGGGCTGCGTAAAGCAGGGAACCTGCATCAAATAGCCAGCCCATATTAAATATGTGCCTTGAAATGGCAAAAGAAAGAAAAATCTAAAATGAAAACTTCAGTCACCTCATTGGCGTGAAGGTATATCGATGGATGGCGTCTTAAATCGCCCAGACGCTCCGAAATTGGCACAATGATGGCTAGAAGCTCCCTACGTGGTGTATAAGCTGGAGAAGGATCCATAAATGGGACATTCTTGTTGTCAACATCATCTGGCATATCAACCTGGATTAGACAAATCACAGACTCAACCAAAAGACGAGGCAGCCGAGCTGGACGAGGCAGCCGAGCTGGACGAGGCTGGGGAACATCAGAAGCTCCCCTCCGCCTCACACCTGAAGTGACCCTGCTAGCACTGCATGTTCTATCGGGCTCTATAACCTGGACAAAGTCTCCAAATCACCTAAAAAAAGGTGAGGTAAGCCTTAAAGCTACGGCTTATTAAATTAAATCATTGTTTCATGCATATTTTAAGTCCTAAAGCATGCATTAGTTACATAAGTCCCCAGTAGAGTTAAAATTGCATGTTCATTAAATGCTCAGGCTTTTGAATTTTTTTTGCCAGAGTCTCCTTTGTAAAATGGATTGTCTGCATGCACATAAACATAACTAGGTGGCCATTCAGTAGCACACCTACCCAAAAACATGAAAAGTTTATATATATGAAAAAAAATCAAAATCAAACTCCCCATGGTAGCTAAATTACCATGTGTATTTTTAGTTGAAAATCCAAGCTCATTTGTCCTCAAATAGGATGAGTAGACTAGCCAAAAAAGGCGCCAAATGACTGTCTCAGAAATCAAATTTTTTTTTACATCCAAATGTTCAGCATAGTAAAACATGCATATTTACTATGTTTGAAAATTTTTATCAAGTCATATAAGCAAGCTTATTCGCTATATTGTGTCTAGAAGCATACTATATGAAATCTAACATTCTAACGGTCAAAACTTGAAGAGAAAGGATGTAAACGTTACCGGAGATATGCAGAACGATTTTACGATGACAGAATTTGGAAAAAGCAGCCCGAACTCAGTAGATCTGAAGAAGAAATCTCGAAACTTTGTGAATTCGACGTCATACTAGGTATGGATTGGTCATTCAACCATGGGGCGGTAATCGACTGTCAGAAGAAGTCGGTGAACCTTACGACTCCATCGAAGTTGGTGTTTTATGGTAGTATATTGCCTAGACAAGCGAGTTGTCTGATGGTTATGCAAGCCAAGAAACTTCTGACGCAAGGCTATGTAGGATATCTAGCCTACATAGTAGATACGCGTAAGAAAAGCCCGAAGGTGGAGGAGATATCGGTAGTTAAGGAGTTTGTGGACGTTTTTTCGAGCGATTTGCCAGGACTTCCGCCAGATAGGGACACACAGTTTGTGATCGATTTAGCCCCGGGAACTGCTCCAATTTCAAAGGCTCCGTACCGAATGGCTCTAGTTGAGATGAAGGAACTGATGGTTCAACTACAAGAACTGTTAGACAAGAAGTATAACCAACCGAACGTTTCGCCGTGGGGAGCGCCTGTTTTGTTTGTTAAGAAGAAAGATGGATTGATGCGTCTTTGCATTGATTATAGGGAGTTGAATAAAGTTACGATCAAGAATATGTATCCTTTACCTAGGATCGATGACTTGTTTGATCAACTGAAGGGTGCGAGGTACTTCTCGAAAATTGATTTGAGAAGCGGGTATCATCAGTTGAAGGTGAGGAATGAAGATATACCGAAAACGGCTTTTAGAACTCGGTATGGTCATTACGAGTTCTTGGTGATGTCATTTGGTCTCACGAATGCCCCAGCTGCATTTATGGACTTAATGAACAGGGTGTTCAAGCCATTTCTGGACAAGTTCGTGGTAGTGTTCATAGATGACATCCTGGTTTATTCCAAGATCGAGGAGGAACATGCTGAACACTTACGACTAACCTTAGAATCCCTGAGACGAGAGAAGCTTTACGCTTTCTCAAAATGCAAATTTTGGTTAGAACGTGTGCAATTTCTTGGCTACGTGATCGACAAGGATGGTATTTCAGTTGATCCATCGAAGGTTAAAGCTGTTATGAGTTGGGATCAGCCGAAGACGCCGTCTGAAGTGAGGAGTTTCTTGGGATTGGCAGGTTATTACCGTAGATTTATCCAAGACTTTTCTAGAATCACAACTCCGTTGACGAATTTGACTCGTAAAATAGTTAAGTTTGTTTGGACGGAGAAGTGTGAGGAGAGTTTTAAGAGTTGAAGAAGAGGCTGAGTACTGCGCCTGTATTGTCTTTACCGGATAGTTCGGGGAATTTTGTGGTATATAGTGATGCCTCACATAGAGGATTAGGCTGTGTGTTAATGCAGAGCGGCAAAGTCATTGCCTATACGTCACGTCAGCTGAAGGATTATGAGAAGGGGTATCCGACCCATGATCTAGAATTGGTGGCAGTAGTGTTTGCCCTAAAGATTTGGAGGCACTACTTATATGGAGAGAAGTGTGAAATATACACAGATCACAAGAGTCTGAAGTATATATTTACCCAGAAGGATTTGAACATGCGCCAAAGAAGATGGTTGGAACTGATTAAAGACTACGACTGCGAGATACTTTACCATCCGGGTAAAGCTAACGTTGTTGTCGACGCTTTAAGCAGAAAAGGTCAGGAGAAGCTGAACGTGTTAACTGATCAGGATCGGTTAATAGAACAGATGGCTAGATTGGAGTTGGAAGTGAAGTTTTTGAAGGAATTGGATGCGATGTTGTTTCAAGTAACCACTAGTTCTACTCTACTAGACAAGTTGAAAGAAGCACAACTTCACGATGAAGAATGCGGGAAAGTACGAAAGAGGATAACCGATGACGAAGAGTTCAAGTTCAAGATCGATAATGAAGGTCTGTTACGATTTGAAGGTAGAATATGGGTACCGCCAGTACCAGAGGTCAAAGAGGAGATTCTGAGCGAAGCTCATAGTTCTAGATATTCTATTCACCCCGGGAGTACGAAGATGTACCAGGATCTCAGGCATCATTTCTGGTGGCCGAATATAAAGAGGGACGTTGCTGAATGTGTTGCGAAGTGCTTAACGTGCCAGAAAGTCAAAGCAGAACACCAGAGACCAAGTGGTTTACTGCAACCATTAGAAATTCCAGAGTGGAAGTGGGAGCATATCACTGATGGATTTCGTGGTAGGTCTTCCAGCAACTCAGAAGGGATTTGATGCGATATGGGTTATAGTGGATCGACTGACGAAGTCAGCCCACTTTCTTCCGATCAGGGTTAAGTACAACTTGGATAAGTTGGCGAAGCTATACGTCAAGAAAATTATTTTTAGACACGGTGTTCCGGTGTCGATTGTGTCCGACAGAGATCCGCGTTTCACGTCTAATTTCTGGAAGCGTATGCAAGAATGTATTGGAACGCAATTACGAATGAGTACAACGTATCATCCTCAGACCGATGGCTAGAGCGAAAGAACAATTCAAACGCTTGAGGATATGCTGAGAGCTTGTGTAATGGACTTCAAAGGAAGTTGGGAGGATCATCTACCATTGGTGGAGTTCGCCTACAACAATAGTTACCATGCGAGTATAGGCATGCCGCCTTACGAAGCATTATACAACAGAAAATACAGAACTCCTTTGTGCTGGGATGAAGTCAGGGAACGTCAATTGTTGGGACCAAAATTGGTACAACAAACCGTCGAAATTGTGAAGCTGATCAGAACGAGATTAGTTGCTGCTCAAGACAGACAGAAAAAGTATGCCGATTTACATCGACAGAACCGAGAATTCTTACCAGGAAGTTTCGTGTTCCTGAAAGTATCTCCCTGGAACGGAAAGATTCGATTTGGTAAGAAGGGAAAACTAAGTCCCCGATTTATTGGACCTTTTGAGGTACTACGAAAGGTGGGCGAGGATGCTTACGAGATTGCGTTACCTCCGGAGCTTGAGAATATACATAATGTCTTTCATATTTCTGTGTTAAGACCTTACAAACACGATTATAAACATGTAATAGAATATGAACCTTTGCTATTTGATAAAGACTTAACATATGAAGAAGTGCCTGATCAAATAGTTGATAGAAAGGAACAAGTACTTAGGAATAAAGTGATACATTCTGTTAAGGTAATCTGGAGGAACCACAGTGCTGAAGAAGCTACGTGGGAACTCGAAGATGTTATGATAAAAATTTATCCGCATTTATTTGCTTAGTTGTGTGTAACCCCTTATATACTGATTCTAGGGACAGAATCCTTTTAAGGAAGGAAGAATGTAATAGACGAGAACTTTTTTATGTGTGATTCTGGGGACAGAATCCTTTTAAGGAGGGAAGATTGCAACGATTGAGATTTTATATTTAATTTTAAATATTTATTGAGTTAAATAAATATTTTATGTGATTTATTTATTGAGTTAAATAAATAAATTATATGATTTATGGAAGTGATTTAATTAAGTGTACATATTAATTAAATGAATGTGTAATATTTAATTTAATTGATGTATATTAATTTTATATTATAGTTCTAATTTAATTGAGAGAATTAAATTAGATGAGATATGTGATGAAGTGTTACATGAATTATAATTAGCGAGTAATTATAATTATGTGGCAATTTTATGTGATTTATTGATGTTAGATTTTAATTGATTAAATTAGATGATTAATATTTAATTAATTAAAATATGACATTTAAAATAGGTGTTTAATGATTTGTTAAAATAAAAGAAAAAGGATTTTAAATGATTTTAACCAAACAAGGCCCTTGTATTTGTTTTAAACCTATTTCTACCAAACAGGGCCCGAACTATCAAAAAGCTGTTTTAAATAAACTGTTACCAAATAATACCTTAGCATTAATAATCTATTTTTGAAAATAACCTTGTTTTGCCAAACAAGGCATTGTGGTATTTGAAATTTGTAACTGACATTATACTTAATATAATTGTCAGTTATATTATATACAATTAATCCTATATCTATTAGTACGTATTATATGTCAGTTTTTATTCTACGTTAGTCTATACTATGTTAGTTTAAGCCTAAAGCTAAAGAACAAAGAGAGAAAAGAGCAGGGAACGTTAGAAATACACAGTGAGTTAGAGAGAAAGAAGAAGAAGGAAAAAAGGGAGAAAAACTTGGGAAGCTAGAAGAAATCACTATCACTTCTATACTCTTCTTCAAATCATCAAAATAAGGAGTAATTTTAATTCCCTTACTTTTCTATATGTTTTATTGTTATTCATGTTTTGAGTCTCTGTGAATATGAATTTCATGAAAAGGATAAAGACATGAAATAGTATGTATCAATTGTACTCTAGCATGCTTATACATGAATTATATGCGATAAAGGATTTTCAGAAATCAAATTACTGTAGAAAGATATTTTAACAGAAAATTTATGTTGATATGAGTTCATATGAGTTTTAGTTTTGTTGTCAATTTTGTTTTGAGAAAATTGATGAATTGGAATATGCTAGTATGCTTAATAGGTAGTTACTTGATGCTATCTTCAATTTCAAGTATAATGCATGCATATAGGGTTGAATTGCTTGAGAGAAATAGTTACAGTGGATTATTTTGGAAAATATATGAGTTTTCATGAAAATGGCCAAATTGAATTTTTAAAACTTGTGATTATTGTTATTTAGATGGTTTTGTATTTTGGACGCATGTTATACATATGTATTATAGGGTATGTATGAGTTACAGTGTTTAAGTTACTGTGAATTGCCGTTTGTTGGCTTGTTTGGGTTAATCAGTGAAGCAGAGTATCGTGGCTTGTCTGTGTCTGGCCGAGTTGCTGCACAGCTGCGCCGGCAGCAAGGCTAGGAGCAGCGCATCTGTAATACCCGAGAATTTTCATATATTATTAAATAAATATATTAATGGGAATGAGAATTTATTTGAATATAATGATTTTGTGTTATGAGAATGATTAATTCAATTATATTAAATTGAATAATTATAATAATTGAGAAATTGATGGAGTTTACGATAAACTCGATGAAATGCCTTGTGTGGCACAGTGACGTAATATTAACGATTATATTAACTTAAGCGAACAATTAATCTATATTAATTG
The DNA here is from genome assembly GCA_020205555.1 of Panax stipuleanatus. Lineage (NCBI taxonomy): Eukaryota > Viridiplantae > Streptophyta > Magnoliopsida > Apiales > Araliaceae > Panax > Panax stipuleanatus. The sequence goes on along the minus strand of CM035116.1, from coordinate 67,491,124 downwards.
TTAATCGTAGAATATTAATTAATTGTCATCGTAGAATAATTGTTATAAAATATTAATGGTGAATGATTAATAATACGTGATTATTATTATTGCAAGAAATATAATAATAATAATGAGCAACGTGTCTATAATATAATAAGATTTATATTAAAGTAATGATTTGTTGGGTTTGTACGAAATCGTGACGCAATCAAATTGCAAAAATTAGCGGAAGCATGATATATCAGAGTTTAAAAAAATTTCTACAAAACCATTACCCGGATCATCCTTTATGCAAATTATTAATTTAAAACGATAAATAAGAAGTTATGGAATCATACCCTTGTAGAACGAAGCTTTCACAGGTACTAGTTCAACTCCTTGTTCTTCGTGATCTCCTTGAATTTCCGGATTAGATTCCTTCCTTTGATCAACGTTAGCCACCCAAGTGTTTGGCCTCTAGAGGTGATCCACCAAGGAAGATGAATTATCAAGAAGGAGGGTGTTTGACTTAGTTTTCTATTCTCTATAGAAAAGGAGTACTCTCCAACAATTGAAATTGCATCATCTAATATCTATTATAAGACTTCTCTTATATAGACATTGGTCAACCCTTCTAATCCTATTAGACATGGGATTTCTTTTAATTAATTAAACTCCTTTAATTAATTTAGGCTTCCCACCACATGGGAATAATTAATTAAATTCATTTAATTAATTTGTCTCCTAATCTTATTAGGAATAAATGAGAGTACTGAATATTAAATTAATTACTAAACTCCTTTAGAAATTAAAATAATAATAATTGTAATAATATTAATAAGACTCCTCTTATTAATTTATATTTAATATTTCCAAAATATTAAATAATAAACATTAAGCTATTTAATTTATTCTATCACCATAGATTAAATTAATTATACTTAATGCATTATTACGATTATGCCATTACCTTCTTAAATAATTATTCTTCCTTTTATGGTGTGACCCTTTAGGTTCTCCATATTAAACCGGTTGTGAATAAATCAATTAAAACAATTTTAATCTTATTTAAATAAATAAATTAAACTAATAATCTATTTAAATAAATAATATTTATTCTACAATAGGGATAAGCCTCCCTAGCGATCAACGACTTTCCAGATAATATAGATTTCAACATTAATCATAAAAGAACCTGTGAGTTAATAGTTACCATACAATTCAATCCTTCCACCATACAATGTCCCAATTAAATATAAGACATGGATTTACTGTCAAGTCTTATTTTATTTAATTATATGTATTTCGATTAGAAAATGCACAACTCCAAATAATGCAAATTAAAAACTCCTTTCTAATTTCATTTTACCTTGGCCAAGGATTCCTGGGTTGTCATTTAACGAATCACATAGGACATATCTCCTCTTTTACTAGAGGTGGTAGATTCTTTATTGATCATTCATTATCTCCATATGTAACTCATTATACCCAAGCATACCCTATATATGCCTTAAAAGGTCTTAAGGAATAAGTCAAAGTATAATTTGTTACATACAAGATACTATGATGATCTCAAGTCCAAGGATCACATGTACTACTATCACATTAGGAATTCCTATTGACATGCGAGTAAAACTCCATTAGGTATTCCATAGCGAATCACGTTCAGTGAACTTATTCTCCAATAAGCACCTACATACTTGCTTTAGTGTCTCCACACAAATGATCATGAGATCAATCATCCTCATCCAATGAGCAAGCAACATATGTACCAATCTATCCGGATTTACTAATCCCCTTTTTAGTAATCCCACGATTGGGAACTATTTAAGTTTTAAAACTTTCTAAGAATTTAGATCTCATTAGCATGATCATCATCATGATTCTAAAAGCATTGCTTAAAACTATGGGTTATTTACATATTATAAAAACAGCAACATGTAGATAATTAAATGCCTTTAATAAATGAATATTTCATTAATAAATAAATAAGATTGTTTACAAAGTACGTGCTTTATCATCATACATGATTGGCTTGTATGCACACTACTATCAATCTCCCACTTGCACTAAAGCCAATCGCCATGGTATCTCATACCCATCTTCTCTAAGTGACGATCAAACTGCTGTTGTGTTAAAGCTTTAGTAAATGGATCTGTAATGTTGTCTTGAGAGTCTACACGCTCCAAGGTGACGTCTCCTCTTTCAATGATCTCCCTGATCAAATGAAATCGCCGCAACACGTGTTTAGATTTCTGATGAGACCTCGGTTCCTTAGCCTGTGCAACTGCTCCTGTGTTGTCACAGTAAACGGGAACTGCTTCTCCAATGCTAGGAACCACACCAAGTTCAGTTATGAACTTCTTCATCCAAACAGCTTCCTTTGCAGCTTCACTTGCAGCTATATACTCTGCCTCTGTCACTGAATCAGCAACTGTTTGCTGCTTGGAACTCTTCCAACTCACTGCGCCTCCGTTCAAGGTAAAAACATACCCCGAAACAGATTTACTGTCATCTTGGTCCGTTTGAAAACTTGAGTCTGTGAAGCCCTCGAGTTTTAATTCAGACCCACCGTAGACAAGAAAAATATCCTTAGTTCTTCTCAAGTATTTTAGGATATTCTTCACTGCCTTCCAGTGCTCTTCTCCCGGATTCGACTGGTATTTGCTCGTTACACTAAGTGAATGAGCAACATCCGGTCTAGTACATATCATACCGTACATGATAGATCCTATTGCAGAAGCATAAGGGATCTTACTCATACGGTCTCTCTCCTCAGGTGTCTTTGGGGCCTGTTTCTTGGAGAGATGTATTCCATGGCTCATCGGCATGAGACCTCTTTTGGAATCTTCCATGCTAAATCTCTTTAGCATTGCATCAATGTACGTACCTTGGGATAAACCAAGCATCCTTTTAGATCTATCTCTATAGATCTTTATCCCCAAAATATAGGATGCTTCTCCCAAGTCCTTCATGGAGAAGTGTTTAGATAACCAGATTTTAATCGATTGTAGCATAGGAATGTCATTCCCTATCAGTAATATATCATCAACATATAATACAAGGAATGAAATTGCGCTCCCACTAACCTTCTTGTACACACATGGTTCATCGTCATTTTTGATAAAATCAAACTCTTTGATTGTCTCATCAAAACGAATGTTCCATCTACGAGAAGCTTGCTTCAATCCATAAATGGATCGTTGCAGCTTACAGACTTGATTTATTCCAACTTTTGAAACAAATCCCTCTGGCTGTGTCATATACACATCTTCCTCAAGTTTCCCATTGAGGAAGGCCGTTTTCACGTCCATCTGCCAGATCTCATAGTCGTTATAAGCTGCAATCGCAAGTAAAATCCGAATGGACTTGAGCATAGCTACTGGTGAAAAGGTTTCATCATAATCAACTCCTTGTTTTTGTTTGAAACCTTTTGCAACCAGTCGGGCCTTATAGGTCTCCACCTTGCCGTCCGCTCCAGTCTTTCTTTTAAAGACCCATTTACACCCAATAGGCTTAATGCCTTCAGGTGGTGAAACCAAAGTCCATACTTTGTTTTCATACATGGAGTCCATTTCGGATTTCATGGCTTCAAGCCATTTCCCTGAGTCTTTATTACTCATGGCCTGTTCGTAATTTAATGGATCATCATCATTCATGATGTGTACCTCATCGTCATCCTCTATAACGAATCCATACCTCTCAGGTATCTTCGGTACTCTCCCAGATTTACGAACAGGGTGTGGTATAGTAGGTTCTTCTATTTGGTCAGGTACCTGACTTTGATCCGTGGTAATTTGTGGTTCTTGAACTTCTTCAAGATATATCTTACTCCCACTGACCCCTTCATGGATAAACTCCTTTTCCAAGAAAGCAGCATGTTTCGCAACAAACACCTTTTGATCAGTTAGATGATAGAAATAATACCCTACAGTTTCTTTAGGGTATCCCACAAATCTACACTTTTCGGATTTAGTCTGTAGCTTATCATGTTCAAACTTTTTGACATAAGCTGGACAACCCCAAGTCTTAACATGCTTAAGATTTGGTTTCCTCCCCTTCCACGTCTCATATGGAGTCTTTGGGGCGGATTTGGTAGGTACCTTGTTAAGTAGGTATGCAGCCGTTTCTAGGGCATATCCCCAGAAGGAAATTGGAAGGTCGGTAAAACTCATCATGGATCGAACCATGTCTAACAGTGTTCGATTTCTCCTTTCAGATACTCCATTTAACTGTGGTGTACCTGGAGGAGTCCATTGTGAGATTATACCATTTTCTTTGAGACAATTTAGAAACTCACCGCTTAAGTATTCTCCACCTCGATCTGATCGAAGTATCTTTATACTCTTGCCCGTTTGTTTCTCTACTTCACTTTTGAACTCTTTGAACTTTTCAAATGATTCTGACTTGTATTTCATTAAATACACGTATCCAAATCTTGAGTAATCATCAGTGAAAGTAATAAAATAAGAATACCCACCCCGTGCACTTGTTGTCATAGGCCCACAAACGTCTGTGTGAATCAATGCCAACAACTCTGTAACTCTTTCTCCTTTTCCACTAAAAGGAGATTTAGTCATTTTACCCATGAGACAAGATTCACAAGTTGGATATGATTCATAATCGGATAGCTCGAGGAGCCCATCTTTATGCAACTTGGATAATCTTGTTTCGTTGATATGACCGAGTCTACAGTGCCACATGTAGGTATAATTAATATCATCTCTTTTCCTTTTCTTAGTTTGTTCAATTTGAAATATATTTTCTTGTAAGTCAAGTGTATAAAGTCCATTTCGCAAATTTCCAATACCATATAAAACATCGTCTTTATAAATAGAACAACTATTGCTCTTTATAACAACGTTAAATCCTTCCATATCCAATACAGAAATTGAAATAATGTTTTTAATAATATTCGGAACATAATAACAATTATTAAGATAAATGGACTTGCCCGAAGGCATTGCTAAATAATAAGTTTCTACAGCTAATGCAGCAACCTTTGCTCCATTCCCCACTCGTAGGATCACCTCATCATTGTTCAGCTTTCTACTTCTGACCAGTCCCTGCACAGTATTACATATGTGAGAACCACAGCCGGTATCCAATACCCAAGTAGAATTATGACTTTCAGAAAAATTAATTTCAATCATAAACAAACCTTGATTGGAAGTCGAAGCTTCTCCAAGCTTCTTCTCTGCTAGATACTTCTTGCAGTTCCTTTTCCAATGTCCCGGCTTGTTGCAATGAAAGCACATTCCTTTAGCTGGTTCAGGTTTCTTTTGTTCCTTTTCTTTCCCCTTTCCCTTAGCCTTCTTAGATTTCTTCTTTTCAGAAGATACCTTGGGCCTCTTCCTTTTATTGGAAGAATCCACCATCAAGATATGGTTCTTCTTGGATGGGAAGTGACCTTCTGCAGTTTTCAGCATGTTAAGCAGCTCGGGCAAGCTGACATCTAGCTTATTCATGTGAAAATTAACCACAAACTGCGAGAAGGTCTCAGGGAGTGACTGCAAGACCAAGTCTTGACTCAGCTCCCCATCCATGACGAACCCCAGCTGTCCAAGGCGTTCAATCAAATTGATCACCTTTAGGACATGAGTCTCGACGGCAGTACCCTCGGTCATCCGAGATCGGAAGAGCTCCTTAGATATCTCATATCTAGCAGTCCTACTCTGTTCACCATACAACTCCTTGAGGTGAAGCAGCATAGCAGGAGCATCCATATTTACGTGCTGACGCTGAAGCTCGTTATTCATGGATGCGAGCATGATGCATTGAGCCACAGATGCATCATCTTGCCACTTATTGAAAGTGGCAATCTCTTCCTCAGAGGCTGTTTCTGAAACAGATTCAGGGACAGTTGAATTTAGGACATAAGAAATCTTTTCAGCAGTGAGAACAATTCTCAGATTTCTTAGCCAGTCCTCATAATTTGGCCCGGTAAGCTTGTTTGCATCAAGTATGCTTCGTAGTGAGATTAGTGATTTAGACATTTTTTAAAATTCTGCATGTGAAGGAAAACAACATTTTAGCAAACATTCATTTTATTAACTTTGCATACCAAAATAAATTTAGGTCTTTATTTTAAATTGGTATCTCCCACTATTTTCATCAAACTATATTACCCTCACTTATATTGTTCGGCAACATCTAATTAAAGATTTGCTAGTGAGATTAAGGATCCCATTTCAAATGTATATAACCTTGTGGATAGCACAACAAGCGATATACAAATAAATAGGTAGACAACTCTTGTCAATTACATCACTATATAACTCCTTTTATTTTGCCTCTTAAATCATAATGGTCAAGTGTGTGCACATCCGAACTAAAATAATTTAAGTTAAGTCCAACCTAGCACTTCCATAAATTCAAAAAAGAAAAATGTTCGTCCTTGTGGATAGCACAACAAGACTAGATCGTTCAATTTTCTTGATAAGCATCAAATGTGATTAATTAACATCTTAAATACGCAATACTCGCCTTGTGGATAGCACAACAAACTCATATTAAATATTTAATACTCTATTAATTAACCATGCTAGAAGGCGACGTTCGATATTCTAAATATCATTTGAACGCTTCGGACTTAATATTATTTCTTTGAGGGGTGTGTTATTATTTGTCTCATCTTGTTTAGCGCGCATGCACATATATATATAAAATACGCGTCATTTTATTAAACATGCGAAGCATGTTTGCATAAAATATAATATATATAATATTTAGCATGCAATATAGAATACTATATTCTACCCGGATTGATTATGGACTTTTATTCTAGTTTGGTTCACTAGAGCCACCAAGTGAACCAAAAGGTCAAACCTAGGAGTGCAAGAATTTAAATTTAAACGTAACTATTACATTTAAACCCGAGCTCCATACAAACGGGTCTTCACGCGCTCCTTGCTCATTGGTCTCCAATTTCTTCAAGATAATTCTAACTATTTCTATTACATTAAACTATATAATTTAAATAGAAACCTTGATCAGCAGTCAAGGGGAAGTACATAGGAAGAAGATAGAATTTACATCGAGAAATAAACCAGAGAAGGCGAGGTACGCAGACCCCATTTAATAAAACTCATTCATTCAAGCATTCAACTAAAATAAAATCCAATCACATTGGTCAAATAGTCCATAATCAATCCCTATTTATTATCATACATATCACCATATATATCAATAAATAAATATTCATCTCATGAATTAAAACATTCCATATATATATGAGTATCATTTAATGGGCAATTTTAAATTGCATGAAATTCAATTTCAAGATTAAAATAAACTCTTTATTTTAATTATAAAATTATTTAGAATATAATATATAAATATATCATTTTTTTTTTTAAAAAGATGTCACCTTCTTTTATTAAAAGAGTCCTGCAGGTTTATTAAAAAAGTCCTTTCCTGATGGGTCACCTTCTTTTTGGAGTAAGAAAGAGAAAACACCTTTTCTTTGCAGAATTCAAGATTAGCACCAAAAAAAAATTGTGATTCGTCCCAAAAAAAAGTCTTTTTTTTTCTTAAAAAAAATAATTTTATACAATAAAATTATGCCCAATAAATTATTTTAAATACATACCCATATGTATATGAAATCAAAAATAAATTAAAAATTGCATAAAGATTTGGCTCTGATGCCACTGTTGGGTTTGTACGAAATCGTGACGCAATCAAATTGCAAAAATTAGCGGAAGCATGATATATCAGAGTTTAAAAAAATTTCTACAAAACCATTACCCGGATCATCCTTTATGCAAATTATTAATTTAAAACGATAAATAAGAAGTTATGGAATCATACCCTTGTAGAACGAAGCTTCCACAGGTACTAGTTCAACTCCTTGTTCTTCGTGATCTCCTTGAATTTCCGGATTAGATTCCTTCCTTTGATCAACGTTAGCCACCCAAGTGTTTGGCCTCTAGAGGTGATCCACCAAGGAAGATGAATTATCAAGAAGGAGGGTGTTTGACTTAGTTTTCTATTCTCTATAGAAAAGGAGTACTCTCCAACAATTGAAATTGCATCATCTAATATCTATTATAAGACTTCTCTTATATAGACATTGGTCAACCCTTCTAATCCTATTAGACATGGGATTTCTTTTAATTAATTAAACTCCTTTAATTAATTTAGGCTTCCCACCACATGGGAATAATTAATTAAATTCATTTAATTAATTTGTCTCCTAATCTTATTAGGAATAAATGAGAGTACTGAATATTAAATTAATTACTAAACTCCTTTAGAAATTAAAATAATAATAATTGTAATAATATTAATAAGACTCCTCTTATTAATTTATATTTAATATTTCCAAAATATTAAATAATAAACATTAAGCTATTTAATTTATTCTATCACCATAGATTAAATTAATTATACTTAATGCATTATTACGATTATGCCATTACCTTCTTAAATAATTATTCTTCCTTTTATGGTGTGACCCTTTAGGTTCTCCATATTAAACCGGTTGTGAATAAATCAATTAAAACAATTTTAATCTTATTTAAATAAATAAATTAAACTAATAATCTATTTAAATAAATAATATTTATTCTACAATAGGGATAAGCCTCCCTAGCGATCAACGACTTTCCAGATAATATAGATTTCAACATTAATCATAAAAGAACCTGTGAGTTAATAGTTACCATACAATTCAATCCTTCCACCATACAATGTCCCAATTAAATATAAGACATGGATTTACTGTCAAGTCTTATTTTATTTAATTATATGTATTTCGATTAGAAAATGCACAACTCCAAATAATGCAAATTAAAAACTCCTTTCTAATTTCATTTTACCTTGGCCAAGGATTCCTGGGTTGTCATTTAACGAATCACATAGGACGTATCTCCTCTTTTACTAGAGGTGGTAGATTCTTTATTGATCATTCATTATCTCCATATGTAACTCATTATACCCAAGCATACCCTATATATGCCTTAAAAGGTCTTAAGGAATAAGTCAAAGTATAATTTGTTACATACAAGATACTATGATGATCTCAAGTCCAAGGATCACATGTACTACTATCACATTAGGAATTCCTATTGACATGCGAGTAAAACTCCATTAGGTATTCCATAGCGAATCACGTTCAGTGAACTTATTCTCCAATAAGCACCTACATACTTGCTTTAGTGTCTCCACACAAATGATCATGAGATCAATCATCCTCATCCAATGAGCAAGCAACATATGTACCAATCTATCCGGATTTACTAATCCCCTTTTTAGTAATCCCACGATTGGGAACTATTTAAGTTTTAAAACTTTCTAAGAATTTAGATCTCATTAGCATGATCATCATCATGATTCTAAAAGCATTGCTTAAAACTATGGGTTATTTACATATTATAAAAACAGCAACATGTAGATAATTAAATGCCTTTAATAAATGAATATTTCATTAATAAATAAATAAGATTGTTTACAAAGTACGTGCTTTATCATCATACATGATTGGCTTGTATGCACACTACTATCATGATTAATCATATAAGGGTTAATTAAATTGTTATGAAGATTAACAATTATATTGATTGATAAAGGATGTGTGTATATTATTAATTACTATTTAATTAATAAGATGAGTAATTCTATGTGCAAGCATGCGAATTAAATGTGTAACATATAGTAGCTAACTATGTATTATGTGAAGTGTATTATAACACTATTATATGGTAAGGCTTATTGAATTATGGGAGTTACATGATAATGCCTATGTGACATGTGAGTATACAGTAAAAGAATATGACATGAATTATATATGTGTAAATTAATTGTATCACATTGCCATGATAAAAGTATATTGTGACTTAAAAGTATATATTATATAATCTAAGTGGACTTGTATAATATATCATGAACATATTGTAAACTATAATTGTGGCCTAATTATATAGTATATATACATGTAACATATTTTGGCATAAGTATTGTGTATATATACAAATTCTAGAATGCTGATATATGGCCTTGTCCCAATATAATAGTCACTCTCCTTCTCCTTCACGTGTATGGCAAAAAGGCTAAGGCCTATTCTCCCCATTCTTCTCCCAAGCTTAGCTAGCAATGATCAATGGGGAGGGGTTTTGATGATGAGATTTACCAACCATTTACCAACTCCCTCTTATCTAGCATGCAATCCATTCATCTGTTAGTTTGATTTGCAATATAATTGCATTGTCTGTGTAATAATTCGTCTATAAATAGTAGCCATGTTTCTTCACATTTCTTTTGCTGAGATTTTATTTGAGTTGATAAGTTGAGAGCATATACATATATCAGTATAATAGCATTGTGAAGTAGCAGCAAGTTCAATTATCTAACAGAGGTATAATTATCTTTCCATGTTCTTCATTCATGTTCTATATTTTGCTTACTGTCAAAATTTCCAATTCTTGATTTTGATTTCAATTCATGCTAGATTGGATTAGGACATGTTCTTAGTTGCTATATAGACTTATAAACATGTTTAAGCCATAATGTGGCTGCTTAGAAAAGTTTTCGTGAAGTAATTTTGTGATTTGGGATAATGTCTGCCAAAGCAGACTGCAGTCTGGCCAAAACCAGGGGTGGCGCAGCTGCGCCGGTTTGGCCTTAGTATGCTGCGCAGCTGCGCAGGACACTGTCTGCAGATTTTGAATTGTTGTTTCCTGCTTGATGTTTGCTACATGTTAGTTGATGAAATAAAATAGAACAAGCATGCTGATATGGTTAATACATATATATTGACTTGTTAAACTAGAACGAGCATGTTATATTCGGATCGCTTGCATAAACGATGAAGTGATAGATTTTCAAAATAAACTTAGGATTTCAAAATGGACGTTGATTCGTTATATCCATTTTAGACATTCTGACTTGTGAGACATATTGGTATGACCTAGACACACACGAAATGCATATTGACTTAAGTATATATGTATCGTGATATGATATGAACATGTGAACACAACTAGTGCATCTTTCTAACAAAAATACAAGTTTTGGAAGTTGATATTGACATGTAAAGACCATACACACATTCTGATTTTTGGAGCATGTTTGAATAAACTTGAAATACATGTCGGACACATTAACTTACGGATATAGATTTTATAATGTTGAACGTGAACGTCGACATGCTACATTGAGATTTGAATTTCAATACTTATGAACATGTTTGATAGAACTTGTAGACTTGCTAAGGTATCATTCATGTTTGCCTACTATGTTACATGTAGTGAAACCAAATTTGTGTAAATAAAGCATGTTTTCAAACTAATGATAATGATAGTTGCATATATGTGATATGAAAACTCATGAACATGTTTACTACAAGTTATGTGAACATTTTAAGTGTTTAAAAAGCGAGCATGTTAGACCTTATGAGTTCGTATCCTTGAATGGCTTTAAATTATTGAAAGTGTTAACTTAGAATCTATTGCATGTATATTTGAAACGAGGAAAGGTTGTACAAACATAAAAGTATCTTTTAATATGTTTATATGCTATGTGGTGTTGTTGGCTTGCATGACCGGACAGAAACCATAAGGCACAGCTCAGCCTTGGCTTGGCCAAAGGGCTGAGCAGCTGCGCTGTCCCTAGGCTTAGCCATGGCGCAGCTGCGCCGGCCTGGAATCAGAAGCCATGCAGTTTGACAATCTGATTTTGGACAGATAGCTTATATGATGCCTACATTGCTAGGAATGGTTTACACCCTACTGATATGTGTATATATGTGATGATTAAGTAACAAGATAATGTTTAACTTATATAATGGAAGCCCATAGGTCAAGGGATCATAGCTTCTTGAACATGATGAGTTGCTATAATATCATTTATGTTATAACTATGTACTTGATTCACAATAACATATAATCTGATTTCATGTCATATGAGAATAAGTATGACATGTGACTAAGATAGTAACATGTATGTATATTGAGTAATAAGTTGTGTAACGGATGTGTTAACTAATGAAAATCCTATACTTATAATACACTATAAATAGGATTCAAAAGTGTTGAATTACTTTACGTGGATAAACTACGCTAAAGGCAAGTTTCCTAACTTACACTCTTTTACGGTGCAAGTATTCTATCTTTGTATATTGCGAACTAGCTTCCTACTTAATCGTTTGAACTGAATTAGCATACTTGAACTCTTATTTCATTAAAGCTATTATTCATGTTGAACTTAGTATTGTTCTTGAATATTGTGAAAGTGTCTATGCCAATTGATTCGGCTAGACTTATATTATTGAAAAGCGACCCAAACTAATTGATTGGTGCGGGATCTTATATATGACTGAGAAGAACAAACTATAACTATCGGAGAACCGACGCGCGCACTTGAGTATGATTGATTGTTGTGCATAACGATGGTACTTTAGGCTGATCACCTGATGTACCTATTTTTATTGGATTTTCAGTTTATTACTGTCAATTCTAGTAGAAGTTCATAGTCCTTAGTGACTGCTCAGTATTCAATTATTTAAAATCTTGAATTGACGTATTATTGAATCATATTGATATTATTCTGTCCTTAGCGACTGTTATTGAGAACTGTTGATATTCTTGTTATCCTTGAACTATCAAACCTTGTCATACCTTTTCGAGAATTAAGAATCTTATTACTCACCCTTATTGTATATTACTTGCCGGGCAATTTGTGCTCATTCTTGCTTTCCCTAAAACATTTCAGTTAAGGCAGAGCATGACGAACCTTCGGGCGTTGATAAGGACAAGGGCAAGGCTACCAACTAGCTTGTCTCTTTTACTTTTTTAAATATTTTAATGTTGTATTAAGATAATGTAGTAAGACTGGTTCTGATTATGTTTAAGCTTAAGTTAGGTTATGTAATAAGTCGTTAATTGATATTATTATGTAATCTATTAAGTACTGTAGGTTGCGAGACTTGGGGGAATAATTATAATAAATCATTGTAAATTATTCTAGAATAGATTTTCCGCTGTGATCGTGTGATATTTAGTTATTATTATCGTGGTGTATTACCATGAGCACGTGATGAACCGAATTCGAGAGACCAAGTGGCGGTCCTGGAATTTGGGGGCGTCACAGCAGCTGCGCCGCTTGCCTTTCCCAGATCCTTACCCTGCGCAGCTGCGCCGGTGTTAAGGCAAAGGGCTGCGCAGCTGCGCCGTGCCCAGTACAGAGGCAGTGAGTTGGCTCGATTGGATTGTGTAGTTTTATTCTAGCTTAAGCTAAATGGTTTATGATGTAAGCATGTATCCAGTTAATATAACATGTGTTAACATGAATTCGATAGTTTCATATTTGAAAAATAAAAGAGTTTTGAAAACCTAATGTAATATTTAAATTATAATTGTTTAATTGTAATATGAACTACTTGATTATAATTTGAGAAATTATAATTAAAAGTAAATGTTCAATTTAAACTATATTTTTATTAAATTATGATGAATAGTAATTGATTGAATTTATCAATTAGATGTTAATTTAAATTATAATTTATGTAATTATAATTTAATAAATGCATGATTATTATAGATTATAATTGATAAATACATGATTAATTATAAATTGTGTAATTATAAATGCATGATGTAGTTTAATTAATTTTAAATTATAATTATTTATAATTTAAATGGTAATTATAATTTGATTAAGTGTTTGAATTATAATTGTTTAATTGTAATTTAGTTAAATACATAATTAATTTAATTATGTGAGTATATGTAAGTGATGTGATTATCTATGTGATGGTTGATTATTATTATTTATTTAACTGAAATGAGTTAACCATGAGAGTTAACCAGCTATGTGAATTAGTTATGTGTTAACTAATTTAGGTTATTATGATTGGATGTATATAGTGTTGGGTTTGTACGTAACGCAATCATGCAATCAAATCACATAAATAGGGCGGAAGCGTAAAAACTAGGTTTTCAAAATTTATACAAACCCATTACCATGATCATTCTTGTGCATCAATTATCAGTGAATGAAGAAGGAGAAAAACAGAATTATACCTTTGAAGATACAAGCTTCCTCAGGTACAAGTTCTACTCCTTTGATTCCTTTGATTTCTCTGTAGTGGCTCCTTCCCTTGATCAATGTCAGCCACCCAAATGTTTGGCCTCTAACGGTGATCCACCAAGGGAGATGAAGAACTCAGTAAGATGGGTTATTGGCTTAACCCTTGTTTCTATCTCTATAGAATATATGTACTCCCAACTCTTGAAAAATTCACGTACCTTATTTCTGATATAAGACTCTCTTATATAGATATTAGGTTAACCCTCCTAATCCAATTAGAATAGGGTTTTATTTAATTAATTAATTAAATACTTTTAATTAATTTATATCCTAATCTTTATTAGGATTGAGAGAGAGTACTGATATTATATTAATTCCTAAACTCCTTTAGAATTAAAATAATAATAATAATATTAATATTAATAAGACTCCTCTTATTAATTTATATTTAATATTTCTAAAATATTAAATAATAAACATTAAGCTATTTAATTTATTCTATCATCATAAATTAAATTAATTATACTTAATGCATTATTACTATCATGCCATTTTCTTCTTAAATAATTCTTCTTCCTTTTATGGTGTGACCCTTTAGGTTCTCCATATTAAACCGGTTGTGAATAAATCAATTAGAACAATTCTAATCTTATTTAAATAGACAAATTAAACTAATAATCTATTTAAATAAATAACATTTATTCTACAATAGGGATAAGCCTCCCTAGCGATCAATGACTTTCCAGATAATATAGATTTCAACATTAATCATAAAAGAACCTGTGAGTTAATAGTTACCGTACAATTCAATCCTTTCACCATACAATGTCCCAATTAAATATAAGACATGGATTTACTGTCAAGTCTTAATTTATTTAATCATATGTATTTCGATTAGAAAATGCATAACTCCAAATAATGCAAATTAGAAACCTCTTTCTAATTTCATTCTACCTTGGCCAAGGATTCCTGGGTTGTCATTTAACGAATCACATAGGACATATCTCCTCTTTTACTAGAGGTGGTAGATTCTTTATTGATCATTCATTATCTCCATATGTAACTCATTACACCCAAGCATACCTTATATATGCCTTAAAAGGCCTTAAGGAATTAGTCAAAGTATAATTTGTTACATACAAGATACTATGATGATCTCAAGTCCAAGGATCACATGTACTACTATCACATTAGGAATTCCTATTGACAGGCGAGTAAAACTCCATTAGGTATTCCATAGCGAGTCACGTTCAGTGAACTTATTCTCTAATAAGCACCTACATACTTGCTTTAGTGTCTCCACACAAATGACCATAAGATTAGTCATCCTCATCCAATGAGCAAGCAACATATGTACCAATCTATCCGAATTTACTAATCTCCATTTTAGTAATCCCACAATTGGGAACTATTTTAGTTTTTAATCTTTCTAAGAATTTAGATCTCATTATCATGATCTCATCATGATTCTAAAAGCATTGCTTAAAACTATGGGTTATTTACATATTATAAAAACAGCACCATGTAGATAATTATATGCCTTAAATGAATATTTTATTAATAAATAAATAAGATTGTTTACAAAGTATGTGCTTTATCATCATACATGATTGGCTTGTATGCACACTACTATCAATCTCCCACTTGCACTAAAGCCAATCGCCATGGTATCTCATACCCATCTTCTCTAAGTGACGATCAAACTGCTGTTGTGTTAGAGCTTTAGTAAATGGATCTGCAATGTTGTCTTGAGAGTCTACACGCTCCAAGGTGACGTCTCCTCTTTCAATGATCTCCCTGATCAAGTGAAATCGCCGCAACACGTGTTTAGATTTCTGATGAGACCTGGGTTCCTTAGCCTATGCAACCGCTCCGGTGTTGTCACAGTATACGGAAACTGCTTCTCCAATGCTAGGAACCACACCAAGTTCAGTTATGAACTTCTTCATCCAAACAGTTTCCTTTGCAGCTTCACTTGCAGCTATATACTCTGCCTCTGTCACTGAATCAGCAACCGTTTGCTGCTTGGAATTCTTCCAACTCACTGCGCCTCCGTTCAAGGTAAAAACATACCCCGAAATAGATTTACTGTCATCTTGGTCCGTTTGAAAACTTGAGTCTGTGAAGCCCTCGAGTTTTAATTCAGACCCACCGTAGACAAGAAAAATATCCTTAGTCCTTCTCAAGTATTTTAGGATATTCTTCACTGCCTTCCAGTGCTCTTCTCCTGGATTCGACTGGTATCTGCTTGTTACACTAAGTGCATGAGCAACATCCGGTCTAGTACATATCATACCGTACATGATAGATCCTATTACAGAAACATAAGGGATCTTACTCATACGGTCTCTCTTCTCAGGTGTCTTTGGGGCCTGTTTCTTGGAGAGATGTATTCCATGGCTCATCGGCATGAGACCTCTTTTGGAATCTTCCATGCTAAACCTCTTTAGCATTGCATCAATGTACGTTCCTTGGGATAAACTAAGCATCTTTTTGGATCTATCTCTATAGATCTTTATCCCCAAAATATAGGATGCTTCTCCCAAGTCCTTCATGGAGAAGTTTTTAGATAACCAAATTTTAATGGATTGTAACATAGGAATGTCATTCCCTATCAGTAATATATCATCAACATATAATACAAGGAATGATACTGCGCTCCCACTAACCTTCTTGTATACACATGGTTCATCCTCGTTTTTGATAAAATCAAACTCTTTGATTGTCTCATCAAAATGAATGTTCCATCTACGAGAAGCTTGCTTCAACCCATAAATGGATCGTTGTAGCTTACAGACTTGATTTGTTCCAACTTTTGAAATAAATCCCTCTGGCTGTGTCATATACACATCCTCCTCAAGTTTCCCATTGAGGAAGGCCGTTTTCACATCCATCTGCCAGATCTCATATTCGTTGTAAGCAGCAATCGCAAGCAAAATCTGAATGGACTTGAGCATGGCTACTGGTGAGAAGGTTTCATCATAGTCAACTCCTTGTCTTTGTTTGAAACCTTTTGCAACCAATCGGGCCTTATAGGTCTCTACCTTTCCGTCTGCTCCAGTCTTTTTCTTATAATAGTGACAATAATATAAATTTTAAAGAGTTAATATTATTCGTCCTTAAATTTTAATTTTCATTGACCAAATATTATTTGTCAATAAATGATTATAAATTGTGATGATGTGGTGGTCATATTAAGTTGTTTGGCATTCTAAATTAAAAAATATAATACATTTAGTGCCCTTTTTAAATCAACTTTACACATGTATATAATATAAGAGACAAAAGGCAATAAACATTTAAAATAAAAAGTAATTATCTTATTAAAAAAATAGTAGATTCACTAATTCAACAAAATACCCAACTAGGCAATTAAAATGACCAGTTGCTTAAATAATCTAAGTACCACAAAACCAAATTGTATAATCCAAAAAGCTGAAATTCTCACATCCATATCCTAAGAAAATGCCTAATTAAAACCTTCAACCTTGTCGTACATGATTTTTGCAGCCTATATGTTCATCCTATTAGCAGTCATAATTGCCATAAGTTTGTTGATATTTGCACCTTGATGAACCAATTGAGTTTTCAAATCAGACACTTCAGTCTCAAATTCAGCCACTTGTGTCTTAAGATCACTTACTTGAGAGTCAGACATTTGTAGCTTTTGTTGCGTCTCTTGATGTTCTTTTTGGAGTTGTTGGGTAGCTAATATTCCAACTCAAGTCGCGTTTGAAACATAGCATTTCAAACATGAAACCAAATATCACTTCCTATCGCCTGCTGTTTTGCTTGATGTATTGAGAAACTCACTTGAAGCCATCTCCATAGCCCATTTTGCGCACAATACTGCACATGAATACCTCAAGAGGACGCACACCTGAGTCTGCCAAATTCACCTTACCCTTTCCGGTGGTGAAGTTTGTCAGCCCCAAATGATAACGTAGTTCATCTTCTGAAGCAACGTAAGAGATGTCAATCTTGTTGCCCAAAATTAGGAAAGGCACATTCGCCAAAGACTCGTCAGACAGAAGTGCATCCAGCTCTTTCTTTGACTCTGCAAACCTCTCCTTGAAATATGCATCTACCAGGTAAACAACTGAATCCACCTATTCATCCAGCAATTGCATATCATAAACAAACTTGCATACAGCTTAAATTGAATAAAATTAAGTAGGGAAAAAAGATACTAAAATCAAATAAACAAAAAAGTACAAAGCTTGACAAACTAGAGCAGAATTAATTAAAATATAGTTTAATGTGTAACATAAATTGCAAAGTACTTATAAATTCTTGCAATATTACGGATTACTAATACACTAACGTGCCTTTGAAATCCAGAGCAAACAAGGTTAGTACTACTATCTAGTGACCAGTCATTTCTCATTTTTAAATAATTAGTGCCAATATGATTTCTCTTCCTCCCCCACCCCACTTCAAGTAAAGGGCAATTATGTTCTTTAAAGGCTATACATTATTGGCAACCCTCATTTCAAGATAATGAATAATTATATCATCAATATATGGATTCTTATATATAGTTGAAAGGGTAGGTATATGGTGAGGTACTATTATAAGACCTTCTGAAATATAAAAGGTGTCTTCAGCGAACTCCCATTGTCAATGTTGGCCTCCCATGAAACAAATAAACAGAGTTATTTATTTGGGATTTATGAAGGCACGATTAATAACCTGATATTTAATCATTATCTAGTTTAATGGGTATATATGTATGGTGAGGTACTGCTGGAACACCTCCTGAAATGTGAAAGGTGCTACCACCGAACTCCCATTGTCACAGTTGGCCTCCCATGAAACAATTAAACACAAAACTGTGTTTCTGGGATACGGAGCACTCAGTATCCTGATATGTATTGAAATATAGCTTATTAACCAATATAGCTTTCGCAATTGGACTCACTTGTATATAACAGAAACATTAAACGATATTAAAGTTAAATGTAAAAGGACTAACCTTCAATTTAAAGTAGTGTGTATTTTGTTTTCCTATTGAAACAATGATAAACAGAAGTATGTCTACATGAAAAGTGAACATACATAAGTTTTTTCATTTAAAAAAGCAAAGAACATTCTCCAAACTAGTAGTTGATCATCTGATCCTTTGTTTCATATGAACAGAAAAGGAAAGGCCTATTATGTTGTCATATAGTAGTGTTAAGAAAATCCATCTATAGAGGCCAAACTAGGATCGATGATTGAACCTTAACAGTTAATAAGGGAACTATACATAATTCTCTTATAAACCTCTTGGTGAACTTGCAACTTAACCAGATGCTGCTTATAGATGAAAGAAGAAATTACCTTTGCGGATTTGAAAAGTTCGTCAAGAACTTCAGATAGGGTTGGATGTGCATGAACAGCAAACTTAATGTCCTGCAGAAGGCAGAAGTTTCCAGTCATTAGAAAGGTACGAAAATAGAGTATCTGGTTTCTGAATGATATACTAAAACATCCATAAGATCCGACAACTAGCGTATTTATGAAAGGAAAAAAAGCAAGAGGAGTGCTCATAATGGATGGTCTTCTTAAAGAATATGAGACCATTTTATGGTGCACCTAACATCAGTCTATGTAATTTTACACTGGGTCCCTAGAAGGATACTTGGGTCTTTTTTGTGGAATAGATTTTAAGATGTGATAGAATAAAGATATTCAAATTTTCAATATATGTTGATCGTATATTTGCTACTATATTAAAATACAAAGTACAAATATTTAATGATACATCTTAAAATGAGTGTCACAAATATCCAAAAGAAAAAGAAGCGACTATCTTTTCAGGACGGAGGTAGTATATCGTCATCATTTGTGATCAAACTAATTCCCTTATTGTGGCAATGTTGTTTTCTATGTTCTTATCGGTTATATTTTTCTTATATCGACAGTAGCTGCTATTTTTAGTTTCGAATATTTGATCGTAATGACTGAAACTTTACAAAGCCTCACCTTCTATTTTTATTCCTAAATAAAGGGAAAACACTCAAAACAGTAAACTTGGAGTCAAAACTCAAGGCTAATTGTTTCCAAATTTTAGAATGATTTTCTACGCTTAGGAAACTTCAACTGGCATTACAGTCCTAGATTTGTCTAATTGATAGTACGAGCTTTAGTTTACCATTTTTATTTGAAAACTTATTTTTGAAACCAAGAAATCATGTGCTAGAAAGGCTTGTTGATTGAAAAAATTAAACCTGTATACGTGTTCCCAAAGCTATTGCATTGGATGCTTCATGTATGAGGTCGGCTGCATGCAACCCAAAGATATGAAATCCAAGGATCTCTCCATTGTCTAGTCTATAAATCAACTGCATAAGAAAACAATAGGCGGCTTCATGTACACAACCAAACTGTGAGAAATCTAGTAACTCTACCACACAATGTAAAAACCAGAGAAGAGATTATTCAGCATGCTAGGTCATGTAACTATAATTCAATAAGTACCTTAGCAATTCCCTCATCTTCATTTTCAGCAAGGGCTTTCGTGTTAGCCTTGAAGCTAGTCTTGGCAACACTAACTTCAAATCCCTCCTTTTTAGCTTTTTCTCTTGCTTGAGGCTGCAGCAGTTGAAATTATTCAATAAAACTAAAATTATTAGAAACAATTCATATGCAGAAGCCTTTATCTAAAGAATGCCAAAATTTTCTCAGCCAGAAATATGAAATTCCAAAATTATTTCATGAAACTAAATTCAAGGTCATTAGAATGAAACTAGTACAAAAGTACAAGTTTATAACACTTGAAATCTATTAGCAGCAAAGCCCAAGCCTCAATTCAACCTATTAGTAGCAAAACCCAAAGGATTCGAAAAAGAAAATACAGCAGCCCAACAAAGCAAAAAAACAGCAGCCAAATCAGCAGCAGTATACATCTAGCAGCAGTAGCATTGAGATGTCAAGTAGCAACAAGGAGCAGGCACCAGCACACCCAACATCAACAGTAGCGCAGCAGTAGCTGCATAACCCAGCAGAGCAGAAACAAAAAAGTAGAGCAGCAGTAGCACGACACAACACAGTCATGGGAACCCCAAACAGAGTATAGCAAGGATTACAATAAAACCTAAAGAAGACATGCTTTACAATTTTGTAGCCTACTTTTAATTAAATTCAATGTATTTTGTACAATCCCCCAGCAAAAATTGGCCCCATACCAAGGAATAGAATTGAACATAAGTGTGTTAAGGTTGAGTTGATCAGACAATTCATTCCCATTAATGGTTAGTGCAGCTGGGTAATGGTCCTAGGAATCTGCTGGTGCACATGTGCCTGTCCTATGCTGCTATGCTAGTATTAAAGATGTTATAATGGTCCTAGGTATATGCTAACACACTACTACCCTGGACAGTCCTTGACAAACTCAGAATGGAAAAGTACATACTCCAAAGCTAATGTCACTAATCTTCTTTATATATCTTCTAACCAGCCCCTTGCTTGCCAATTCCAAAGGTACAATTCCTATTCGACACATTAAGCCCTTTAAAGTTGATAGCTAAAACATGAAATGGACATTTTATCGAACACTTCATAAGCATAAATTTATGCATTATGTTCATAGTTTAGACTACAGAGTGGGACATTTTATCAAACACTTCATGTGCATTACACACAAACACTTCTTTTCAAAATACTCAAAACCATAAACATGAATTGACCTCTCTATAAACATGCACTCCGCCACAAACTTATGACTACTATGATATAAGAAAACTAAAAAAGTTCATTACAATCTATTAGATATTCTCAATTAAGGTTTTCGTCTTAGTCCAATTATGCAATTCATGAAACATATATTCTTATTTCAGTACAATTCATGCCTATTTTAAAATTGCCCATAGACATATTCAAACCATAGCCTTAATTCGTGGAATATAGAACAAAAAACCAAAACATTTGACGTACCATTATTCAGTAGACCGGAGGCAGATTTGGGTTAGGGCAGGCAGAGAGTGAGACTGGGAATATCCACCGAACGATTTGGTTTGCCTCTGTACCGGAGAAACTTAAATTGGTCTCTATTTTACAACTCCGTTTCCAGAAGTACACAACTAGACTTTGTTCCAAAAAAGAGTTTGATTTTAACTTATAAAAACAACTAATATTGTAAACCCTTTTAAAAGTAATATTATAAATAAAATTATAATTTTAAAAACTTAAATAAATTTAAATTTAAATTTTAGGATGTTATAAATTACTGTTAATAACAAATTAAAATATAACTCTACATATTTGTGATCCGTTCCACAAAAAGAATCTTAATTATTATAATATTTTTATTATCAATTTATAATATTTTAAAATTTGAATTATTTTAACTTAATATTTTAGTTAATAAAATATTTAATATTATAAATTATTTATAAGTTATTATTAAGAATAAAATTTTATTTTAAAAAATTAATTACATTACAATTTGAGTTGTAGGATACCATAAATTAATTAAGAATGAACTCAAACTTAACTATTTCTTTAAAATAGATGAGTAATTTTTTAGCATTTGTGGTCTATTCCACAGAAGAGCCTTATCTTTTATTTTTATTTTTTTTCTTGGTCAATGTATGAAATTTTAAAGTTTAAATTATTATAAATTTATTTACTTTGATTAAAGAAATAGTCGATATTGTAAGTTACTTAAAAAGTATTATTAAAAATGAATGTGTTACTGTAAAAAATTAAATGTATTTATATTCACCACAGTTAATTTTAAAAATTTATGTAGAACAAAACAATGACCAATTTTATCTTTCTCAAAAAATCTCTGAACAATAATATACAGTAAGTAATAATTCCTTCATTAATAGTTTTTTTCACCGCAAATTTTTATCGTAAATTGGCTCCAAATATCCTTCTATCATCTCAATTTTGCAAAAGAAAAAATTTAAATTGTGAAAGATGTTTCTATCGCTAATAACTATATTATAACTATACTTTTTTCCTTCACAATTCCTTCCCTAAAAAACTCCTCACGTGAGACAAAATTTCCTTCACTACATCAATAATTTCTTGTAGTAATAGAAATACTTAGTTAAATATATTTATAAAACGGTCCTTAGTAAAATAGTAAGTTTTATTATTATCTTTTCTGTTTATTTTTTTAAATAAAATTTGGGTGTTTAGTGGCTTTAAAAATCAATTTTTTTAAAAATTTGGGCATTTAGTGACGAACTATTATCTCGTCATATAAAATTAGAATTTTTGACAATAACAATTTTCATAAATTATTTTTTTTTTCGTATTTAAAAAATTTGCCTCTAAAATATTTTTAGGAAATTTTTGACTCCATATAAAAATGTGACGTCATTGCATACTTTGTCACTAAATATATAACAATTTATGACGAACCATTTTTGTCACTTATCCACTCATCTAATTAGTGACGAACTATTATCTCGTCATGTAAAATTTTTATTTGTGACAATAAAAATTGTCATAGATTATTATTTTTTCGTTTTTACAAAATTTGCCTCCAAAATTTCGTCAAATTTTTTTGCCTCCAAATAAAATTGCAACGATATTACGTACTTTGTCACTAAATATAAGAATTTATGATGAAATATTTTTGTCACTTATCCACTCATCTAATTAGTGATGAACAATTATCTCGTCATATAAAATTAGTATTTATTACAATACAAATTGTCATAAATTATTTTTTTTCGTCTTTAAAAAGTTTTCCTCCAAAATTTTTTAGAAAAAATTTGCCTCCAAATAAAATTGTGATGAATTTGTATTTGGCGACACTAAATGTGAAAGATAGTGACGAAATCATATTGTCATTAAAATTTATAAATAATTAATGACAAACTATTATGTTGTCATCGAAAGAAATATTGTGTGACAATAAATACTGTCATCAATTATTACAAATATGTCACAAAAAGGTTTTTCTCCAAAATTTTGGTATGAAATTCTACCTCCAAAATAAATTGTGACAAAATTTTGTTAATCGTCATTAAATGTGTAAATTAGTGACGATATAAATGATTAATAGTAACAAAATTAAAGGTCGTCACAAAAGCAAAAGTTTTAGTGACGATTATGAATTTCGCAATTATTAATTAACAAATAGCGACAACATTTTGTGCGTGGCAAAACAATTCGTCATAAAATGTGTGATTTCTTGTAGTGATACCTAATGGAGTTTTACTTGCCTGTCAATAGGAATTCCTAATGTGATAATAGTACAAGTGATACTTGGACTTGAGATCATTATAATATCGTGTGTGTAATGAATTATACTTTGACTTATTCCTTAAGACCCTCAAGGTATATCAAAAGATATACTTGGGTATAATGAGTTACATATGGAGATAATGAATGATCAATAAAGAATCTACCACTTCTAGTAAAAGAAGAGATATGTCCTCTGTGATTCGTTAAATGACAACTCAGTAGTCCTTGGCCAAGGCATAATGAAATTAGAAAGGAGTTTCTAATTTGCATTATTTGAAGTTGTGCATTTTTTAATTGAAATACATATAATTAAATAAAATAAGATTTGATAGTAATTCCGTGTCTTATATTTAATTGGGACATTGTATGGTAGAATGATTGAATTGTACGGTAACTATTTACTCACAGGTTCTTTTATGATTAATGTTGAAATCTATATTATCTGAAAAGACGTTGATCGATAGGGAGGCTTATCCCTATTGTAGAATAAATGTTATTTATTTAAATGAATTATTAATTTTATTTTTTTATTTAAACAGGATTAGAATTGTTCTAATTGATTTATTCACAATTGGTTTAATATGGAGAACCTAAAGGGTCACACCATAAAAGGAAGAATAATTATTTAAGAAGGTAATGGCATAATTGTAATAATGCATTAAGTGTAATTAATTTAATCTATGGTGATAGAATAAATTAAATAACTTAGTGTTTATTATTTAATATTTTGGAAATATTAAATATAAATTAATAAGAGGAGTATTATTAATATTATTACAATTATTATTATTTTAATTTCTAAAGGAGTTTAGGAATTAATTTAATATTAGTAGTCTCACGTATTCCTAATGAGATTAGGAGGCAAATTAATTAAAGAAGTTTAATTAATTGATCCCAATATGTTGGGAAGCTTAATTAATTAAAAGAGTTTAAGTAATTAAATAAATAAAACCCAACTTCTAATTAGATTAGTAGGGTTGACCAAATTCTATATAAGAGGAGTCTTATATCAGATATAAAAGAGACGTAATTCCAAGAGTTAGAGAGTACTACCTTTTCTACAGAGAATAGAAAACAAGGGTTTAGCCAACCACCCTCTTTCTTGATAATTCATCTTCCTTGGTGGATCACCTCTAGAGGCTAAACACTTGGGTGGCTAACGTTGATCAAAGGAATGAGCCAATACAGGAGATTCAGGAGATCACGAAAAGTAAGGAGTTGAACTCGTACCTGTGGAAGATAGTTTCTACAAGGGTGTGATTCTGATTTATCCTTACTTTTATATTATTGATAATTGAGCACAAAACATGACCATGGTGAGGGTTTGTATAAAAGTTTTAAAACCTAATTTATCATGCTTCCGCCCTTATTGTGTAATTTGATTGCATGTATGCGTAACATACAAATCCAATAGTGGTATCAGAGCCTAACTTTGTGCTAATTAACAATTTTATTATTCCATGTATGAATTGATGTAAGATTGGATCGAATTTTGTAGACAAAAATCAAATTATGTTGATTCTGTGATGAACAGCGCGGCTGCGCCGCGTCCCAGTTCATTCTGGTGCAGTCGCGCCATTTGCAAAATAGAATCAGTGCACAGTGCGGCCGCGCCGCATCCCAAATCATTCTGAGCGCGGGCGCGTCAGGATGCAAATCAGGATCAGTGCACAGCGCGGCAGCGCCGCGTCTCAGTTCATTCTGGGAGTGGGCGCGCCACCCTGCAAATTCTGAAATTTTTTATTTTTTCTCAATTAAGTAAATAATTTATTTAATTAATAAAAGTTTAAAATAAAGATGTTTATTTTATCTGAAATATGATTTCAGATTGCTAAAAATTAAAGGATTTTAATTTGGATTTGGTTTTTAATTAAAATAAAATTTGGATTTGGTTTTTAATTAAAATAAAAAAGTTTATTTTGTTTCAAAACTAAAATTTAGTAAATTTTTTCCATTAAATGACATCGATCCATATATAGAATGTTTTATTATTCATGAGATGAATGTTTATTTATTGATGCATATGACAATATGTATGATAATAAATAAGATTGATTATGGGACTATTGACCAATGTGATTGGATTTATTTTAGTTGAATGCTTGAATGAGTTTCATTAAATGGGGTCTGCGTACCTCAACTTCTCTGATTTTTCTCTATGTAAAATTCTATCTCCCTCCTATGTACTTCCCCTTGACTGTTGATCAAGATTTTTATTTAAATTAAATAGTTAATGTAATAGAAAGAGTTCAAATTATCTTGAAGAAATTGGAGACCAAGGAGAAAAGAGCCCATGAAGAGTCGTTTGTATGGAGCCTAAGTTTATGTAATTGTTATGTTTAAATTCAATTTTTGCACTCATAGGTTTGACCTTTTGGTTCACTTGGTGGCTCTAATGAACCAAACTAGAATAAAAGTCCATAATCAATCCGGGTAGAATATAGTATTCTATATGTGCATACTAAGTATTATATATATTATATTTTATGCAAACATGCTTCGCATGTTTTAATAAAATGACGCATATTATATATATATATATATATGTGCATATGCGCTAAACAAGATGAGACAAATAATAACAAACCCCTCAAAAAAATTATATTAAGTTTAAAGCGTTCAGAGATATTTGAAATATCGAACGTCGCCTTCTAGCATGATAAATTAATATAGTATTAAATATTTAATACGAGTTTGTTGCGTTATCCACAAGGCAAGTATTGCGCATTTAAGATATTAATTTAATCACATTTGATGCTTATCAAGAAAATTGAACAATATTATTTTGTTGTGCTATCCACAAGGACAGTATTTTTCTTTTTTGAATTTATGGAAGTGCTAGGTTGGACTTAACTTAAATCATTTTAGTTCGGATGTGCACACACTTGACCATTATGATTTAAGAGACAAAATAAAAAGGAGTTACATGTTGATGTAATTGACAAAGAGTTGTCTACCTATTTATTTATATATCGTTTGTTGTGCTTTCCACAAGGCTATATACATTTAAAATGAGATCCTTATTCTCACTAGCAAATTTTTAATTAGATGTTGCCGAACTATATAAGTGTGGGTAATATATTTTGAAGAAAATAGTGGGAGATACCAATCTAAAATAAGACCTAATTTATTTTGGTATATAAAATTAATTAGAATGTTTGCTAAAATGTTGTCTTTTCACATGTAGAAATTTAAAAATGTTAAAATCACTAATTTCACTGCGTAGCATACTTGATGCTAATAAACTAATAGGGCCGAATTACATGGACTAGTTAAGAAATCTGAGAATAGTTCTCACTGCTAAAAAGATTTCGTATGTCCTAAATTCACTTGTCCCTAGAACTATTCCAGAAACAGCCTTTGAGAAAGAGATTGCCACTATTGTAAAGTGGCAAGATGATGCATCTGTGGCTCAATGCATCATGCTCGCATCCATGAATAACGAGCTTCAGCGTCAACATGAAAACATGGATGCTCCTACTATGTTGTTTCACCTCAAGGAGTTGTATGGTGAACAAAGTAAGCGTCGATGTCGGGAAAAAAATTCGCGGGTCGGGTAAAACCTGGAATTTTCTCTCTTGCTAAGTTATGTCTACCCTTACTCTTTTTATTTGTGAAAAAGGTTTTGAAGGGTTTTTAGGAAAATGCCAACATATATCATGTCGATAATTTGAACATTTTACAGAGTCGCCAGTTGGTAGATTTGAAATAGTTGTACCAACTCAACCGAGTTTTATTTGAAAAGAGACCCACTTGCTAGACACTGTCGAAACTTGATCTTTGAAATCGAAGTTTTGAGTTCGGGGGTTTGGTTAAGTGTGGGGAAGGTGTTAGGCACCCAACAACTCCCGTGTAAACACGGTACCGCATCTTTTCAATATTTCCCTTTTAAATCTGCAATGTGTGTGTGAATGCTGGAAGAAATTGGGCCTATGCTTTGATTGGAAGTATGTTTATGCATCGTTGAACCTATATACGAAGGGTTTGATTTGATTTGCAAAAAGTCTTTGATTTGATTTGTAAAAGCTTATTTTTTTCGATAAGATTATTGAAATGATATTTTGAAAGCAGGTTTTCAAACCCTTACGCTAACATAGGAATTGAAGTATATCTATACTTCAGTTTTACCTTTTCAGCCTTAAGTCTCAATTTGAATGGTGATTGTCGGGCTGTGAAGCATCCTCGACCACAAAATATATACAAGTGTTGGCCTTCTCATGAGCATGATAGCCATCAGAGTGACTCTGACACGACAAACTATATTTTTAGTATGTTGAGACCTTAAATTTGGATAACCGTTTTAAGGTCTTTTATAGGTACATTTTTACAGAAAAAATGGCAGCATACATTTGTAAAGTAGAGTTTGTCCATCGTGGGAATCAGATTCTGATCTATTTGATCATGAATCCAACGATTCCTGGGCTTACATAGGGAGGCCAATAAATCCTGCACAACCAAATATGTATAGCAATATATCCAACATCGCCAGAACCAAGGATTCATCAGTAAATCCTGGCTCGCACGTGGCCGAAGCATCTCGTTCCCACTAGATAGCGATCTAAGGGCCGCGAGGTAGCTTTTATAACTGAAACTAGAAAAATGCTAGATTTAAAAAAATCTCAGCCATTCTAGCTTTCCGGTTCTATCTGGACCTATTTTGAACCGTTTGAAAGCTAGAGTTGACGAGATTTAAAGAAATCTAGTCCGCCCATAGAAATGTTAGTGCCGATTCATATCAAATGAATATTTAAAGCAACCATTGAATAAAATGAGTAAAATAATATATATATAATTATATATATAAAAACTGTAAAGGGCGATGTGTTTTCACTCCGATGCCCGTATTGGAATGTATATATATATATATATACTTATAAAAGCTGTAAAAAGCTACGGAATGATCCAAGCTTGACAGAATGGATATATATATATATATATATATATAAAAGCGATAAAGGGCGACAGACATTCTATCCTTTGCCCGAACAGAAATGGAAATATATATATATATATATATATATATATATATATATATTAAAGCTGTAAAAGAGCCACAGAATTAACCAGGCTCGACAGAATTGAAATATATATATATATATAAGCTGTAAAAGGGAAATGGACATTCTATCCTAGGCCCATATATATATAAAAGCAATAAAAGGCCACGAAATGATCCAAGTTGAACTGTAATTTAAAAATAGACAAAAAATAGTCAATGAAGTAAGCTGTAAAAGGGAAATGGACAAAAAATGATCCAAGATAACCCAGTCCGGTGAAGGATGCATATATATTTATATATACATATATATATAAAAGCAGTAAACTACCTCGGATTTAACATCCGGGCTTGACAGAATTGAAATATTAGTATATATATAGTTAAATATATACAAAAAAGTCAAACTCGGACTGTGAAGATAACCTAGTCCGACGAAGTTGCTCAAAACAAAGATATTAGTATATAAAAGCTATTAGAAGTGACAGATCGTCAATTCAAGTTGTAGAAATGCTAGAAAATGCGTTTAGGTACTAAAATGTACCAAAAGTTAGCAAAAACGGCTACGGAACTGAGTTACGGGCATATTTAGAAAACGAAACTTAACGTGCAAGTGTATAAAAGTGCAATGAAGTAATATAAACTTTCTGATCGTAAAAATACTCACAATAGATTGCTACACGGGCTTTTTGCCAAATCATAGGCTTTAAACGTCCGATTCTACAGAAAAAGGTTTTGATATTTGGTATTATGTAGGTATATCTACGTGTTAGAGTGAATAAATTTGGGTTTGGAAGATAAAAAATCGGCCGGAAAACCAAATGGGCAGGGGTTCAGAGCGTTTTTGAATTATCAAATGAGTTGGGGGTTACCTCATATATATAGACCCGGGAGAAGCGGGTCAACCCGCAGCTGCCGTGGATCCACCTGTGGCTCCATGTGGCAGGGGTCCCGTAGTGGGTCCCGTCATCTCGAAGTACGTGCACTCTGAGCAATATGAGGTCCAATTCAAAACTTTCTAACTTTTGATCTGACAGTCCGTTTGAGGCGTGCTGTACCTTTCCGAAAAGCCCTCATCGAGAGCGTCTCAATGATATGGGAGAAAACCTTTTTTGGGTCCAAAAAACGGGTTTATAACTGGGTCTTTGATTCCTCGCAGTTTGTCCGTTGAGCTGTCTTGCGCTGTTTTCACTCGGGATCATTGTTATGGTTCGTTCTGACCTTAGTGGCATCAATTTGGCTTGAGTTTGACCGAATCGGCTTCAAGTTGGTAAAATAACCATTTTACCCCTCCCGGGATTGCCCTTAGTGCTGACATGGCCTTTGGCTTCAAGTTGATTCTTTTTTGTCCTTAGGGTTGTCTCCTAGGCTGACTTGGTCATTCTAGGTTTTCCTCTGGAGATGTTGTGAGGCTTTAAGATTGTTTCTGAAGTTGATCTGACCTCCCGGGTTGAGACCGTGACTAACCTGTACCTTAAGGGTTGAGACCGGGGCTGACATGTACCTCTTGGGTTGAGACTGGGGCTGACCTATACCTCTCGAGTTGAGATCGAGGCTGACCTGTACTTCCCTGATTGAGATCGGGGCTGACCTGTACCTCCCGGGTTGAGATCGGGGCTGACCTGTACCTCCTGTGTTGAGACCGGGGCTAACTTGTACCTCCCGGGTTAAGACCAGGGCTGATCTGTACCTCCCGGGTTGAGACCTGGGCTGACCTGTACCTCCTGGGTTGAGACCAGGGGCTGACCTGTACCTCCCGGTTTGAGACCGGGGATGACCTGTAGCTCCCGGGTTGAGACCGGTACTGACCTGTACTTCCCGGGTGATCTGTACTTCCCCGGTTGAGACCGGGGCTGACCTGATTGCCCAGTATTGAGACTGGGGTTGATTTGAATAGACAGTATTTCCCTCCTACATTGTTAGTAACAGGGAAACAAAATTTTGAGTGTCTACCGATGCCCCTCTTTATCATGTTCATGCAATGCAATAAAATGAACAGGATAAAGATTGGTAGACACTAGCAATATGACAACTGCAGGATATGTCCTGCAAGTTGGATACATTTGAATGGAATGGGGCTATCCTTAATCGTTTACACCATTATCTGCTGAGGATATTATTGATAGGCTATCGCAAAATATTTTTGTCACTTTCTACTGGGGATTACGTCAGTCATGATAGCCTAGGTGAATTCTTGGTTTGAGACCAAGGGTTTTCCCTTATCCATCGATACTCTACGTGGAGCATATTTCCTTTATGTTGATATTGGTATGCCTTTCTATAGGCTCCTCTGGTGGGGATACATCTTTGTTGTCGAGTTACCTCCACGATTGTTCCCGATGCTTATCTTGACGATAATCTACACCGGTAGTTTACCACAGGAGATTGAATCACCAATCTATCTTGGTGCTCCCTCTAAGGTTTTGTATAACAGATTCCATCATCTGTTCATTATGGGGATGGATTATTATATTGCTTCCACCACGAAATCATTCCCGATGCCTCGCAGGGGTTGTGCCCACGGTTGATGTGTCATAGATCTATACCCGAAGCTTCGCTGGGGTTGAGCCAATGGCTGAACTATCACCGGTCTGTACCCAACGCTTCGCTGGGGTTGAGTCAACGGCTGAACTGTCCTCGGTCTGTACCCGATGCTTCGCTGGGGTTGAGCCAACGGTTGAACTGTCCTCAGTCTGTACCAGACGCTTCGCTGGGGTTGAGCCAATGGTTGAACTATCCTCGGTCTATACCCGACGCTTTGCTGGGGTTGAGCCAAAGGCTGAACTGTCCTCGTTCTGTACCCGACGCTTCGCTGGGGTTGAGCCAACGGCTGAATTGTCCGCGGTCTGTACCTGACGTTTCGCTGGGGTTAAGCCAACGGCTGAATAGTCCTCGGTCTGTACCCGACGCTTCGCTAGGGTTGAGCCAACGACTGAACTATCCTCGGTCTGTACTCAACGCTTCGCTGGGGTTGAGCCAACGATTGAACTGTCACTGGTCTGTACCCGACGCTTCGACAGTGTTGATTTTTGGCAGTTTTATGTCGTTTTTCGATAGTTTTTCAGCAGTTTTCATTATTTATCCATGGATATTGCTTTGGGATAATAACCAATGGTTTTCACAGAGATTTTCCTTATGTAAGGAATTCGCATCTTGTACGCAGGATTTCAAGACAATTCGCTCAATCGCGTAGCAGTTTTTCTCATATTTGACTTTTCAACTCATATGAACTCTGTTTTAACTCGAACTGGACCGAACCGGAGGGGGTGGGGCCCACCCTAGGGAGCAGTAGGTAGAGGTGTGGTAGCTATAGGTGGGCCCGCTTCTACCTGTGTTTTTAAAATGGGCAACAGACGTCTCATAAACTCATTTTCATTTTGAGTTTCAAACGGAATCCGATTTTCTTTTTTCAGATCTACAGAGTTTGGGCAGCTTTTTTTCAGATTTCGTCAGCGGTTGCGCGTTCTGCACATCTCAGGTAACGTTTTACATCCTTTTTTCGCAAGTTTTTACCGTTAAAAGCATGTAAACCACGTAGGGTGCTTTTAGATGCAATGTATTAAAAATGTATGCTTATATGACCTGCTAAAAATTTTCTGACTTCATAAGTATGCATATTTTACTGTAATGCACGTTTTGACGTAAGAAAAATTAGATTCTGAGACGGTCATATTTTACTCTTTTTGATCAGTTTACTTATCCTTTCTAGGGCCTAGTGAGCCTGAATTTTCAACTAAAAATAGCAATGGTAATTTGGCTACCATATGAAGTTTACTTTTGATTTTATTTCATAAATATGAACTGTTCCTATTTTTGAGAAGGTGTGCTACTGAATGGCCACCTAGACATGATTGTGCGCATGCGGATAGTCCATTTTACAAAGGAGACTCTGGCAAAAAATTTTCAAAAGCCCGAGCATTTAATAAACATGCAATTTTGACTGTACTGGGGATTTTTGACTGACCCATGCACGTTTTTAGGATTTAGCTTTTTGAAAAACATACAGTTTTGACTCTACTGAGGATTTTTGACTGACCCATGCATGTTTTAGGACTTAAAAATGCATAAAATACTGATTTAAATTAATAAGCCATAGGTTTTATGCTTACCACACCCTTTTTAATGTGATTTGGAGACTTTGTCCAGGTGATGGACCAAGACAAACCCGACAGTGCTAGCAGGGTAGTTTCAGGAGTTAGACGGAGGCGAGCTTCTGATGTTCCTCAGCCACGTCCAGCTCGGCCGCCTCGCAGATTAGCAGAGTCGATGATTCATCCAGCCCAGGACGAGCCACTGATTGATATAGATGATGAGGAGACTCCTTTTGCTGCTCTCGTCCCAGGTCAAGCCCCACGTACGGAGCTTCCAGGCATTGTTGTGCCCACCTAGAAGCTGTTGGGAGATTTGAGTCGTCATCCCTTGAGGTTTCTTCATGCCAATGAGGTGACTTGATGTTTTATTCTATTTGGATTCTCTTTCTTTTTCCATTCTCGGGGCACAGGTTTTTGACATGGGTCGTCGTTTGATGAAGGTTCCTGGCTTCACGCAGCCTCGAGGGAACTGGTTCAACGTGCACTCCCTCTACCACACTTTGCACCAGGAGTACAGGGATATCATTGACGGCTGGGGGTTTCAGGCCTTCTTCTTTATTCTTCCCCGCCGTTGCCCCTGGGGTTATATGAGGGCTTTTTCTAAGCGCTGGTTCCACCAGACTCGGTCTCTTCACTTGTTGGACTGCATGGTGATGATGACGCCTATGGATTGGAGGTTCATCACCGACATAGAGTTCGAAGGTGAGCCCGTACCTGTTGTGGCCGACATTATGCCCACTGCCGTTAGATCCATGCTAGGAGTTTCGTTGTCGGCGCTCAAGGGTTGGACGGTCCGATCTGGTCCCTTGAGCATAGATGCCCAGAGTGGGGCTTTACTTGAGTCTTCACTTGATGATCAAGGGTTAGGGATCGCATCCTGAGGCGATTGTTTCTGGTGATCATCAGAGGTTATTTTCTGGTGGACAACTCATCGACTGTGTCCTTTGCCCTGGTCAGTGCCACCCGATATGTAGAGCACCTCAGTGACTTTGATTGGGG
This sequence comes from Panax stipuleanatus, assembly GCA_020205555.1. Lineage (NCBI taxonomy): Eukaryota > Viridiplantae > Streptophyta > Magnoliopsida > Apiales > Araliaceae > Panax > Panax stipuleanatus. The sequence goes on along the minus strand of CM035116.1, from coordinate 67,456,861 downwards.
TTCCTACACGTTTGCCTATTTTCTCCGGGGCATGCGCATGCTCTCGGAGGGTTTGACAAAGGCTTGGTTAGGGTTCTACCCATTTCTGTTGGTGAGTACATCTTTCTTGTACCTTTTTGATTTCTGCATTTACATTTGTCAGTCTTGGTCACTGAGGACTTTTGATATTCACATGGCTAGTTATGGGCGTATGAGAGGCTTACTTGCCTACGGCCCGCCACTGCTTTAGGTTTGGAGACCTATCGCCGAGGATGGCGTTGACATCACTCCACTCTGACGGAGGTCCCTGTTGCTGAGGGCTTTACTCATTCCCATTTACAGTTGGAGCTTTTGACAGCTGGAGCGATCTCATAGATCCCATATACCTCTGAGTTTTTGACTGTTGGAGGCTAGAAGCTCTATCTTGGAGAGCATGTTATCTGGAGTATCACGTGTCAGACCCGCATTCTCTTTGTTCCTCCAGTTTGGCATCATTGGCCATTGATCCAGCCACTCACAGATATTCTGATGGAGGGCATAGATGGCTTTACCCTGTCAGAGGGTCCATATAGTTAGGAGGCATTCAGCAGCTGGTGGAGTCATCGCACTATTGGGGCTCAGACTCGTGCTACCCATTTTATGGCATACATGATGCTTGGGGTTGTGATGATGACAGACTGGATAGCTTGCCTTAGGGAGCCTACTTATTTGGACCAGATTACAAGACTGACCCAGGAGTTGGAGAGAGCTCATTTATTCATCAGGCATCTTGGCCGAGATCTATCAGAGGCATCTTCGTTTGACCCTTCCAGCTCAGGAGCGGGCCTCTCATCAAGTCCATTTTCCAGCCGTTTTGCAGGGGCTGATCCTCCCTTGTACCTCCCAGACATGCCTGATGACCGCGAATTTGTGTCCACAGAGGAGATGGAGCAGGTTAACCACCTGATCATAGATATTTTGGATCTTTTTGGATAGCTATTGTAGCTATATCTTTTGGTTGGCCACTGTTTTGGCTGTTAGGCGGTTGTGCCCCTTTTTAATAGACCACTATTAGTAGTTGGGTGATGGTGCCCCATATTCCTGTACTTTTTATTTTGCTTTGTATTATCAGACAGGGATGATGCTTGAAGTAGATAATTTATTATAGATATGCATAATCTTTCCTATCTATCGCATCATGTTTATCACTGTCATTATGCATGTATTATGTCATGTGTATGCATTTAGACAGATAACTTCAGATTTGACCCCTGGATGGTCTTGTGATACGGAGATACAGATGTCATGGTCCACCGTCAATCGTATTGAGCACTTACCACCATCTGTGGTGGCATCATCCTTGAGATAGTGGTATGAGAGCCTGCCCTTCCCAGCCAGAGGGACAGTGGATCAGATGTTAGGGCATTCATTAGCCCTTATAGACTTTCAGGTCCCGTATGGGTTAGTGGATGGCATTTTATCCTGTTGGATACCTGAGAGACAGATTTTCTGCTTTGGGCGGCACGAACTGACTCCGACTTTAGAGGAGTATGAGCGGTTTACTGGTTTAGCTTTAGACTTGCCCTGCGCTCGTACTGCGACCAGCGACATGAGGAGACCGTTTCTTCGGATATTGGGTCTACGCCAGAGTGTAGTCTCGGATGAGATCGTTTATAGACATGTGATCTCTATAGACTTCTTGATCGATCATTTCGGCCGGCTGGACAGCTACGATCGTCATGTTGGAGATTTTATTATTTCGGTAGAGGCATGACATTTGGTTAGGATAGATGTTTTATTGATGTGTATAGTAGCCTATGCCTATATGCCACTTCACTTGGACCACCTGGATGTCGGATTGATAGTCGTGGTTCAGACCCTTAGACAGGGTAGCACCATTCTTTCGATGATATTGGCAGAGACGCTGAGAGCAACCACCCATTGCAGTACCCACCCGGAGGGGTTTTTTAGAGGCAGTTCGGTCTTGCTGTACGTATGGCTCATATCCCATTTACGATCGATTGGATTTTTTAGATACCAGGGGTACTGTTTCACCCATGAGATAGCCATGTCTTACTCTTTTCAGCCAGCGAAGTGTACTGACGCAGATACATGGTCAGCATTTCTGTCCGATATTGCGCATCCATTCTCGATTCTGCCATGCTCAGGGCTAGTTTCTCCCTATAGCTACATCACCCACGCATCTGGCATGGACTACTTGCCCCTAGCGGGATTGAGGGGAGTGACTACTTACCAACCTCTGGCTGTTATGGGCCAGTTCGACCAGTTTCAGAGCCTGCATCAGTTTGAGGGTTCTATTGATAAGAGGATATCAGCTTCGTCTATGTCATCTGCCGATTTGATCAGAGTGTATGAGTGTTGGACTCATAGGGAGAGGACTGATTTCTCTAGTAGCTATCCGGATCGTTCTCCAGAATACTCAGCGTGGTTGGAGGCCGATATATCATCAGCTGTATTCATCCAGTCAGCTCCGATAGTGGATTCAGACGAGGAGGAGCCTATGGAGGATCCTGATTCTCCCACTGAGGATGAGTTATTTATGGGTCTGACAGTCGCATTAATTAGTGATCCGCCGATCATTCCTGCTGGGACAGATCCAGCTTTGGCAGACTCACTAGCTAGGATGACCTTCGAGAAAGATCAGGCTAGAGCGCTGATGTTGACTGCCCTGTCTCGCAGAGATATAGCTTTTGCTGAGAGAGATGAGCCTCGAGCCACTTGAGATATGACATTAGTTGAGAGCGATGAGGCTCGATCTTCTCGAGACGCTGCTTTTGTTGATATTGAGGAGACTTTAATTGACAGGGACATAGCTTTTGCGGAGAGGGATGAGATTTGATCTGCCAGAGATGTAGCTTACGAGGAGATTGAGGAGGTTTTGATTGCCAGGGATTCTACTCTTGTTGAGAGGGACGAGGCTATAGCTTCCCGGGATTTCCACATTGCCAACAGTACTACTCTTCGATCTTATACTCATGGTCTGGTTGTCGAGATGAGTATTTATATTGATGATCACAGCGAGACTATGCAGATGGCTGTGGATGTTTTGACTCGTATGGAGGCTGAGGGTATTGCACTTACAGCAGCTCCTCCATCTTCAGAGAGAGATGCCATGTTGGCATTGCTGTCCCACTTGTCCTTGGGTCCATAGACTAGCTTTATTTTTCCTGCACATACTAGATCAACCATTTTTGTCATGTACAGGACACTATGTATATATCAAAAAGTATTACATATCAGAGAAATATATTTTGATTCACTTCCTTGTTTGGATATTTATTGTCATTGCTGAGTGATTACCACTTCTTTCATGACTTGCTGTTATTGATGTATCTTGAGCTTCTCCTTGATGGACTGGCAGTGAGATGTCAGAGGGTATCTCAGATGGGCATGCTGACCAAGGAGGCTTAATAGTTTTTAGGTTTCATATGGTTTCGGTGTCTTGGGATTGGTTTTTATTTTTTTTCTTGAAGATCAAACCGCACCATGAATGGCTGCCTACGTACAACCGGGTGTAGGGAGATCAGGTCATTTGTAGTTCAATTTTTTGTGTGAGAGGTTTGAGATCTTTTGAGTTTGGTTTGATGAGTTTTTTGAGTTTTTTGTTTGGTTTGACAGCTCCAGAAATGACTGCCTACGTACTCCCGGGCTGAGGGAGATCAGGTCATTCGTAGTTCTGGTTTTAGTGAGAATTGAGCCTGATTTGATTGGTAGGACCAGGATGCGGGTATGCATGTGTTTCAGACATAGTACCTTTTTATGGTATCTGAGTTGATGAGTTGAGGAAATTTGGTCCCGTCTATTTCTTTCAATCTGATAGCTCCTCCCGTCAACACCTTGACAATGAAAGGACCTTCCCAATTCGGGGCAAACTTTCCTTTGGCCTCGTCCTGATTGGCCAGAACTTTCTTCAGCACCAAGTCATTTTCTTTGAATTACCGGATTTGGACTTTCTTGTTGTAGGATCGAGCAATCCTTTGCTGATATAATTGCCCATGGAAAATGGCTGTAGCCCTTTTTTCATCTAACAGGGATAGTTGGTGGTACCGGTCTTGCAACCACTGATCTTCGTCCATCTGAGCGTCGATTAACACTCACAAGGACTCCATTTCTACTTCTATGGGAAGGACTACTTCCATGCCATAGACTAATGAGTAGGGGGTAACCCCAGTAGAAGTGCGCATTAACATCCTGTAGGCTAGCATGGTTAGGGGCAACAGGTCAGGCCATTCTTTATGATTGGCAGACATTTTCTGCATGATCTTCTTGATGTTCTTGTTGGCCGCTTTGACATCACCATTCATCTTGGGCCGATAGATGACGGAATTAAGATGCTTGATGTGGAACTTGCTGCATAGTTCTCTCATCATCTGATTGTTCAGGTTCTTGGCATTGTCTTATACGATCACCTCCGGTTGTCCATATCGACAGAAGACATTATTTTTGATGAAACCAATGATGATCTCTTTGGTGACTTTGGGAAAGGAGGAGGCTTCAACCCACTTGGTAAAGTAATCGATCATGGTGAAGATGAATCGATGACCATTGCTGGCTTTTGGTTCTACTAGACCGATCACATCCATTCCCCACATGGAGAAAGGCCATGGTGAACTCATGTTATGTAGCTCATTTGGAGGAGCGTGTATAGCATTTCCATGTACTTGGCATTGAAAGCATCTCCTGACATGATCATCACAGTTAGCTTTGAGAGAGATCCAATAATGTCCTGTTCTTAATATCTTCTTGGCTAGCAGATGACCGCTCATATGTGGACCACAGATTCCACCGTGGACTTCATCCATCAATCTATGGGCTTGATCTTTATCAAGGCATCCTAACAAGCCTATTCCAGTATCCCTTTTGTATAGTGCATCTCTGCTTAGATAGAACTTCAGGGCCATCTTGTGAATCCTCTTTTGTTCTGATTGGCTTGCCTCAGCTGGTGTAGATCCATCTTGGAGATATTCCTTGTTGTCTTGATACCAAGGCTATTTGATAGGAGGTATTTCATCTGATATGTCTCAAATGTAATTCCCGTATGTCGGGGACTTTTAGCTTGTGAATTTGATGTCAGGATCCCACTCCTATCGGATATGTGGATTAAGGAAGCCAACGTCGCCAATTCATCAGCGAAGTCATTCCTACCCCGAGGAATATGGATGAAGGTTATGTCCTAAAAATCCAGGGATATGTTAACGACCTTCTGGTGATAGGGCAGCAAATGCAGTTCTTTGGTGTGATATACCCCGGTGGTTTGTCTGATAACCAATTTAAAGTCTCCAAATACCAGTAAATGTTTGATACCTATGGATTGGGCTAACTTCAACCCCCTTATGCAGACTTCATACTCGGTTGTGTTGTTGGTGTTGCCAAATTGTAGTTTGGTAGCCACAGGATATTGTTCTCCTGTACCAGAGATAAGGACTGCCCCAGCTCCGGCACCCTCCATGTTTACCGCTTTATAGAAATACATTTTTCATGGTTGGACTGTATTCTCTTGTTGAAGTTGTTGAATTGTCATGATCCCATCATCCGAGAAATAAGTCTCCAGGGGCTCGAACCCTCCTGATGGTGCTTCAGCTAGTTGATCTGCAATGTCCTGACCTTTGATGGACTTCTAAGTCACATAGATAATGTCAAACTATTGTAGGATCAACTGCCATTTAGACAGTCGATAATTCAATATTGGCTTGTTGAATACGTACTTCAGTGGATCCATGCGGGATATGAGGTAGGTCGTGTGCCCATGGAGGTAATGTTGTAACCTCATTGCGGCCCATGTTAACGTACAACACTGTCTTTTCGATCAGGGTGTACTTCTGTTCACCCTTGCTGAACCTTTTGCTGATGTAGTATATGGCTCTCTCCTTGCGACTATCATCTTTCTGTCCCAGCATACAGCCCATTGCATTGGCATTGACGAACAAGTACATAAACAGGGGAACTCCGTCGTCCCTTGGGGGTACCAAGACTGGTGCTTCGATCAACTGCTTCTTTATGGAAAGGAAGGCTTTCTGACAATCCTCATTCCATTTGGTGGATGAATTCTTCCTTAGTAGCTTGAATATGGGTTCACAAGTTGTTGTGAGCTGGGAAATGAACCTGCTTATGAAATTCATCCTTCCCAGGAACTCGCGTATCTCCTTCTCTGTTCCAGGTACTGGCATCTCAGTAATGGCTTTGATCTTGGCAGGGTCTAGCTCTATGCCTCTATTGCTCACTAGGAATCCTAACAACTTGCCTGATTTGACGCCAAAAGCACATTTGGAGGAATTTATCTTGAGGTTGTACTTACATAACTTGTTGAACAGCTTCCTAAGATGGTCAAGGTGATCATCTTCCCTCCGGGATTTGACGATGATGTCATCCACATAAACCTCTATCTCTTTGTGCATCATGTCATGAAACAAAGCCATCATGGCTCGCTTATACGTGGCGCCAGCATTAATGAGGCCGAAGGATAGACGCATATAGTAGAAGGTTCTTCAGGGAGTGATGAAAGCTGTTTTCTCCCTGTCCTCTTCAGCAACCATGATCTGGTGGTAACCAGCAAAATAATCCACAAACGAATACATGCCATAATGGGCTGTATTGTCTATCAGGATGTGGATGAAAGGTACTGGGAAATTGTCCTTGAGATAGGCTTTGTTAAAATCCCTGTAATCCACGCATACTCATACTTTTCGTTCGAGTTTAGGTACGGGAACTATGTTTGACAACCACTCCGGGTATGTTGATACCATGATGATACTAGCTTTGAATTGTTTAACGACCTCCTTTTTGACTTTTTGACTCCATTCAGGTTTCAAATGCCTGAGCTTTTGCTTGAATGGCTTGAATCCATCTTTGATGGGAATTCGATGGATGACAATATCAGTAGATAGGCTAATCATGTCTTTATGTGACCATGCAAACACATCCTAGAACTATGTTAGGAGTTTGATCAACTCGACTTTTTGATCTTGTGTAAGGTATAGGCTGATATAGATTTCTTTGAGGTTTTCTGAGGTTCCTATATTGATAGTGGTGGCTTGGTCGAGGTTTGGTTTGGGTTTTTCTTCGACCCATTCTTTGATCTCCTCGGGCACCTAATAGTCATCTTCCTCCTCTTGATCAATATCCATCAAGTCGAAGTTCAGTTCTACATCAAAGTTGTAGTCGCTGTGACAGGTTAGCATCTCATCAGTAGTGACAAACAAATCCAACTTTGGAGTCCCTTTTTGACTGAGGCTAGGGGATGCTGCTCCAGTTATCCAGGGTTAGATCCTCATGAACAGGGAGGATCAAGGAATTGTGCTCGTCTGCCTCGTCTCGAATAATGACTGAGACATCCTTTATAATAGGGCCGAGGTTTTTCTTTGAACTGCCCCCTTTTCCCTTCTTGATGCGAGGAATTTGAATCTGATCCTCATCGTCATTTTCTGGGACCTCATCATTCATACCCTTGTAGTTTATGATAACCTGCATGTTAGCAAATGGGTCTCGTCCTTCATACATGATCTTTTCTTTTCCCTTTTTGCTATCACCCTCAGGCTTTGGGGATTTATTTTCCCCAACCGGTATGATTGGAGGAAATAGTATGGCTGATATCACAGTAAGAATCTTCCTTATTGGCTTTATAAAGCCAGCATCAGTGAGGTTTGGCAGCAGTATGGTGGAAGCATGAGCCTTAGAGTGCTTATGTGGGTTCCGACGACTGAACCTGAATGAATAACCCAATCCGGCTCTCCCTGACTGGCTCAAGATTTGGACTGGACTTGTAATACCTTGCTGATTCTTTCCTAATCCTTTCCCGGGTTGGAAACCCAAAGATACCATCTGCTGGCCCATTGTCATCACTTAAGGGAAGACTTTAGGCTTTAAGGCTGGTGCCCCAAATGATAGGTATTGAGTATCGCTCACCTCCATGGCTTAAAAACTAGCAGGTTCAATCCCTGCATCTAGGCTGATCACCGGCATGTCTCCCTGTAAGCAGACAGGGTATTCCGTTTCGATATTCACCGTGATTAGGTTGCCGTTGATAATGTATTTGAGTTGTTGATGGAGGGTGGATGGTATTTCCCTTGCCATGTGGATCCATGGCCTTCCCAACAACAAGTTGTATCCAGTGGCGATGTTGAACACCTGAAAGGATACATAGAAAGTGTGCGGACCAATCTCTAGTGGAAGCTCTATTTCTCCCATAGCTTGTCGGCGAGATCCATCGAAAGTCCGGATGACCACATGACTGGTTTTGATCCGGTTCGGGTTAATCTTCATTCTCTCCAAGGTGTCGTAGGGACATATGTTGAGGGATGATCCTCCATCTATGAGCACACCTCCGATCACATACCCGAATGACATCACTGCTATGTGTAAGAACTTGCGATGACCCGTCCCCTCTGCAGGTATATTATCGTCAGTGAAAGATATCACATTGCTGTTGAAAATGTGTTCTACCACGTGCCGTAATTTCTCGGCATCCACGGTATGTGGCAGATGAGCTTCTTCCAGTACTTTCACCAGAATGTTGAGATGATCCACCGATGATAAGACCAAGTCTAGGATGGACATTTGCTTGGGTGCGTCTTTCAAGCTTTGCACTACTTTGATTTCACTGTGTCCCATTTTGTTGAGGAACTCTTCAATTTTCTCTTCAGCCACCTTTTCTTTGGCCTTGATGACTGATTTGATCACCCGCTGAGGCAGGTACAATGGATTCTCCTTTGCTACAATGGCAATGTTGTTTGAGGTTGAACCTTCGTCATTCTCGTAGCTCCATGGGACCCTCTTCAGACTGATAACGGAATATTGAGGTTTGAAGGGCAAGATTAAAGGCTCGAGTGCGGCCACCTTCAAAGGATTTTGTGTTTCTTGGACCCCTTTCCCTGGCAGTACTAAGGGTGTGAGAGATGACTCCTTATCATAGAAAATAACAGCCACGGTATCTTGATTCCACACAGTGGGAATAAAGAGAGTGTCTTCATCTGGGAGGCCAAGAACTTGATTTCCTCTTATCAATTCACCACTCTCAACTATGTTCTGAATTAAGTGATGAAGTGACTAGCAATCCTCTGTGTCATGGCCGGGTGCATTGGAGTGGTACTGGCAGATTCTGTCAGGCTTGAATTTTCTGGATCGAGGGTTTATCGGGGGTAGCAAGTCAGCAACCATTCCCTCATTGAATAACATCTGGAGAATTTCTTTCATAGGCTGGTTTAGATTGATGAAATTCCTTTGATAGGAAAATTCCTGATCCGCTTGAAACTTTTCTTCCTTGGCCATTTTGTAGACCCAGGTTTCTTGTTGATGAAAATGGTAATGATCCCTCATGGGAATGGGACTGATTTCTGGTGTGGGAGGACTAGCCTTATACTGGTTAGATTGGTTGATCAGCTGTCTGGTGACCTGATGTTGGTATACGACCAGTTCTGCTAACTGTCCAATCTGTTCTTTGGTAGCCTTGATCTCCTGTTCTATCAGGAATCGCCTTTCTGAGAGGTCCCAACTGTCTGGGCTGTTGTTCCTGGATGGAGTTAATTCTTCTACGTATCGGAGGTACTTGGATCCTTCTCCATTTTCTATACTGATCATGTTGACATTCCCCTCTTTATGCTGTGGGAGGGGATTGTCTTGTACGTGCGGTTGCTCGGGATTTGTTACCACAATCTCTCCGTTGTCAATCAAGTCTTGAATTTTGTGATTGAGAGACCAACAGTCCTATGTGTTATGACCCGGAGATCCAGAATGATAGGCACACTTCTTACTTGGGTTAAAATTTCGTCCACCGGTATTGGTAGGTGGAAGGAGTTGGACAATCTTCTTCTGTGCTGTCAGAAGCTGTAGCACATTTTCGAGTGAATCTCCTAGCGGGGTGAATGTTCTCCGACGTCTGGCCTCCATAGTCTTCTGAAATGGAGGGTTTAAAGGTTGAGCTGGAGCTTGAAAAGGGGTATAATTCCTTTTTTGAATGGGCATATTGCTTGAATCGGCCCTTTAATTCAGTCCTTGCAGCACTAAGGACACTTCTTCATCTTTCTTCTTATGTGCCCTCCGAGGATTACTCCCGTAATTCCCGGACTGGATATGCTCGGCAACAGCTTCCAAGGCAGTCAGGTCCTTGATCTTCCCAGACTTTAGCCCCATTTCGGCCATCTCTTCGTGCTTGATCATCTTAGAGAATGGTTTTCCTATGCCTTCTAGGACCCTCTCGTAATATGGAGCGTCTTAAACATCGTTGAAGTTTATAACTATCTCAGACTCAGTCATGGGTGGAGTGACTTGTGTTGCATCTCGTCTCCATCGTTGAGCATATTCTCTGAATGGCTCAGTACTTTGTTTCTTGATTTTGGTTATCTGGTATCTTTCTGGAGCCAGATGAGACTGGAAACTGTATTGACTGAGGAAAGTATGGGCCAACTCTTCCCAACTGTGAATTTTGGAGTTATCTAGACGGGCGTACCAGGCTCTAGCCTCTTTAGTCAGACTCTTCTAAAATAATTGCATTCGGAGTTTCGCGTCCTCTACATAGGATCCGAGCTCTCCAATGAATACTTTTAAATGAGTGTAGGGGTCTCCCAATCCATCATATTTTTCAAAGTCAGGGACTCAAAACTTTTTGGGATAACGAGCCCCAGGGAATATACAGAGGTCTGAATAATTAACACTGCCAAATGCCCCAGTCCCCTTGATAGACCGGATGGTTTCTTCCATCTGTTGTACTTTTTTCAGAATGTCACCAGCTTCTTGTTCCTTGTTGAGGGTGGTGATTTCAAAGGTTTTGTTGGTTGTGTCCTGGTTTTGTGGTCCAGGAATCTGAGTATCTGTCTTTTCGGTCTCTTGACTGCCACCAGACATTCCTGGTTCTTTATGACCCTGTGCTTGCTTTCCTTTAAGAGCCTTACTTTGTTCTCCCAGGAAACTGGCCAATTCGACTATTTGGTTCTTCAGTCCTTCAAACTCCTCCCTAGATACAGGGGTGGATTCTAGCTGAGCACTAGAAGTCATGTCCGTGGATGGACTTAGTGCTTACTTAGACTTAGATCTAGTAACAGGACCAATTTTTCACCTACAACAAAACGTAGGTGTGTCAATTTCCTGAAGTAGGTAGGGATAGGATGCATGCCATGATGTGTTTTTGTTATTTTTTAATCTTATCCTGCAAAACATAGGTCAGTTGTTTTGATGACAGGATGACATGACAAGATGTATATAACAAGGAATGTAAAATTTTATTATGATATTTACATTGTGCTCCTTTACATTGGAATTGGAAACTTGACATTGAATTAAAAGAGGAAGGCATGAAGAAGCTTCCCATCGAATTTGGTTAATCAGAGGCTAACCTATCTTAGGCTACTCTCGCGGCTTTTTCGGTATAAAGGTCCTCAGATCATCGCAATCTACAAGAGGGGAAATTAATCCGATCTTTCAACTGGAGCGAATCTGAGTGGTGCTTTTTCATGAGCCCTGAAGACTTAGTCGTCCTCGAAGACATTACTTATCACCGACGGGTTTGCCTCCTGGTGGAGGAATCATACAACATACATTCACATACATCGTTCCTCACCGTTATGTATATGATGACATAGGTGCGAAGCACTAATATGGGTGCGAAGCACTAAAAAAGCAGGAAAGCATTCATTCACATTCGATCAATGTAAAGCCGCAGCATTCACGCATTCATTCAATGTAAAGATGCAGCATTCACACATATGCAGATATGAAAGGGAAATTTTAAAAAAATTTTAACGCGGCCTAAGCCCTCAAAAATCCCCAGCAGAGTCGCGACCTGTCGACGCTGGGAAAAAATCCGCGGGTCAGGTAAAACGCATATCTTTCTCTCTTCCTAAGTTATTTTTACCCTTACTCATTTTATTTGTGAAAAAGGTTTTGAAGAGTTTTTTAGGAAAAGTCCAACATGTATCATTTCGACGATCGAACATTTTACAGAGTCGCCAGTTGGTAGATTTGAAATGGTTGTACCAACTCAATCGAGTTTTGTTTGAAAAGAGGCCCACTTGCTGGACACTGTCGAAACTTGATCTTTGAAATCGAAGTTTTGAGTTCGGGGGCTTGGTTAAGTGTGGGGAAGGTGTTAGGCATCCCACATCTCCCGCGTAAACACGGTACCGCATCTTTTCAATATTTCCCTTTTAAATCTGCAATGTGTGTGTGAATGCTAGCAGAAATTGGGTCTATGCTTTGATTAGAAGTATGTTTATGCATCGTTGAACCTATATACGAAGGGTTTGATTTGATTTGCAAAAAGTCTTTGATTTGATTTGCAAAAGCTTCTTTTTTTCGATAAGATTATTGAAATGATGTTTTGAAAGCAGGTTTTCAAACCCTTACACTAACATAAGAATTGTGGTATATCGATACTTCAGTTTTACCTTTTTAGCCTTAAGGCTCAATTTTAATGGTGATTGTCGGGCTGTGAAGCATCCTCGATCACAAAATATATACAAGTGTCGGTCTTTTCATTGGCATAACAGCCATCAGAGTGACTCTGACACGACAAACCATATTTTCACTGTGTTGAGACCTTAAATCCGGATAACCGTTTTAAGGTCTTTTATAGGTACAATTTTACAGAAAAACTGGCAGTATACATTTGTAAAGTGGAGTTTGTCCATCGTGAGAATCAGATTCTGATCTATTTGATCATGAATCTCACGATTCCTATGCTCATATAGGGAGGCCAATAAAACCTGCACAACCAAATATGTACAGCAATATATCCAACATCGCCAGAACAAAGGATTCATCAATAAATCCTGGCTAGCACGTGGGCGAAGCATCTCGTTCCCACTAGATAGCGATCTAAGGGCCGCAAGGTAGCTTTTATAATTGAAACAAGAAAAATGTTAGATTTAAATAAATCTCAGCCATTCTAGCTTCCCGGTTCTGTCTGGACTTATTTTGAATCGTTTGAAAGCTAGAGTTGGCGAGATTTAAAGAAATCTAGTCCGCCCATAAAAATGTCAGTGCCGATTCATATCAAATGAATATTTAAAGCAACCATTGAATAAAATGAGTAAAGCAATATATATATATATATATATAATTATATATATGAAAGCTGTAAAGGGCGATGAGTTTTCACTCCGATGCTCGGACTGGAATGTAAATGTATATATATTTATAAAAGCTGTAAAAAGCCACGAAATACTCCATGCTTGACAGAATGGAAATATATATATATATATATATATATATATATATAGCGGTAAAGGGCGACGGACATTCTATCCTTTGCCCAGACCAAAATGGAAATATATATATAAGCTGTAAAAGAGCCACAGAATTAACCAGGCTCGACAGAATTGAAATATATATATATATATATATATATATAAAGCTGTAAAAGGGCAATGGACATTCTTGTTGGGTTTGTACGTAACGCAATCATGCAATCAAATCACATAAATAGGGCAGAAGCGCAAAAACTAGGTTTTCAAAAATTTATACAAACCCATAACCATGATCATGCTTTGTGCTAGTTATCAATAACAGAAAAGAGAGAACATGGAATTATACCTTTGAAGATCCAAGCTTCCTTAGGTACAAGTTCTACTCCTTTGATTCCTTTGATTCCTCTGTAGTGGCTCCTTCCCTTGATCAATGTCAGCCACCCAATTGTTTGGCCTCTAACGGTGATCCACCAAGGAAGATGAAGAACTCAAGAAGATGGGTTATTGGCTTAACCCTTGTTTCTATTTCTATAGAATATGTGTACTCCCAACTCTTGGAAAAATTCACGTACCTTATTTCTGATATAAGACTCTCTTATATAGATATTAGGTTAACCCTCCTAATCCAATTAGAATAGGGTTTTATTTAATTAATTAAATACTTTTAATTAATTTATATCCTAATCTTTATTAGGATTGAGAGAGAGTACTGATATTATATTAATTCCTAAACTCCTTTAGAATTAAAATAATAATAATAATAATAATAATATTAATAAGACTCCTCTTATTAATTTATATTTAATATTTCTAAAATATTAAATAATAAACATTAAGCTATTTAATTTATTCTATCACCATAGATTAAATTAATTATACTTAATGCATTATTACTATCATGCCATTTTCTTCTTAAATAATTCTTCTTCCTTTTATGGTGTGACCCTTTAGGTTCTCCATATTAAACGGGTATGAATAAATCAATTAGAACAATTCTAATCTTATTTAAATAAATAAATAAAACTAATAATCTATTTAAATAAATAACATTTATTCTACAATAGGGATAAGCCTCCCTAGCGATCAACGACTTTCCAGATAATATAGATTTCAACATTAATCATAAAAGAACCTGTGAGTTAATAGTTATCGTACAATTCAATCCTTCCACCATACAATGTCCCAATTAAATATAAGACATGGATTTACTGTCAAGTCTTAATTTATTTAATCATATGTATTTCGATTAGAAAATGCACAACTCCAAATAATGCAAATTAGAAACCTCTTTCTAATTTCATTCTACCTTGGCCAAGGATTCCTGGGTTGTCATTTAACGAATCACATAGGACATATCTCCTCTTTTACTAGAGGTGGTAGATTCTTTATTGATCATTCATTATCTCCATATGTAACTCATTATACCCAAGCATACCCTATATATTCCTTAAAAGGCCTTAAGGAATTAGTCAAAGTATAATTTGTTACATACAAGATATTATGATGATCTCAAGTCCAAGGATCACTTGTACTACTATCACATTAGGAATTCCTATTGACAGGCGAGTAAAACTCCATTAGGTATTCCATAGCGAGTCACGTTCAGTGAACTTATTCTCCAATAAGCACCTATATACTTGCTTTAGTGTCTCCACACAAATGACCATGAGATCAGTCATCCTCATCCAATGAGCAAGCAACATATGTACCAATCTATCCGGATTTACTAATCCCCATTTTAGTAATCCCACAATTGGGAACTATTTTAGTTTTTAATCTTTCTAAGAATTTAGATCTCATTATCACGATCTCATCATGATTCTAAAAGCATTGCTTAAAACTATGGGTTATTTACATATTATAAAAACAGCACCATGTAGATAATTATATGCCTTAAATGAATATTTTATTAATAAATAAATAAGATTGTTTACAAAGTATGTGCTTTATCATCATACATGATTGGCTTGTATGCACACTACTATCAATCTCCCACTTGCACTAAAGTCAATCGCCATGGTATCTCATACCCATCTTCTCTAAGTGACGATCAAACTGCTGTTGTGTTAGAGCTTTAGTAAATGGATCTGCAATGTTGTCTTGAGAGTCCACACGCTCCAAGGTGACGTCTCCTCTTTCAATGATCTCCCTGATCAAGTGAAATCGCCGCAACACGTGTTTAGATTTCTGATGAGACCTGGGTTCCTTAGTTTGTGCAACCGCTCCAGTGTTGACACAGTATACGGGAACTGCTTCTCCGATGCTAGGAACCACACCAAGTTCAGTTATGAACTTCTTCATCCAAACAGCTTCCATTGCAGCTTCACTTGCAGCTATATACTCTGCCTCTGTCACTGAATCATCAACTGTTTGCTGCTTGGAACTCTTCCAACTCACTGCACCTCCGTTCAAGGTAAACACATACCCTGAAATAGATTTACTGTCATCTTGGTCTGTTTGAAAACTTGAGTCCGTGAATCCCTCAAGTTTTAATTCAGACCCACCGTAGACAAGAAAAATATCTTTAGTCCTTCTCAAGTACTTTAGGATATTTTTCATTGCCTTCCAGTGCTCTTCTCCTGGATTCGACTGGTATCTGCTTGTTACACTAAGTGCGTGAGCAACATCCGGTCTAGTACATATCATACCGTACATGATAGATCCTATTGCAGAAGCATAAGGGATCTTACTCATACGGTCTCTCTCCTCAGGTGTCTTTGGGGCTTGTTTCTTGGAGAGATTTATTCCATGGCTCATCGGCATGAGACCTTTTTTGGAATCTTCCATGCTAAATCTCTTTAGCATCGTATCAATGTACGTTCCTTGGATAAGCCGAGCATCCTTTTAGATCTATCTCTATAGATCTTTATCCCCAAAATATAGGATGCTTCACCCAAGTCCTTCATGGAGAAGTTTTTAGATAACCAGATTTTAATGGATTGTAACATAGGAATGTCATTCCCTATCAGTAATATATCATCAACATATAATACAAGGAATGATACTGCGCTCCCACTAACCTTCTTGTATACACAAGGTTCATCCTCGTTTTTGATAAAATCAAACTCTTTGATTGTCTCATCAAAACGAATGTTCCATCTACGAGAAGCTTGCTTCAACCCATAAATGGATCGTTGTAGCTTACAGACTTGATTTGTTCCAACTTTTGAGATAAATCCCTCTGGCTGTGTCATATACACATCATCCTCAAGTTTCCCATTGAGGAAGGCCGTTTTCACGTCCATCTGCCAGATCTCATAGTCGTTGTAAGCTGCAATCGCAAGCAAAATCCGAATGGACTTGAGCATGGCTACTGGTGAGAAGGTTTCATCATAGTCAACTCCTTGTCTTTGTTTGAAACCTTTTGCAACCAGTCGGGCCTTATAGGTCTCTACCTTTCCGTCTGCTTCAGTCTTTTTCTTAAAAACCCATTTACACCCAATAGGTTTAATACCTTCAGGTGGTGAAACCAAAGTCCATACTTTGTTTTCATACATGGAGTCCATTTCGGATTTTATGGCTTCAAGCCATTTCACTGAGTCTTTATTACTCATAGCCTGTTCGTAATTCAATGGATCATCATTCATGATGTGTACCTCATCGTCATCCTCTATAACGAATCCATACCTCTCAGGTATCTGCGGTACTCTTCCAGATTTACGAACAAGGGTGTGTTACAGTAGGTTCTTCTACTTGGTTAGGTACTTGACTTTGGTCCGTGGTAACTTGTGGTTCTTGAACTTCTTCAAGATATATCTTACTCCCACTGACCCCTTCATGGATAAACTCTTTCTCTAAGAAGGTAGCATATTTTGCAATAAACACGTTTTGATCAGTTGGATGATAGAAATAATACCCTACGATTTCTTTAGGGTATCCCACAAATCTACACTTATCGAATTTAGTTTGTAGCTTATCATTTTCAAACTTTTTGACATAAGCTGGACAACCCCAAGTCTTAACATGCTTAAGATTTGGTTTCCTCCCTTTCCACATCTCATATGGAGTCTTTGGGGCGGATTTGGTAGGTACCTTGTTAAGTAGGTATGCAGCCGTTTCTAGGGCATATCCCCAGAAGGAAATTGGATGGTCGGTAAAACTCATCATGGATCGAACCATGTCCAACAGTGTTCGATTTCTCCTTTCAGATACTCCATTTAACTGTGGTGTACCTGGAGGAGTCCATTGTGAGATTATACCATTTTCTCTAAGACAATTGAGAAAGTCACTGCTTAAGTATTCTCCACCTCGATCTGATCGAAGTATCTTAATACTCTTGCCCGTTTGTTTCTCTACTTCACTTCTGAACTCTTTGAACTTTTCAAATGATTCTGATTTGTATTTCATTAAATACACATATCCAAATCTTGAGTGATCATCAGTGAAAGTAATAAAATAAGAATACCCACCCCGTGCACTTGTTGTCATAGGTCCATAAACGTCTGTGTGAATCAATGCCAACAACTCTGTAACTCTATCTCCTTTTCCACTAAAAGGAGATTTAGTCATTTTACCCATAAGACAAGATTCACAAGTTGGATATGATTCATAATCAGATAGCTCGAGGAGCCCATCTTTATGCAACTTGGATAATCTTGTTTCATTGATATGACCGAGTCTACAGTGCCACATATAGGTATAATTAATATCATCTCTATTCCTTTTCTTAATTTGTTCAATTTGAAATATATTTTCTTGTAAGTCAAGTGTATAAAGTCCATTTCGCAAATTTCCAATACCATATAAAACATCGTCTTTATAAATAGAACAACCATTGTTCTTTATAATAACGTTAAAACCTTTCATATCCAATACAAAAATTGAAATAATATTATTAATAATATTCGGAACATAATAACAGTTATTAAGATAAATGGATTTTCCCGAAGGCATTGCTAAATAATAAGTTCCTACAGCTAATGCAGCAACTTTTGCTCCATTTCCCACTCGTAGGATCACCTCATCTTTGTTCAGCTTTCTACTTCTGACCAGTCCCTGCACAGTATTACATATGTGAGAACCACAGCCGGTATCCAATACCCAAGTAGAATTATGACTTTCAGAAAAATTAATTTCAATCATAAACAAACCTTGATTAGAAGTCGAAGCTTCTCCAAGCTTCTTCTCTGCTAGAAACTTCTTGCAGTTCCTCTTCCAATGTCCCGGCTCATTGCAATAAAAGCACATTCCTTTAGCTAGTTCAGGTTTCTTTTGCTCCTTTTCTTTCCTTTTTCCCTTAGCCTTCTTAGATTTCTTCTTTTCAGAAGACACCTTGGGCCTCTTCCTTTTATTGGAAGAATCCACCATCAAGACATGGTTCTTCTTGGATGAGAAGTGACCTTCTGCAGTTTTCAGCATGTTAAGCAGCTCAGGCAAGCTGACATCTAGCTTATTCATGTGAAAATTAACCACAAACTGCGAGAAGGTCTCAGGGAGTGACTGCAAGACCAAGTCTTGACTCAACTCCCCATCCATGACGAACCCAAGCTATCCAAGGCGTTCAATCAAATTGATTACCTTCAGAATATGAGTCTCGACGGCAGTGCCCTCGGTCATCCGAGATCGAAAGAGCTCCTTAGATATCTCATATCTAGCAGTCCTACTCTGTTCACCATACAACTCCTTGAGGTGAAGCAGCATAGCAGGAGCATCCATTTTTTCGTGCTGACGCTGAAGCTTGTTATTCATGGATGCGAGCATGATGCATTGAGCCACAGATGCATCATCTTGCCACTTATTGAAAGTGGCAACCTCTTCCTCAGAAGCTGTTTCTGAAACAGATTCAGGGATAGTGGAATTTAGGACATAAGAAATCTTTTCAGCAGTGAGAACAATTCTCAGATTTCTTAGCTAGTCCTCATAATTCGGGTCGGTAAGCTTATTTGCATCAAGTATGCTTCGTAGTGAGATTAGTGATTTTGACATTTTTAAAATTCTGCATATGAAAAGACAACATTTTAGCAAACATTCATTTTATTAACTTTGCATACCAAAATAAATTTAGGTCTTTATTTTAAATTGGTATATCCCACTATTTTTATCAAACTATATTACCCTCACTTATATAGTTCGACAACATCTAATTAAAGATTTGCTAGTGAGATTAAGGATCCCATTTCAAATGTATATAACCTTGTGGATAGCACAACAAGCGATATACAAATAAATAGGTAGACAACTCTTGTCAATTACATCACCATGTAACTCCTTTTATTTTGCCTCTTAAATCATAATGGTCATGTGTGTGCACATCCGAACTAAAATGATTTAAGTTAAGTCCAGCCTAGCACTTCCATAAATTCAAAAAGAAAAATTTTCGTCCTTGTGGATAGCACAACAAGACTAGATCGTTCAATTTTCTTGATAAGCATCAAATGTGATTAATTAACATCTTAAATATTCAATACTCGCCTTGTGGATAACACAACAAACTCATATTAAATATTTAATACTCTATTAATTAATCATGCTAGAAGGCGACGTTCGATATTCCAAATATCATTTGAACGCTTCAGACTTAATATTATTTCTTTGAGGGGTTTGTAATTATTTGTCTCATCTTGTTAAGCGCGCATGTACACACACACACACACACACACACACACACACACATATATATATATATATATATAAAATACGCGTCATTTTATTAAACATGCGAAGCATGTTTGCATAAAATATAATATATATAATATTTAGCATGCAATATAGAATACTATATTCTACCCGGATTGATTATGGACTTTTATTCTAGATTGGTTCACTAGAGCCACCAAGTGAACCAAAAGGTCAAACCTAGGAGTGCAAAAATTTAAATTTAAATATAGCTATTACATTTAAACCCTGGCTCCATACAAATGGGTCTTCACGCGTTACTTGCTCCTTGGTCTCCAGTTTCTTGAAGATAATTCTAACTATCTCTATTACATAAACTATTTTTAATTAAATAGAAACCTTGATCAGCAGTCAAGGGGAAGTACATAAGAGGGAGATAGAATTTTACACCGAGAATAAAACCAGAGAAGACGAGGTACGCAGACCCCATTTTATAAAACCCATACATTCAAGCATTCATCCAAAATAAAAAACAATCACATTGGTCATAGTCCATAATCAACCCCATTTATTATCATACACATCAACATATGCATTAATAAATATCCATTCATCTCATGAATAACAATGCTATTCCATATATGGATCGATGTTATTTAATGGACAAAAGTTTTGCTAAATTTTATTTTTGAAACAAAATAAACTCTTTTATTTTAATCAAAAATAAATCCAAATTAAACTCCTTTAATTTTAGCATTCTGAAATCATATTTCAGATAAAATAAACTTTTTTATTTTAAAACTTTATCAATTAAATAAACAGTTTACTTAATTAATTAAAATCAATTTTCAGGGTCTGTCCAGGTACCGGCGCAGCTGCGCCAGTAATGAACTGGGCAGCTGCGCAGGTAGCCTGAAGCAGCAGTTTTTGCAGACCGGCGCAGCTGCGCCAGTAATGAACTGGGCAGCTGCGCCGTTCGTCACAAAAACTTGCAGAAAATGATTTTTGTCCAGAAAAACGATCCAATTCTCACATCAATTCATACATGGAATTATAAAATTGATAATTAGCACAAAGTTAGGCTCTGATACCACTGCTGGGTTTGTACGTAACGCAATCAAGCAATCAAATCACATAAATAGGGCAGAAGCGCAAAAACTAGGTTTTCAAAAATTTATACAAACCGATAACCATGATCATGCTTTGTGCTAGTTATCAATAACAGAAAAGAGAGAACATGGAATTATACCTTTGAAGATCCAAGCTTCCTTAGGTACAAGTTCTACTCCTTTGATTCCTTTGATTCCTCTGTAGTGGCTCCTTCCCTTGATCAATGTCAGCCACCCAATTGTTTAGCCTCTAACGGTGATCCACCAAGGAAGATGAAGAACTCAAGAAGATGGGTTATTGGCTTAACCCTTGTTTCTATCTCTATAGAATATGTGTACTCCCAACTCTTGGAAAAATTCACGTACCTTATTTCTGATATAAGACTCTCTTATATAGATATTAGGTTAACCCTCCTAATCCAATTAGAATAGAATTTTATTTAATTAATTAAATACTTTTAATTAATTTATATCCTAATCTTTATTAGGATTGAGAGAGAGTAATGATATTATATTAATTCCTAAACTCCTTTAGAATTAAAATAATAATAATAATAATAATATTAATAAGACTCCTTTTATTAATTTATATTTAATATTTCTAAAATATTAAATAATAAATATTAAGCTATTTAATTTATTCTATTACCATAGATTAAATTAATTATACTTAATGCATTATTACTATCATGCCATTTTCTTCTTAAATAATTCTTCTTCCTTTTATGGTGTGACCCTTTAGGTTCTCCATATTAAACCGGTTATGAATAAATCAATTAGAACAATTCTAATCTTATTTAAATAAATAAATTAAACTAATAATTTATTTAAATAAATAACATTTATTCTACAATAGGGATAAGCCTCCCTAGCGATCAACGACTTTCCAGATAATATAGATTTCAACATTAATCATAAAAGAACTTGTGAGTTAATAGTTACCGTACAATTCAATCCTTCCACCATACAATGTCCCAATTAAATATAAGACATGGATTTACTGTCAAGTCTTAATTTATTTAATCATATGTATTTCGATTAGAAAATGCACAACTCCAAATAATGCAAATTAGAAACCTCTTTCTAATTTCATTCTACCTTGGCCAAGGATTCCTGGGTTGTCATTTAACGAATCACATAGGACATATCTCCTCTTTTACTAGAGGTGGTAGATTCTTTATTGATCATTCATTATCTCCATATGTAACTCATTATACCCAAGCATACCCTATATATGCCTTAAAAGGCCTTAAGGAATTAGTCAAAGTATAATTTGTTATATACAAGATACTATGATGATCTCAAGTCCAAGGATCACTTATACTACTATCACATTACAAATTCCTATTGACAGGCGAGTAAAACTCCATTAGGTATTCCATAGCGAGTCACGTTCAGTGAACTTATTCTCCAATAAGCACCTATATACTTGCTTTAGTGTCTCCACACAAATGACCATGAGATCAGTCATCCTCATCCAATGAGCAAGCAACATATGTACCAATCTATCCGGATTTACTAATCCCCATTTTAGTAATCCCACAATTGGGAACTATTTTAGTTTTTAATCTTTCTAAGAATTTAGATCTCATTATCATGACCTCATCATGATTCTAAAAGCATTGCTTAAAACTATGGGTTATTTACATATTATAAAAATAGCACCATGTAGATAATTATATGCCTTAAATGAATATTTTATTAATAAATAAATAAGATTGTTTACAAAGTATGTGCTTTATCATCATACATGATTGGCTTGTATGCACATTACTATCAATTCTATCCTAGGCCCATATATATATAAAAGCAATAACAGGCCACGAAATGATCCAGGCCGAATTGGAATTTAAATATAGACAAAAAATAGTCAAACCATGACTGGGAAGATAACCCAGTCCAGTGAAGGGTGCATATATATATATAAAAGCAGTAAACTACTGCGGATTTGACATCCGGGCTTGATAGAATTAAAATGTTAGTATATATATTGTTAAATATATACAAACAAAAGCCAAACCCGGACTGGGAAGATAACCCAGTCCGGCGAAGTTGCTCAAAACGAAGATATTAGTATATAAAAGCTGTTCGAAGTGACGGATCTTCAATCCGTGTTGTAGAAATGCCAGAAAATGCATTTAGGTACTAAAATGTACCAAAAATTAGCAAAAACGGCTACGAAACTGAGTTACGGGCATATTTAGAAAACGAAACTTAACGTACAAGTGTATAAACGTGCAATGAAGTAATATAAACTTTCTGATCGTAAAAATACTCACAATGGACTGCTACACGGGCTTTTTTCCAAATTTGGGTTTGGAAGACAATAAAATGGCCAAAAAACCAAACGCGCAGAGGTTCAGAGCGTTTTTGAATTATCAAATGAGCTGGGGGTCACCTCATATATATAGACCGGAGAGAAGCGGGTCAACCCACGGCTCCACGTGTCAAGGGTCCCATGGTGTGTCCCGTCATCTCTAAGTATGTGCACTCTGAGTAATGTGAGATCCGATTCAAAATTTTCTAACTTTTGATCGGAGCGTTCGTTTGAGGCGTGATGTACCTTTCCGAAAAGCCCTCGCCGAGTGCATCGCAATGACATGGGAGAAAACCTTTTTCGAGTCCAAAAAGACGGGTTAATAACGGGTCTTTGATTCCTCGCAGTTTGTCCATTGAGTTATTTTGGTTCGTTCTGACCTTAGTGGCATCAATTTGGCTTGAGTTTGACCGAATCGTCTTTAAGTTGGTAAAATGACCATTTTTCCCCTCTCGGGGTTGCCCTTAGTGCTGGCATGGCCTTTGGCTGACTTCTTGGGGTTGTTTCCAAGGTTTGGATCCCAGTTGATTCTTGTTTGTCCTCAGGGTTGTCTTCGAGGCTGACTTGGTCATTCCAAGTTTTTCTCTGGAGATGTTGTGAGGCTTCAGGATTGTTTCTGAAGTTGATCTGACCTCCCAAGTTGAGACCGGGGTTGACCTATACCTCCCGAGTTGAGACCGGGGCTGATCTGTACCTCCCAAGTTAAGATCGGGACTGACCTGTACGTCCTGGATTGAGACTGGTGCTATCCTGTACTTCCTGGGTTGAGACTGGGGGTTACCTGTACCTCCCGGGTTGAGACCAGGGTTGATCTGTACCTCCTAGGTTGAGACCGGAGCTGACCTATACTTTTTGGGTTGAGATCGGGGCTGACCTGTACCTTCCAGGTTGAGACCAGGGCTGATCTGAACCTTACGGGTTGAGACCGGGGCTGACCTGTACTTCTCGGGTTACGATCGGGGCTGACCTATACCTCCCGGGTTGAGACCAGGGCTGACCTGTACCTCTCAGGTTGAGACTGGGGCTGACCTGTACTTCTCGGATTGAGACCGGGGCTGACCTGTACTTCCCGGGTTGAGATCGGGGATGACCTGTACCTCCCGTGTTGAGACCGGGGCTGACCTGTACTTCCCGAGTTAAGACCGGGGCTGACCTATATCTCCCGGGTTGAGACCGGGGCTGACCTGTATTTCCTAGGTTGAGATCGGGGCTGACCTGTACTTCCCGGATTAAGATCGGGGCTGACCTGTTCTTCCGGGGTAAGATCGGGGCTGACCTGATTGCCCGGTATTGAGACCGGGGTTGATTTGAAAAGACAGTCTTGCCCTCCTACAGTGTTAGTAACAGGGAAACAAAATTTCGAGTGTCTACAGTAGGACTGCAAGATATGAGATATCTAAGGAGCTCTTTTAATCTCGGATGATCGAGGGCATTGCGGTTGAGACTTATGTGCTAAGGGTGATCAATTTGATTGAATGCCTTGGACATCTTGGGTTCGTCATGAATGGGGAATTTAGTCAAGACTTGGTCTTGCAGTCACTCCCTGAGACCTTCTTGCAGTTCGTTGTTAATTTCCACATGAATAAGTTAGATGTCAGCTTGCCTGAATTACTTAACATGTTGAAAACTGCAGAAGGTCACTTCCCATCCAAGAAGAATCATGTCTTAATAGTGGATTCTTCAAAGAAAAGGAAGAGGCCCAAGGTATCTTCTGAAAAGAAGAAATCTAAGAAGGCTAAGGGCTAAGTGAATATGAAGGATCAAAAGAAACCTGATCCAGCTAGCAAAGGAATGTGCTTCCATTGCAACGAGCCGGGTCATTGGAAGAGAACTGCAAGAAGTTTCTGGCAGAGAAGAAGTTTGGAGAAGCTTCGACTTCCAATCAAGGTTTGTTCATGAATGAAATTAATTTTTTTGATAGTCAAAATTCTACTTGGGTATTGGATACCGGCTGTGGTTCTCACATATGTAATACTGTGCAGGGACTGGTCAGAAGTAGAAAGCTGAACAAGGATGAGGTTGTCCTACGAATGGGAAATGGAGCAAATTTTGATGCATTAGTTGTAGGCACTTATTGTTTAGCAATGCTTACGGGCAAGTCTATTTATTTAAATAATTGTTATTTTGTTCCGAATATCATCAGAAACATTATTTCTTTTTTCGTATTAGATATGGAAGGATTTGACATTATAATAAAGAACAACAGTTGTTCTATTTATAAAGATAATGTTTTATATGGTGTTGGTAATCAGCGAAATGGACTTTATATACTTGACTTGCATGAAAATATACTTCAAATAGAACAAACTAAGAAAAGGAAAAGAGATTATGTTAATTATACCTATATGTGGTACTGTAGACTTGGTCATATCAATGAAACAAGATTATCCAAGTTGCATCAGGATGGGCTCGTAGAGCTATCAGATTATGAATCATATCTAACTTGTGAATCTTGTCTCATAGGTAAAATAACTAAATCTCCTTTTAGTGGAAAAGGAGAAAGAGTTAAAAAGTTATTAGCGTTGGTTCACACAGATGTTTGTGGACCTATGACAACAAATGCACGGGGATGGTATTCTTATTTTATTACTTTCACTGATAATAAATCGAGATTTGGATATGTGTATTTAATGAAATACAAATATGAATCATTTGAAAAGTTTAAAGAGTTTAGAAGTGAAGTAGAGAAACAAACGGGCAAGAGTATTAAGATTCTTCGATCAGATCGAGGTGGAGAATACTTAAGCGGTGAGTTTCTCAGTTGTCTCAGAGATAATGGTATTATCTCACAATGGAATCCAACAGATACACAACAATTAAATGGATTATCTTAAAGGAGAAATCGAACATTGTTGGACATGGTTCGCTCCATGATGAGTTTTACCGATCTTCCAATTTCCTTCTGGGGTTATGCCCTAGAAACGGCTGCATACCTACTTAACAAGGTGCCTACCAAATCCGCCCCAAAGACTTCATATGAGATGTGGAAAGGAAGGAAACCAAATCTTAAGCATGTTAAGACTTGGGGTTGTCCAGCTTATGTCAAAAAGTTTGAAAATGATAAGCTACAGGCTAAATTCGACAAGTGTAGATTTGCGGGATACCATAAATAAACATAAGGGTATTATTTCTATCATCTGACTGATTAAAAGGTGTTTGTTACGAAATATGTTGCCTTCTTGGAAAAGGAGTTTATCCATGAAGGGGTCAGTGGGAGTAAGATATATCTTAAAGAAGTTCAAGAACTATAAATTACTACAGATCAAAGTCAGGTACCTGACCAAGTGGATGAACCTACTGTACAACACCCTATTCGTAAATCTTGAAGAATACCGAAGATACCTGACAGGTATGGATTCGTCATAGAGGATGACGATGAGGTACACGTTATGAATGATGATGATTCATTGAATTACGAACATGCTATGAGTAATAAAGACTCAGGGAAATGACTTGAAGCCATGAAATCCGAGATGGACTCCATGGATGAGAACCAAGTATGGACTTTGGTTTCACCACCTGAAGGCATTAAGCCTATTGGGCGTAAATAGGTCTTTAAAAGAAAGACTGAAGCGGATGGCAAGGTAGAGACCTATAAGGCTCGACTGGTTGCAAAATGTTTTAGACAAAGACAAGGAGTTGACTATGATGAAACTTTTTCACCAGTAGCTATGCTCAAGTCCATTCGGATTTTGCTTGCGATTGCAGCTTATTACGACTATGAGATATGGCAGATGGTCGTGAAAACGATCTTCCTCAATGGGAAACTTGAGGAGGATGTGTATATGACACAACCAGAGGGATTTGTTTCAAAGGTTGGAACAAATCAAGTCTGTAAGCTGCAACGATCCATTTATAGATTAAAGAAAGCTTCTCGTAGATGGAACATCCGTTTTGATGAGACAATCAAAGAGTTTGATTTTATCAAAAATGAGGATGAACCATATGTGTACAAGAAGGTTAGTGGGAGCACTGTTTCTTTCCTTGTATTATATGTTGATGATATATTACTGATAGGGAATGACATTCCTATGCTACAATCGATTAAAATCTGATTATCTAAACACTTCTCCATGAAGGACTTGGGAGAATCATCCTATATTTTGGGGATAAAGATACATAGAGATAGATCTAAAAGGATGCTTGGCTTATCCCAAGGAACGTACATTGACTTGATGCTAAAGATGTTTAGCATGGAAAATTTCAAAAGAGGTCTTATGTCGATGAGCCATGGAATAAATCTCTCCAAGAAATAGACCCCAAAGACACCTAAGGAAAGGGACCGTATGAGTAAGATCCCTTATGCTTCAGCAATAGGATCTATTATGTACGATATGATATGTAGTAGACCGGATGTCGCTCATGCACTTAGTGTAACTAGCAAATATCAGTCAAATCCAAAAGAAGAGCACTAGAAGACAGTGAAAAATATCCTAAAGTACTTACGAAGAACTAAGGATGTATTTCTTGTTTACGGTGGGTCTGAATTAAAACTCGAGGGCTTTACAGACTCAAGTTTTCAAACGAACCAAGATAACAGTAAATTCGTTTAGGGGTATGTGTTTACCTTGAACGAAGGCGCAGTGAGTTAGAAGAGTTCCAAGCAGCAAATAGTTGTTGATTCAGTGACAGAGGCAGAGTATATAGCTGCAAGTGAAGCTGCAAAGGAAGCTGTTTGGATGAAGAAGTTCATAACTGAACTTGGTGTGGTTCCTAGCATTAGAGGAGCAGCCCCCTTGTACTTTGACAACACAGGAGCGGTTGCACAGGCTAAGGAACCCTGGTCTTATCAGAAATCCAAACACGTGTTGCGGCGATTTCACTTAATTAGGGAGATCATTAAAAGAGGAGGCTTCACCTTGGAGAGCGTAGACTCTCAATACAACATTGCAGATCCATTTACTAAAGTTTTAACACAACAGCAGTTTGATCGTCAGTTAGAGAAGATGGGTATGAGATACCATGGCGATTGGCTTTAGTACAAGTGGGAGATTGAAAGTAGTATTCATACAAGCCAATCATGTATGATGATAAAGCTAATACTTTGTAAACGATCTTATTTATTTATTAATAAAAGTATTCATCTATTAAAGGCATTTAATTATCTATATGATGCTGTTTTTTATAATAAGTAAATAACTCATAGTTTTAAGCAATGCTTTTAGAATCATGATGTTGATCATGCTAATGAGATCTAAATTCTTAAAAAGCTTAAAAAAACTAAAATAGCTCCCAATCGTGGGATTACTAAAAAGGAGATTAGTAAATCCGGATAGATTGGTACATATGTTGCTTGCTCATTGGATGTGGATGATTGATCTCATGATCATTTATGTGGAGACACTAAAATAAGTATGTAGGTGCTTATTAAAGAATAAGTTCACTGAACGTGACTCGCTATGGAATACCTAATGGAGTTTTACTTTTCTGTCAATAGAAATTCCTAATGTGATAGTAGTACAAGTGATCCTTGGACTTGAGATCATCATAGTATCTTGTGTGTAATGAATTATATTTTGACTTATTTCTTAAGACCCTCAGGGTATATCAAAGGGTATGCTTGGGTATAATGAGTTACATATGGAGATAATGAATGATCAATAAAGAATTTTCCACTTCTAGTAAAAGAAGAGATATGTCCTATGTGATTCGTTAAATGACAACCCAGTAGTCCTTGGCCAATGCAGAATAAAATTAGAAATGAGTTTTTAATTTACATTATTTGGAGTTGTGCATTTTCTAATCGAAATACAATTAAATAAATAAAATAAGACTTGACAGTAATTCCATGTCTTATATTTAATTGGGACATTGTATGGTGGAAGGATTGAATTGTACGGTAACTATTTACTCACAGGTTCTTTTATGATTAATATTGAAATCTATATTATCTGGAAAGTCGTTGATCGCTAGGGAGGCTTATCCCTATTGTAGAATAAATGTTATTTATTTAAATGAATTATTAGTTTAATTGATTTATTTAAATAAGATTAGAGTTGTTCTAATTGATTTATTCACAACCGGTTGAATATGGAGAACCTAAAGGGTCACACTATAAAAGGAAGAATAATTATTTAAGAAGGTAATGGCATAATCGTAATAATGCATTAAGTGCAATTAATTTAATCTATGGTGATAGAATAAATTAAATAGCTTAGTGTTTATTATTTAATATTTTAAAAATATTAAATATAAATTAATAAGAGGAGTCTTATTAATATTATTACACTTATTATTATTTTAATTTCTGAAGGAGTTTAGGAATTAATTTAATATTAGTACTCTCACTTATTCTTAATGAGATTAGGAGGCAAATTAATTAAAGGAGTTTAATTAATTGATCCCAATATGTTGGGAAGCCTAACTAATTAAAAGAGTTTAATTAATTAAATAAATAAACAATTTCTAATTAGATTAGTAGGGTTGACCAATATCTATATATGAGGAGTCATATATCAGATATAAAAGAGACAATATTCCAAGAGTTGGAGAGTACTACCTTTTCTATAGAGAATAGAAAACAAGGGTTTAGCCAATCACCCTCCTTCTTGATAATTCCTTTTCCTTGGTGGACCACCTCTAGAGGCCAAACACTTGGGTGGCTAACGTTGATCAAAGGAAGGAGCCAATACAAGAGATTCAAGGAGATCACTAAAAGCAAGGAGTTGAACTCGTACCTGTGGAAACTAGTTTCTACAGGGGTATGATTCTGATTTATCCTTACATTTCTTTTATTGATAATTGAGCACAAAGCATGATCATGGTGAGGGTTTGTATAAAAATTTTAAAACTTAATTTATCTCGCTTCCACCTTTATTATGTAATTTGATTGCATGTATGCGTAACATACAAACCCAACATCCTCCTTGTCTATAACTCTTATGAAGTCTTGGGGACGGATTTTGAGGTCACCTTATTTTGTAGATATGTAGCCGTTTTCAGGGCATTACCCCAGAAGGATACTGGAATGTCTGTAAAAATCATTATGGACCGCACTATGTCCAACAAGGTATGATTTTTCCTTTTAGATACACCAATCAATTATTGTATATCAGAAAGCGTCCATTATGAGAAAACCATTTAAGATGATATTAAAACTTATTGCACAAGTATTTATTCCTCGATCCAATCGAAAAATCATAATACATTGCCAATTAGTTTTACTTCTGAATTCTTTGAACCTTTCAAATGATTTAGACTTGTATTTCACCAAATACAAATATTCAACTCTTTGAATGATCATCTCCTTTTTCTTTTACTAGTTTGTTTAATTTAAAATTATTTTAATGTAAGTCAAGTATGTAAAGTCCATTCAGTAAATTGTTAATTATTTAAACTAATAGACTTGCCCGTAGGCGGCGCTAAACAAAAAGTTCCTGCAGTTAATTGACTAACCTTTACTCCATTCCCACACGCAAGAAGACTTCACCTTGTTTAACTTTCTACTTCTGCTTAGTCACTTCATAAATCTGTATTTATGAGAACCATAGCCGGTATCCAATACCCAAGTAGAAACTTTACTTGCTGAAAGATTTATTTCAATTATGAACAAACCTGTATGTGTAACCAAAGCTTCACTAAGCTTCTTCTAGTTAGCCTTTGGAAGATACTTCTCGCAGTTTCTATTCCAGTGTCTAGTCTTATTGTAGTAGAAGCAAACTCCTTTGCTATCCGTATCAGTTTTATTCTTATTATCCTTTGTATTTGGCTTTCTATTTACCTTCTTTAAATCGTTCTTATTTTCAGAAGATCCTTTGGCCCCTACCAGTAAGACTTGGTCTTTCTTGGTTGGAAAGTGACTCTCAACAGTTTTTTCAACAAGTTTAAGCAAATCAGCGAGGCTGACATCTAGGTTGTAAATCTGAAAATTCACAATAATTGTGAGAAGGAGTCTGGAAGTGAGTGCAAGATCAAATCTTAGCTCAATTTTCCATTCATGACAAAACCTAGTTGTCCTATTTATTCAATCAGATTGATTATCTTAAGGACATGTGTCTTTACTGTAGTACCATCTAGAATGGAAGAACTCCTTAGATATCTAATATCTATTAGTCCTACTTTCCTCACCATTCAACTCTTTGAAGTGTAGGAATAAAGTAGGAGCATCCATAGTTTCATACTGATGCTGAAGCTCGTTACTCATGGATACGAGCATTTTGCATTGAGCCAACTATGTATCATCTTGCTACTTTCTAAAAGTAGCAATCTCTTCCTCAGAGGAATGTAACCATTGCAGGGATAGGCATATTAAGGACATAAGATAGTTTTTCAGCCTTGAGAATTATTCTCAAATTCTTTAACCAATCCGTTTAATTCGTTCCGTTAATTAGCATCTAATATGCTACACAGTGATAGTAATTTAGACATTGTAAAATTCTGTAAATGAATTTGTAATTAAACAACATTTTAGCATACATTCTTTTATTAATTACCAAAATAAATTTGGTCTTGTTTTAAATTGGTATCTCCCACTATTTTCATCAAATTATATTACCCTCAATATATATTGTTCGACAAATCTAATTAAAGATTTGCTAGTGATAATAAGGATCTCATTTCAAATGTATATAGCCTTATGTGTGCACAACAAACTATATATAAATAAATAGGTAGACAACTCTTGTCAATTACATTATCATGTAACTCCTTGTTGAAAGTAGTATGCATACAAGCCAATCATGTATGATGATAAAACATATATACTTTGGAAACGATCTTATTTATTTATTAATAAAAGTATTCATTTATTAAAGGCATTTAATTATCAACATGATGTTGTTTTTATAATATGTAAATAACCCATAGTTTTAAGCAATGCTTTTAGAATCATGATGTTGATCATGCTAATGAAATCTAAATTCTTAGATAGCTTAAAACTAAAATAGTTCTTAATCGATGGATTACTAAAAATTGGATTATTAAATCCGGATAGATCGGTACATATGTTGCTTGCTCATTGGATGAGGATGATTGATCATATGATCATTTGTGTGGAGACACTAAAGCAAGTATGTAGGTGCTTATTGGAGAATAAGTATACTGAACATGACTCACTAAGGAATACCTAATGGAGTTTTACTTGCCAGTCAATATGAATTCCTAATGTGATTATAGTACAAGTGATCCTCAGACTTGAGATCATCATAATATCTTGTGTATAATGAATTATACTTTGACTTATTCCTTAAGACACTTAGGATATATCAAAGGGTATTCTTGAGTGTAATAAGTTATATATAGAGATAATGAATGATCAATAATAAATCTACCGCTTCTAGTAAAAGAAGAGATATGTTATATGTGATTCGATAAGTGACAACCTAGGAATCCTTGGCCAATGTGGAATGAAATTAGAAAGGAGTTTCTAATTTGTATTATTTGGAGTTGTGCATTTTCTGATCGAAATACATATAATTATATAAAATGAGACTTGGCAGTAATTTCATGTCATATATTTAATTGAGACATTGTATGGTTGAAGGATTGAATTATACAGTAACTACTAACTCAAGGGTTCTTTTATGATTAATGTTGAAATCTATATTATCTAGAAAGTCGTTGATCGCTAGAGAGGTTTATCCTTATTGTAGAATAAATATTATTTATTTAAATAGATTATTAGTTTAATTTATTTATTTAAATAAGATTAGAATTATTGTAATTGATTTATTCACAACCGGTTTTATATGGAGAACCTAAAGGGTTACACCATAAAAGGAAGAATAATTATTTAAGAAAGTAATGGCATAATCGTAATAATATGTTAAGTGTAATTAATTTAATCTATGGTGATAGAATAAATTACATAGTTTAATGTTTATTATTTAATATTTTAAAAATATTAA
Source organism: Panax stipuleanatus (assembly GCA_020205555.1). Classification (NCBI taxonomy): domain Eukaryota; kingdom Viridiplantae; phylum Streptophyta; class Magnoliopsida; order Apiales; family Araliaceae; genus Panax; species Panax stipuleanatus. Next base: position 67,423,881 of record CM035116.1, on the reverse strand, counting down.
ATATAAATTAATAAAAAGAGACTTATTAATATTATTACAATTATTATTATTTTAATTTCTAAAGGAGTTTAGGAATTAATTTAATATTAGTACTCTCATTTATTCCTAATAAGATTAGGAGAAAAATTAATTAAAAGAGTTTAATTAATTATTCCCAATGTATTGGAAAGCCTAATTAATTAAAAGAGTTTAATTAATTAAATAAAATCCTATTTCTAATTAGATTAGAAGGGTTGACCAACATTTATATAAGAGGAGTCTTATGCTAGATATCAGATGATGAAATTCTAATTGTTGGAGAGAGTACTCCTTTTCTATAGAGAATAGAAAACTAGGGTTTAGCCAACCACCCTCATTCTTGAACAATTTCTCTTCCTTGGTGGATCACCTCTAGAGGCCAAACACTTGGGTGGCTAACGTTGATCAAAGGAAGGAATCAATTCCAGAGATTCAAGGAGATTGCGAAGAACAAGTAGCTGAACTCGTACCTGTGGAAGCTTAGTTCGACAAGGGTATGATTCCATAACTTCTTATTTATCGTTTTAAATTAATAATTTGCATAAAGGATGATCCGAGTAATTGGATTGTAGAAAAATTTTAAACTCTGATTTTACCATGCTTATGCTATTTTTGCAATTTGATTGCGTCATGATTTCATACAAACCTAACGGTGGCATCAGAGCCAAACCTTTATGCGAGTTATTAATTATTTTGATTTGATATATATACTGATATAGGTTTTTGAAAAATTGATTTGGGCATAATAGTTAGCTTGGAATCAAATTTTTGGAGAATAACTGCACAGTGGTGCCGCAGGGAAACTGATTCTGCCCAGTGGCGTCGCAGGGCCTGTCCAGGCTTGATTGCTACGCTGCAGCGCCGACTTCGTGTCCTTGGTGCTAACGTGGCGCTGCAGCGCCTGAGGCCAGTACTTTAGCAGCGCAGCAGCGCCAACCAGCTGTCTCAATTTTTGGTAACGTGGCGCGACAGCGCCAGATGCTAGTTCACTAGCGGCGCCGCAACGCCACCCTACCAGAAATAAAAAATTATTTTATTTTATTTTTAAAATTACGATAAAAGGTTTATTTTAATTAAAAATTAAAATTACATGTTTTTTCTGTAATTCCAGATTAATAAAAGAGTTTATTAGATTTGGAATTGGATTAAAATAAAGATGTTTATTTTAATTAGAATTGGATTTCATGCTAACTAATTAGAGTTGGAATTGGATTCCATGATAGCTAATTAGTGTTGAAATTGGTTTCCGAAACTAACTAGATTTGCCCATTAAATCGATATTAGTTTATATATTAAATATTTTTTTATTAATGCATATGGTGATATGTATAAAAATAAATGGGGTTGATTATGGACTATTGACCAATGTGATTGGATTTTATTTTAGTTGAATGCTTGAATGAATGTGTTTTATTAAATGGGGTCTGCGTACCTCGTCTTCTCTAATTTTTTCTTGATGTAAAATTCTATCTCCCTCCTATGTACTTCCCATTGACTGCTAATAAAGGTTTTTATTTAAATTAAATAGTTTATGTAATAGGACTAGTTAGAATTATCTTGAAGAATTGGAGAACAAGGAGCAAGAAGCGCTTGAAGACCCATTTGTATGAAGCCCGGGTTTAAATGTAATAGTTATGTTTAAATTTAATTCTTGCACTCTTAGGTTTGACCTTTTGGTTCACTTGATGGCTCGAGTGAACCAAACCAGAATAAAAGTCTATAATCAATCCGGGTAGAATATAGTATTTTTTATGTGCATGCTAGTATTATATATATATATATATATATATATATATATATGTGTGTGTGCATTTGCGCTAAACAAGATGAGACTAATAATAACAAATCCCTCAAAGAAATGATTTTAAGTCTAAAGCGTTCAAAGATATTTGGAATATCGAACATCGCCTTCTAGCATGATAAAATTAATAGAGCATTAAATATTTAATATGAGTTTGTTGTGTTATCCACAAGGCAAGTATTAAGTATTTAAGATGTTAATTTATCACATTTGATGCTTATAAACAAAATTGAACAATATTATTTTGTTGTGCCATCCACAAGGACAATTTTTTTTTTAAATATATAGAAGTGCTAGGTTGGACTTAACTCATATAATTTTGATTCGGATGTGCTACCACTTGATCAAAATAATTTGAGAGGAAAAATAAAAGGAGTTACATATTGATGTAATTGACAAAGAGTTGTCTACCTATTTATTTATATATGGTTTGTTGTGCTTTCCACAAAGCTATATACATTTGAAATAGGATCCTTATTCTCACTAGCAAATCTTTAATTAGATTTTACCGAACTATATAAGTAAGGGTAATATAGTTTGAAAAAAATAGTGGGAGATACCAATTTAAAATAAGATCTAATTTATTTTGGTATGTAAATAATTAATTAAATGAATGTTTGCTAAAATATTATCTTTTCACATGCAGAAATTTAAAAATATTGAAATCACTAATTTCACTGTGTAGCATACTTGATGCTAACAAACTAACCGGACTGAATTACGTGGACTGGTTAAGAAATCTGAGAATTGTTCTCATTGCTGAAAAGATTTCTTATATCCTAAATTCGCCTGTCCCTGGACATGTTCCAGAAACAGCCTCTGAGGAAAAGATTGCCACTATAGTAAAGTGGCAAGATGATGCATATGTGGCTCAATGCATCATGCTCACCTCCATGAATAACGAGCTTCAACATCAGCATGAAAACATGGATGCTCCTACTATGTTGCTTCACCTCAAGGAGTTGTATGGTGAACAAAGTAGGACTGCTAGATATGAGATATCTAAGGAGCTCTTCCTATCTCGGATGACCGATGGCACTGCCGTTGAGACTCATGTCCTAAGGGTGATCAATTTGATTGAACGCCTTGGACAGCTTGGGTTCGTCATGGATGTGGAGTTGAGTCAAGACTTAGTTTTGCAGTCACTCCTTGAGACCTTCTCACAATTTGTTATAAATGTTCACATGAATAAGTTGGATGTCAGCTTGCCTGAATTACTTAACATGTTGAAAACTGCTGAAGGTTACTTCCCATCTAAGAAGAACCATGTCTTAATGGTGGATGATTCTTTTAAGAAAAGTAAAAGGCCCAAAGTATCTTCTGAAAAGAAGAAATCTAAGAAGGCTAAGGGCAAGGTGAATAGGAAGAAACAAAAGATACATGATCTAGATGGCAAAGGAATGTGCTTCCATTATAACAAGTCGGATCACTAGAAGAGGAACTGCAAGGAATTCCTTGCAGAACAAAAGCAGAAGAAGCTTGGAGAAGCTTCAAATCCTAATCAAGGTTTGTTTATGATTGAAAATATTTTTTTAGAGAGTCAAAATTCTACTTGGGTATTGGATACCGACTGTGGTTCTCACATATGTAATACTATGTAGGGACTGGTCAGAAGTAGAAAGCTGAACAAGGATAAGGTTGTCCTACGAGTGGGAAATGGAGCAAAGGTTGCTGCATTAGCTGTAGGCACTTATTGTTTAGCACTGCCTACGGGCAAGTCCATTAATTTGCATAATTGTTATTTTGTTCTGAATATCATTAGAAACATTATTTCTATTTCCGTATTAGACATGGATAGATATGACAATATAATAAAGAACAACAGCTGTTCTATTTATAATAACAATGTTTTATATGGTGTTGGTAATTTGCGAAATGGACTTTACATACTTGGCTTGCATGAAAATATATTTCAAATTAAACAAACTAAGAAAAGGAAAAGAGATGATGTTAATTATTCTTATACATGGCACTGTAGACTCGGTCATATCAATGAAACAAGATTATCCAAGTTGCATAAGGATGGGCTCTTAGAGCTATCTGATTATGAATCATATCCAACTTGTGAATTTTGTCTCATGGTTAAAATGACTAAATCTCCTTTTAGTGAAAAAGGAGAAAGAGTTACAGAGTTGTTAGCGTTGGTTCACACAGACGTTTGTGGACCTATGACAAGGAACGCACGGGGAGGGTATTCTTATTTTATTACTTTAACTGATGATCAATCAATATTTGGATATGTGTATTTAATGAAATACAAATCTGAATCATTTGAAAAGTTCAAAGAGTTCAGAAGTGAAGTAGAGAAACAAACTGGTAAAAGTATTAAGATTCTTCGATCGGATCGAGGTGGAGAATACTTAAGCAGTGAATTTCTCAATTGTCTCAAAGATTATGGTATAATCTCACAATGCACTTCACCAGGTACACCACAGTTAAATGGAGTATTTGAAAGGAGAAATCGAACATTGTTAGACATGGTTCGTTCCATGATGAGTTTTACAGATCTTTCAATTTCTTTCTGGGGTTATGCTCTAAAAACGGCTGCATACCTACTTAACAAGGTGCCTACCAAATCCGCCCTAAAGACCCCATATGAGATGTGGAAAGGTAGGAAACCAAATCTTAAGCATGTTAAAACTTGGGGTTGTCCAGCTTATGTCAAAAAGTTTGAAAATGATAAGCTACAGACTAAATTCGACAAGTGTAGATTTGCGGGATACCATAAAGAAACATAAGGGTATTATTTCTATCATTCAACTTATCAAAATGTGTTTGTTGCGAAACATGTTGCCTTCTTGGAAAAGGAGTTTATCCATGAAGGGGTCAGTGGGAGTAAGATATATCTTGAAGAAGTTCAAGAACCACAAATTACTACAGATCAAAGTCAGGTACCTGACCAGGTGGATGAACCTACTGTACAACACCCTATTCGTAAATCTGGAAGAGTACAGAAGATACCTGATTGGTATGGATTCATCATAGAGGATGACGATGAGGTACGCATCATGAATGATGATGATCCATTGAATTACCAACAGGCTATGAGTAATAAAGACTCAGGGAAAATGGCTAGAAGCTTTGAAATCCGAGATGGACTCCATGGATGAGAACCAAGTATGGACTTTGGTTTTACCACCTGAAGGCATTAAGCCTATTGGGTGTAAATGGGTATTTAAAAGAAAGACTGGAGCGGACGACAATGTAGAGACCTATAAGGCCCGACTGGTTGCAAAAGGTTTCAAACAAAGACAAGGAGTTGACTATGATGAAACCTTCTCACCAGTAGCTATGCTCAAGTCTATTCGGATTTTGCTTGTGATTGCAGCTTATTACGACTATGAGATCTGGTAGATGGACCTGAAAACGACCTTCCTCAATGGGAAACTTGAGGAGATTGTGTATATGACACAGCCAGAGGGATTTGTTTCAAAGGTTGGAACAAATTAAGTTCGTAAGCTGCAACGATCTATTTATGGATTGAAGCAAGCTTCTCGTAGATGGAACATCTGTTTTGATGAGACAATCAAAGAATTTGATTTTATCAAAAATAAGGATGAACTATGTGCGTACAAGAAGGTTAGTGGGAGCGCTGTTTTATTCCTTGTATTATATGTTCATGATATATTACTGATAAGGAATGATATTCCTATGCTACAATCAATTAAAATATGGTTATCTAAACACTTCTCCATGAAGGACTTGGGAGAAACATCTTATATTTTGGGGATAAAGATCTATAGAGATAGATCTAAAAGGATGCTTGGCTTATCCCAATGAACGTACGTTGACTTGATGCTAAAGAGGTTTAGCATGGAAGATTCCAAAAGAGGTCTCATGCCAATGAGCCATAGAATACATCTCTCCAAGAAACAAGCCTCAAAGACACCTAAAGAAAGAGACTATATGAGTAAGATTCCTTATGCTTCAGCAATAAGATCTATCATGTACGATATAATATGTACTAGACCGGATGTCGCTTATGCAGTTAGTGTAACAAGCAAATATCAATAGAATCCAGGAGAAGAGCACTAGAAGGCTGTGAAAAATATCCTAAAGCACTTACGATGGACTAAGGATGTATTTTTTGTCTACGGTGGGTCTGAATTAAAACTCGAGGGTTACACAGACAAAAGTTTTCAAATGGACAAAGATGACAATAAATCCATTTTGGGGTATGTAAAACCTTAAACAGTTGCGTAGTAAGTTGGAAGAGTTCCAAACAATAAACAGTTGCTGATTCAGTGACAGAGACAGAGTACATAGCTGCAAGTGAAGCTGCAAAGGAGGATATTTGGATGAAGAATTTCATAACCAAACTTGGTGTGGTTCTTATCATTAGAGGAGCAGTCCCCTTGTACTATGACAACACTGGATCTGTTACACAGGCTAAATAACCCAGGTCTCATCAAAAATTTAAACACGTGTTACGACGATTTCACTTGATCAGGGAGATCATTGAAAGAGGAGGCGTCACCTTGGAGCATGTAGACTCTCAAGACAATATTGCAGATCCATTTACTAAAGCTTTAACACAACAGCAGTTTGATCGTCAGTTAGAGAAGATGGGTATGAGATACCATGGCTATTGACTTTAGTGAAAGTGGGAGATTGAAAGTAGTATGCATACAAGCCAATCATGTATGATGATAAAGCATATACTTTGGAAACGATCTTAGTTATTTATTAATAAAAGTATTCATTTATTAAAGGCATTTAATTATCTACATGATGTTATTTTTATAATTTGTAAATAACCCATAGTTTTAAGCAATGCTTTTAGAATCATGATGTTAATCATGCTAATGAGATCTAAATTCTTAGATAGCTTAAAACTAAAATAGTTTTCAATCGATGGATTACTAAAAAAGGGATTAGTAAATTCGGTGTGATTGGTACATATGTTACTTGTTCATTGGATGAGGATGATTGATCTCATGATTATTTGTGTGGAGACACTAAAGCAAGTATATAAGTGCTTATTGGAGAATAAGTACACTGAACGGGACTCGCCAAGGAATACCTAATGGAGTTTTACTCACCTGTTAATAGGAATTCCTAATGTGATATTAGTACAAGTGGTCCTCAGACTTGAAATCATCATAGTATCTTGTATATAATGAATTATACTTTGACTTATTCCTTAAGACCCTTATGGTATATCAAAGGGTATGCTTAGGTGTAATAAGTTATATATGGAGATAATAAATGATGAATAAAGAATCTACCGCTTTTAGTAAAAGAAGAGATATGTACTATGTGATTCGATAAGTGACAACCAAGAAATCCTTGGCCATGGTGGAATGAAATTAGAAAGGAGTTTTTAATTTGCATTATTTGGAGTTATGCATTTTTTGATCGAAATACATATAATTAAATAAAATAAGACTTGATAGTAATTCGATGTCTTATATTTAATTGAGACATTGTATGGTGGAAGGATTGAATTGTACGGTAACTATTAACTTAAGGGTTCTTTTATGATTACTGTTGAAATCTATATTATCTAGAAAGTCGTTGATCGCTAGAGAGGTTTATCCTTATTGTAGAATAAATATTATTTATTTAAATAGATTATTAGTTTAATTTATTTATTTAAATAAGATTAGAATTGTTCTAATTGATTTATTCACAACCGGTTTTATATGGAGAACCTAAATGGTTACACCATAAAAGGAAGAATAATTATTTAAGAAAGTAATGGCATAATCGTAATAATATGTTAAGTGTAATTAATTTAATCTATGATGATAGAATAAATTACATAGTTTAATGTTTATTATTTAATATTTTAAAAATATTAAATATAAATTAATAAAAAGAGACTTATTAATATTATTACAATTATTATTATTTTAATTTCTAAAGGAGTTTAGAAATTAATTTAATATTAGTACTCTAATTTATTCCTAATAAGATTAGGAGGCAAATTAATTAAAAGAGTTTAATTAATTATTTTCAATGTGTTGGGAAGCCTAATTAATTTAAGGAGTTTAATTAATTAAATAAAATCCTATTTCTAATTAGATTAGAAGGGTTGACCAACATTTATATAAGAGGTGTATTATGCTGATTATCAGATAATGAAATTCCAATTGCTAGAGAGAGTACTCATTTTTTATAGAGAATAGAAAACTAGGGTTTAACCAACCACCTTCCTTCTTGAACAATTCCTCTTCCTTGGTGCATCACCTCTAGAGGCCAAACACTTGGGTGGCTAACGTTGATCAAAAGAAGGAATCAATCCCAGAGATTCAAGGAGATCGCGAAGCACAAAGATTTGAACTTGTACCTGTGAAATCTTAGTTCTACAAGGGTATGATTTCATAACTTCTTATTAATCATTTTAAATTAATAATTTGCATAAAGGATGATCTGGGTAATTAGTTTGTAGAAAAATTTTAAACTCTAATTTTACCATGCTTCCGCTATTTTTGCAATTTGATTGCGCCATGATTTCATACAAACCTAACACTTGTATTTTGCTCTTAGATCTTAATGGTCAAGTGTGTGCACATCCGAACTAAAACGATCTAAGTTAAGTCATACTTGGCACTTCCATATATTCAAAAGAAAAAAATTATCCATGTGTGTGCATAATAAAACAGCATCGTTCAGTCTATTTATAAGCATTAAATGTGATAAAACAACATCTCAAATATTTAATACTCGCCTTGTGTGTGCACAACAAAATTATATTAAATATTCAATACTCTATTGTTTTACCATGCTAGAAGGCGACGTTTGATATTCAAAATATCTTTGAACGCTTAGGACTTAATATAAATTCTTTGAGGGGTTTGTTATTATTGTCTCACCTTGTTTAGCGCGCATGCACATATATATATAAAATAAGCGTCATATTAATTAACATGCGAAACATGTTGTATAATATATAAAATATATATAGTAAGCATGCACATATAGAATACTATAGTCTACCTGAATTGATTATGAACTTTATTCTAGTTTGGTTCACTCGAGCAACCAAGTGAACCAAAAAGGTCAAACTAGGGGTGCAAGAATTAAATTTAAATATAACTATTGCATTTAAATCCCAGACTCCATTACAAACGGGTCCTCAAGCGTTCCTTTCTCAGTAGTCTCCAATTCTTCAAGATAATTCTAGCTAATCCTATTACATAAACTATTTACATTAAATAGAAACCTTGATCAGCAGTCAAGGAGAAGTACATAAGAGGGAGATAGAATTTACATCAAGAAAAATCAGAGAAGACGAGGCACGCAGACCCCATTTATAAAACTCATACATTAATGCATCCAACTAAAATAAAATTCAATCACATTGGTTAATAGTCCATAATCAACCACATTTATTATTATACAAATCAACATATGTATCAATAAATAGTATTCATCTCATGAATAAATAAACCATTTCATATATGTATTGATATTATTTAATGGGTAATTAAAATTTACTATAAATTCAATTTTGAAACAAAATAAACTCATTTATTTTAATCAAAATTTAAATCATGATAAACTTCTTTATTTTATTTTATCCAATATTAAATAAAAATAAACTACTTTATTTTTATTCAAATTCAAAATCAAAATAAACTCATTTATTTAAATTAACAAGGAATCCAATTTCAAGTACAAAATAAACTCCTTTATTTTAACTTAAAATTGTTGGAAAAATAAAATATATTGAATCATATTCCTTATCAAAATTAAACATCTTTAATTTTAGAAATATGAAATCTTATTCCATATGTGAATAAACTCCTTTATTCTAGGAAACATGGAATCTTATTCCATATCCAAATAAATTCATTTATTCTATATTTTTAAAAAAATTGCACAAAAAATTAAATTCAGAAATTCTGCTGGACCGACGCGCCCTGCGCCGCCACGTACTGGCGCGCCAGGCGCCACCCTTACAGAACCCGGCGCGCCCCGTACCGCCACTAGCGCACTCCGCTCTGCGACTTTTTTCAGGACTTTTTGTTTTCTTGCAAATCATAATTTTTGATCATTTCTTCCAAACAATATGATTCTATACAACAAATTACTCCCAATAAATTGTTCCAAACACATACCCATACATATATGGAATCAAAATAATTAATAACTCGCATAAATATTTGGCTCTGATACCACTGTTAGGTTTGTAAGATTCATGGACACAATCAAATTGCATAAAAAAAACGAAAGCGTAAAAATCAGAGTTTTAAAATTTTACAAACCATATACCCCGATCATCCTTTATGCATAGTTATTAATTAAACGAAATAGATGGAGATTAGATTCATCCCCTCGTAGAAACTAGCTTCTTCATGTACGGGTTCAACTTTAATTCGTTTCGCGTTCAACTTGAATTTACCGGGTTGATTCATTCCTTTGATCAACGTTAGCCACCCAAGTATTTGGCATCTAGAGCTGATCCACCAAGAAAGAATAAGAATTCAAAAAGACGGGTGTTTGGCTAAACCCTAGTTTCTATCTCTTTAGAAAAGGTGTACTCTTCCAACTCTTGGAAAGATCATTAACCCTAAATCAAAATAAGACTCCTCTTATTTATAGATGTAGGCAACCCTCCTAAATAATTTAGGATTAGGGTTTCATATTAATTAATTAAAATTCTTTAATTAATTAGGCTTCTCAATCCTATTGGGAATAACTAATTAAACTCATTAATTAATTAGCCTCCTAATCTTATTAGGAATATATATATATATATATATATATATATATATATATATATATATATATATATGAGAGTATCTTATTATTTAATTCCTAAACTTCTTTAGGAATTAAATAATAATAATAATAATAATAATAATAATAATAATAATAATAATAATAATAATAGTAAGACTCCTCTTATTAATTTATATTTAATATTTTCAAAATATTAAATAATAAATATTAAGTTATTTAATTTATTTTATCACCATAGATTAAATTAAATATACTTAATTTATTATTACGATTATGCCATTTGATTCTTTAATAAATATTCTTCCTTTTATAGTGTGACCCTTTAGGTTCTCCATATTAAACCGGTTGTGAATAAATCAATTAGAACAATTCTAATCTTATTTAAATAAATAAATTAAATTAATAATTTATTTAAATAAATAATATTTATTCTACAATAAGAATAAGACTCCTTAGCGATCAACGACTTTTCAGATAAAATAGATTTCAACATTAATCATAAAAGAACCTTTGAGTAAATAGTTATCGTACAATTCAATTATTCCACCATACAATGTCCCAATCAAATATAAGATATGGAATTACTGTCAAGTCTTATTTTATTTAATTATATGTATTTCGATCCTTAAATGCACAACTCCAAATAATGCAAAGTAGAAACTCTTTTCTAATTTCATTCTGGCCAAGGATTCCAGGGTTATCATTTATCGAATCACATATGACATATCTCTTCTTTTACTAGAAGTGGTAGATTCTTTATTGATCATTCATTATCTCCATATATAACATATTCACCCAATCATACCCTTTGATATACCCTAAGGGTCTTAATGGACATGTCAAAGTATAACTTATCATACACAAGATACTATGATGATCTCAAGTCTAAGGATCACTTGTACTACTATCGCTACAAGAATTCGTATTGACATGCAAATAAAACTCCATTAGGTATTGTGACAACTCAAATTTTCAAAAATTTATTATAATAAGAATTTAATAAATAAAATTCTTATTACAAGATGTTTTGAGTTTGGATATGTGTATATATGTGTTATATGTTGTGAAGTATATGATGTGATGTGAATATAGAAGATATATATATATATATATATATATATATATATATATATATATTCATATGTTGGAAGAATGAGGTTTAATAGTTAATTTAATTTAACCGTTGAATAAGTTAAATAAAATTATTACGAAAAAGAAATTAACTGAATAAGATTAGTTAATCTAATTAAGTTGATATTATATTATGAAATAATATAATTTGATTATTATGCCTTGTTGGCACTATAATTGTTATGAATTAAATTTCATAAATGATGTGAGTAATTCACTTAATGAAATAATGAAGTAATGTGAATATATTTGTTTTAATAAAATGAGAGAGGAAGGTATGTTACCTATAAACGTAATATGTTAGTGTAATACGATTGTGAATCTTGTAAATAATTAAAATATTTATCAAATAAAATAAATATTTTAGTTAAAATATTTATGGAATAAAATAAATATTCAATGGAAATTATTATGGAATAATTTATTTAAGTATGATGGTATTAAATAAATTAATTAATATTTAAGTAGTGATTAGATGTATGGATTAAATAAATTGTATTGAGACAATTTATGCGAGAAAAGGAATTAAATAATTATATATTATAATTCTATAATTCATGTGAGCTAATTAAAATAAAGGTAATAAATATTAATTATTTTAATGGAAATGGTTATTTTAAGTTGAGGGTTATGTATATAATTTCGTAATGTATGGAGTAATAGTTATACATATTATAATTGTATAATTATTTAATGTAGTTAGCTAAATAATTTAGCAATATAGTTAAAGTGTGACATTTAGAGAAAAGAAGATATACCATATGATAAGGAGAATTATTAAAATAAATTAAAAGGATGTTTGAAGGGGCTAGCCAAACATGGCCTTGTGGCTTTTGGATTTCTATAACCCCTAATTTAATTGTATATTAAGTAATATAATAAGTATTAGTAATATACGTATTATATTTTCAGTTATATGAGTTACGAGTTTTGTTTCTAAGCCTAAACTAAAAGAAGAAAAGAGAAAGGGAGAAACAGAGGAGAGAATGAGAGAGAATAGAAGTTCTTTGTGAAATTGGAGAAGAAGAGATGCTAGTAAAATTTAAAAAAAATAAGGTTTTTCAATTCATCTAGACAAGGTTTAAAAGAATCAAAAGGTATTATTCTATTTTTTCATTCACTTGAGTTTTCGTTGAGAAATTGGATTTTTATGTTTAATTTGTTAAGAAATTAATTATATATGTTAATGGTTATGTTTAATCCGTTCTATATCATCTAAAAGTTGTAGGATAGTGATCAAGTTCGTAAGAATGTGTTGAAAGATGAAGTTGAGAGTTTTAGTTGAAAAATATATGTTTTTGTCTACTTAGAGACTAAAATTGATGATACATTCTTGATGGAAATCTGAAATTGATGATGTATTATGATAGTACTCGAAAAAACGAAAACAACCCAAGTTTGAACGAGTCAAAATGGATGTAAAACGAATTCGTAGTGATTGAATTCGCTAAATATGTGTAAAACATGAAAAATTAGCATGAACACTGAATTGTAGCCTTTAAAAGAAATTGTTAATGTTTTTGAAGTTTTATAATTATCATATAGATGAGTAGTTCAACGTTTCACAAATCCATAGAGTCGAAAACGGACTCAATCGGATGTGTATAGCTTGATTTATGATGATTGAAAGGAGGAAAGGGTTAGAAAATTCGCCAGAACAACAAACTGGAAAACAATTTCGCATAGCACGCTGCCAGGGGCGCAGCTGCACTGCCCCCAAGGCTATTTGGGGCGCAGCTGCGCCGGGATGAAAATCAGTCCGGGACTGTTTTGACCTCCTGTGGTAAAACAGTCATAACGTTTTCATATGAACTCCGATTGAGGCGATTCAAGATGATCCTGAACGAGCACGAGTAGACCTATAACTTTTGTTCTTTAAATTTGTTAATTTGAGGTCAGTAGCGGGGGTAAAAATGGTCATTTTTGGGACTAATGTGTTTTTAGAGGCAATCGGGGGGCGTCGGGCATGCACGTATGCACATGTAATGCTCCCGACCATGTAAAATGATGTTCTAACTTCCATAACATGATTATTAGGTATTATAATGATACTTAGCATTAACCCTTGAGTATTAGACAATTTGGTTGGGCGTGCTAAGTGTGCACAAATGCGTATCGTTTGGGCGTTCGAATAGGCAAGTTTGGCGTACGGACGTGCAAGCGTCTCAATGCCGTAACAAGTGTGTATGACCTTGTTTAATATTATGTTTTTAATAAGAATGAAACATTATAGAGTAATGTAACCCAATATAGGAGCATGCAAAGCATATGCAAACGTGGCGAGTTAGGCGTGTGACGTATAAACGTCAAAACGCCGTGTAATGTGGTAATGCACTTAAATAGTGTTTCAATTCTAATGAAATGAATATTATAATATATGAAATGTGGTTAATATAAAACCAATAGGTAGTCCTAGCAGGACTTAAACACTTGAATGAATTTCGAATATTACAAAAAAGAATTATAATGAAATATAAGTCGATAGTTAACACAATCAAATTGAACATTGTGTATTGATAATAGGAAGGGTTATGAGATGTAGAGTAAAGTTTACGTTATAACTAATATGCATTGCTATGTGACTGATAATTGATGTGCATGATTATACAATCGTGTAGGGAACGTGAAGTGCAGATACCTGTAAGTTGTTAAACTGTTATTGGTAAACAACGATCAAGGCAAGTCTTTCAGTTCCTATTTTCTACATGAACTTGATGATGAACTGTTTTAAATTATTTTGCAAATAGCATGATATGTTGTATATGTGTCGTAAGCATGAAATGTTAAAGTCAATTTATGACTACATTGATTGATTAAAGAATGTTAATTGAGTAAGGAACTCAATCTTTATATTTATTATGTGAATTAAAGCCATGTTACTTTAACTATTATGAGATGTATGTTGAGCATGTATTTATGTGCTGTGTGATGCATGAAAGCTGTGATCTTGCTGAGCTGTCAAGCTCATTCTTGCAAATAATCACTTTTGCAGGTTAAGGATTCAAGGTAACGCTATGTGCTACTTGAAAGAAATGAATCAAATGTAATGCATGAAGATTTATATACTTTGGCTGAATTGTTATTATTTTGGACCCTGTTTAAGGTTTCAGATAATGTATTTGATAATGTTGAATGATTATCATTCAGTAAAATAATTTGAAGTAGAAAGATCAAGCTTGTTCGGTTGGTCTCTTGAGTTGTAATAGATAGGCCTAAACAGATTCATAGTCGGTCGAGCCAGCCAAGAGATTGCAGAAGCCAAGGCAGAATCGTAGTGTGTCAAGAAAGCCTTTCTCGGAATCGCAGTATGTCAAGAAAGCCACTTCTGAAATCGTAGAGACAGTCTGCCAAGTACCTGCCTAGCCAAGTCAAGAATCGCATGATTCTCTCGAAATCGTGGAGTCTGCAAGTCGTCGCAAATAAAGATCGTAGTCAGTCAAGTGCTTTCAAAGCTAAAGCAGAATCGTAGAGTACTCTACGATTCTCATTAGTTAAGCAATCTAGAATGTATCGATTACAAGCACTCACCAAAGTGTCAAAATTCACCTATCTGATGAAAGAGGATGTCTAACAGTAAAGACTGACATATAAACGTTGACATTTTGGGAATCCCAATGCTCTCACAAATATCTTTAGTTAAATCAAAGAAACAAAAGGGAAAAGAAAAGGTGACTTCCAACTGGTCTGCTGAAAGCAACTTTTCAGAAGTGTTAGGTGAGAAAGCAGTCTGCAGTGTCATGCAGGTAAAAAATGAGTGCACCATAATCCCAGAACGTCAACATTCATCATTAAATGCTCAAACGGAAGATTTTCAACAAAAAGAATTCAAAGACTCCTACATAAGGCAAACAGATTGAAGATTTCAGAAAAAGCAAGAACGCATAAATGACAAGAACATCTGTCTAAGCCACACTCTACGATCCTAACGAAATATCTTGCTTCGCTACTCAGTTCTTCAGAACTTATGCTTAAGGCAACTGAGTAGCACCACAATGAACAAATTCTCATCACAGAGCAACCAAGTCTGATGGGCTTGAAGAGTTCTCAGTGAACTAGTATTCCAAGTCTGCTGGATTTGAAGAGTTCTTAGTGAACTAGAGTTCCAAGGCTGCTAGACTTGAAGGAATCTTAGTGATTCAAAGCTGTAGCTATATCCTTAGTGGATTTCCTACTCGTGGAGTAGAAGAGTGGATTAGGAGTCTTGAGTACTCTAAACCACTTAAAACAACTGTGTCATTTACATTCTGTTATTTACTAACTGCCATATCTGTCATATCTGTTATAACTGCTATTTGAACTATAACTTTGGTTTTATCTTAAGGGGAATAATTAAATCATATATTCCGATGTGGTTAATTAATTATTTAATTAACAAATCTGTTAAGTTACTCTTTGAAAAGTAAAAGTCTTAAAATATCTATTCAACCCCCCCTTCTAGATAACTATTGTGCCTCTGGGAACTAACAATTGGTATCAGAGCAGGTTCTATCAACTAAAGCCTACAAAGCTTGAGTAGATCCATGACACACATCATAAGCGAATCCAATCTTGGTGGAGGTAGAAAACCACCAATGTGCAACAAGGATAAATTTTCAAACTGGAAAGTTTGAATGCAAGCTTACATGGATTCAATAGATGACGATCTATTTGAAATAGTATTAATGGGCCCTACATACCTACAAAGCTTGCACCAACTCTTGAAGATCCAAACCGAACTCAAATAAAGAAAAAGTCAGAATGGACTGACAATGAGAGGAAAGCTGTCCAACTAGACAAGAAGGCCAAAAACATTCTATTGCAGGCCTTAGAAGATGATTTGTTTGAGAACGTGATCAACTATAAAACAGCAAAGGAAGTTTAGGAAGCATTATCATCATGCATGAAGGAACTGAAGAAGTAAGAGAGAATAACCAATCTCTACTTACTCAACAGTATGAAATGTTCACTTACATACCAGGAGAGAACATTACTTCCACCTATGAAAGATTCAATATACTGCTCCATTCTCTCTGAGCCTTTGGAAAGATCTATCCAAACAAAGATCTCATCATCAAGTTCATTAGGGCCTTACCAAGCAAATGGGATGCAAAAACTACAGCCATTAGAGAATCAAAGAATCTTCATAAGATGACTATACAACAATTATATGGCAACCTTCTCACCTATGAACTAGAGCTAATTCAACAAGAAGAAACACTATTAGAAGGAAGGAAAAAGGACAAAGGAGTTTCTCTCAAGGCAACAGAAGCCACCTCTAAGGCTCGAGTTGAGGATGAATCTGACTCTGAAGAAAACGATGATGAAGATATTGTTATGCTTGTCAAAAGACTCAAAAGGTTCATGCGTAAAGGTAGAAGCAGCAGACCTAAAAGATTCAACAACAGCAGCAATCAGGAGTAGAACAAAGACTTATGCTACAACTGTAAAAAGCCAGGCCACTTCATTACAGATTGCAACAAACCTCTTAGCGAAGAGCTAAAGAGGAAATCAAACCCAAAAAAAGAATTCAAAGGCTACAAGAAGCTTCAGAAGAAAGACAAAGGCCTTGTAGCTGGAGGATGGTGGAGTGACTCAGACAATGATATAAACTCTCAGTCAAGTAAAGATAAGGAACCACAAATGGCCAATTTATGTTTGATGGCCAAGGAAATCAAAAAATAGAAAAACACTGACCATCATGAAATCAGCATTGATGTGGTATTTGATTTCAACTCTCTTGATGTGGATATTGATGATTTAAGAACTACATTACATAATATAACTTCTAATCTGCATCAATACATGAAATGGTTTAGAGTTTTGTCAATAGATTATTCTCTCCTTTAACAAGAGAAGGAGAAAGTTCAAGTAGAACTGGAGATAGCTCTACTCAGCACTTCCTCTCTCTGATCTTAAAGCTGAAAATAAAAGCTTAAAATAGACCAATGAACTCAGTGCACAAAGAGAGTTAAATCTAGCTTCTAAAATTCAGGAGCTAGAAAAGACAATCCTAATGTGGTACAAGTCTTCTTCATCTATGGACTCCCTGATCTCTAGTTAGAGAATTTCTTCTGATAAATGAGGTCTAGGTTTTGGGGATTCTACCTCAGAATCATGTGTGGAAAAATCATTGGAAATTAACATTAGAAGTGCTTCAAATCTCAATAGAAGCATTACATTTGTAAAATCCACACAGAGTGTAGAGCCAATGTATCCTCGTTCTTTTGATCAAAGTAATGTCCCTAGACATAACGAATCCTATGCTGGCCTGGGATTCAAAAAAATTAAGAGTAAATCAACTACTACTTTCCAACCTCGAAGGATCGTGGAGTCAAATAAAATCGACTCCACGAACCAACCAGGAAAGAATTGTAGAGTTGAGGTTCACTCTACAAAATCTCTGAATCACAAAGCAGTATGGAAAAAGAAAAATCAGCATAAGGCAAAAACTACCAAATGTCCACATGCGTCCATGGTGAGAAAGAATCCACACACATACAAGCATACATCATACTAGATGTTTTGTATGTGATAAATATGGTGACAAAGTTGCAACATGCTATTATAACCCTGTGATTTATAGACCTAAAGTCAAACAGAATTGGGTCCCCAAGGGAATTAACAAAGTAGGACCCAAGCAAGTCTGGGTACCAAAATGAATGCTGGATTTTACTTCAAGAATAAAGCTCCACTATAACAACCTGGTGCCATGATAGTGGATGCTCAAGGCACATGACTGGAAATAAAGATCTCCTGTCTAACTTCAAAGAGAAGAAGGGTCCTACAGTCATCTTTGGATATAATGGATCTGGTAAAACTAGAGGATATGGCTCAGCAGGAAATGGTGTTGTGTCTTTCAGCAAAGTAGCTTATGTGGAAGGACTGAAGCACAATCTCCTAAGTATCAGCCAACTGTGTGACAAAGGTCATCAAGTCACCTTCCTCAACAATCAATGTCAAGTCAGAGATCTGAAAAATTCCTCTCTAAAGTTAACTAGAACTAGAGAAGGAAATGTTTATGTTGTTAACCTTGCTGAATTAAGTTTTGATGAGACAATATGCTTTCTTGCCAAAGCCATCGAAGAAATAAGCTGGTTGTGGCATAGAAGACTATCTCATCTAAACTTCAAAAGCATGTTAAAATTAGCCTCCAAAGACCTAGTAGCAGGCTTACCAAAATTTAACTTCATCAAAGAAAGACCATGCAACGCTTGTCAACTAGGAAAGCAGACAAGAAGCTCATTTAAAGGCAAAGCAGTCAACTCTAATGATAAGCCCCTTCAATTACTTCACATGGATCTCTTTGAGCCTATTCCAACTGTAAGCCTTGGAGGGAAGAGATACTCACTGGTGGTAGTGGATGACTACACCAGATTCACATGGGTATTCTTTTTAAGTTCAAAAGATGAAACTAGCTCCCAACTTATCAAGCTGTTCAAACTAGTTATGAATGAGAAAGGAGAAAAGATTAAGGCTATTAGAAGTGATCTTGGAAGAGAATTTGATTTCTCTGAGATGGATCAGTTTTCTGAAGATAATGGCATCAATCACAACTTCTCAGCTCCAAGAACTCCACAACAAAATGGAGTAGCTTAAAGAAAGAACAGAACCCTGATTGAGGCAGGAAGAACACTACTTGCAGCAGCTTATCTACCTAAATACTTCTTAGTAGAAGGTATCAACACTGCTTGTTACACTCAAAATAGGTCTCTAGTTCACTCCACACTAAAAAAGACTCCCTATGAGCTATGTAAAGGAAGAAAGACCAATGTCAGTTATTTCCATGTCTTCGGCTGTGCTTGCTACATTCTCTACAATGGAAAACAATATCTGACTAAATTCCAACCAAAGTCGGATGAAGGAATCTTTCTCGGATACGCCACAGATAGCAAAACTTATAGAGTGTTCAACAAAAAAACCCTAAGTGTTGAAGTCTTTATTCATATCACCTTTGATGAAACAAACTCAGACAAATCTGTACCACTTAACACTGCGATCGTCGAACCAGACACTGCTATTGAAGTGGTCGATCAAAACACCACGATCGCAGGCCCATAAAATGAAATCGCGGAGTAAGAAGAAGAAAACGTGGAAAGCACTACACCAGACAATGAACCTTTGAAACAAGAAGCAAAAGTTAACCTGGAAGTATTCAGACAAGAAGGCACTAGAACAGATGTTCCAACAGGAAGCAGATGGGAAAAAGATCACACCCAAGACTTGATTATCTGAGATCCAAATGCAAGAATCAAGACAAGATCAACTACCTAAGAAGATAGAGGAAGCCTTAGAAGATTTGAGTTGGATAGAAGCTATACAAGAGGAGCTAAATCAATTTGAAAGAAAAAAAGTTTAGAGAGTAGTTCCTAGACCAAAGAATCGCCCAGTCATTGGCACCAAATGGGTTTTTAGAAATAATATGGATGAAGATAGGGTAATCACAAGAAATAAAGTAAGGCTGGTGGCTAAAGGTTACTCTCAAGAAGAAGGCATTGACTATGATGAGACTTTTGTACCTGTTGCCAGACTAGAAGCAATCAGAATATTTCTTGCTTTCGTTGCACACATGAAGTTCAAAGTCTTCCAACTGGATGTCAAAAGTGCATTTCTAAATGGAGAACTTCAAGAAGAAGTCTATATGGAACAACCTCCAGGTTTTATCAATCCAACTCTCTCTAATTATGTCTATAGACTAGATCAAGCTTTATATGGACTAAAACAAACACCTATAGCATGGTATGAAACTCTAACAAACTTTCTTATTGAAAAAGGATTCACTAGAGGAGGAGAAGACACCACACTATTCCTTAAGAAACACAAAGATAAAGTTCTGATGGTACAAATATATGTAGATGACATTATCTTAAGTTCTACTGAAGAAAAATTATGTGAAAGATTTGCCAAGGTTATGCAAAGTAAATTCGAAATGAGCATGATGGGTGAACTAAATTTCTTCCTTGGACTTCAAGTAAAGCAGACTGATGAAGGTATCATCATCAACCAATCCAAGTATATCAAAGACCTACATAGAAAGTATGGCATGGAATCAGCTACCCCCATGAAAATTCCAATTGCATCAACAACTAAGCTTGACAAAAACGAGAAAGGTAAATGTATTGATATTACTCAATACAGAGGTATGATAAGCTTTCTCCTATACTTACCTGCTAGTAGGCCAGACATTATGTTTGCTACATGTATCTGTGTTAGATTCAAGCTGACCCTAAGGAATCACATTTAACTGCTATAAAAAGGATTTTCAGGTATCTCAAAGGCACACCTCACTTGGGACTTTGGTACCCCAAGGAGTCCTCCTTTGAATTGACAGGATATTCAGATGCTGATTTTGCAGGTTATAAAATTCATAGAAAAAGTACAAGTGGCATATGTCAATTGCTAGGAAACAGACTTGTGTCTTGGTTTAGCAAGAAGCAAAACTCTGTATCAACCTCAATAGTAGAAATTAAATACATTGAATCTAGCAGCTGTTGTGCTCAAATCCTATGGATGAAAAATCAGCTAGCAGACTATGGGTTTGATCTTAAATCTATACCTGTTCATTGTGATAACATAAATGCTATAATAATAACTCATAATCCTGTCATACATTCTAGGACAAAGCATATAGAAATAAGATACCATTTCATTAGGGATCATATTCAAAATGGAAATATTTCTTTACAGTATATCCCAACTGAAAAATCAACTTGCTGATGTCTTCACAAAACCTTTAGACGAATCCATATTTAATAAGCTGATAAGTGAGTTAGGAATGCTAAATTTACAACCATAATTCTATGCTCTAGTAGTTACTAACTATGCAGATAAAAGACTATGTCCAATCGTATAGATAGTAGAGTGAGACAACGATCGTGGAATAGACTCAACAATCGTAGTCTTCAAGTAAATACTAACTCGGGGGGAGCTAAGGGCAATTTAGTCTTATCCATATATCCAAAAGATTGTGGGTCCTTTCAGAATAAGACACGTGCCCCACTATGCAAAAATTAAAGAGGGAAGTTACAAATACTTTTGAAAAGTCAGTTCGGAATTTTCACCTCTGAATTTCAAACGCTTTTTCTCTCTCTCTCTCTCTCTCGAAAACCCTAGACTGAAAAATCAAGCACACTCAGTTAATCTTGACTATTTCAAGAAAATTACAAAAAGAAATGGCATCTTCAATTGTAGTCTCTGGATATCAACTATGCTTCAACGAGTTCAAAAATGCCGACCCACAATTTCACAAGATCTTATCTTTGCTGAAGAGAGCAGAACTTTAGGAAGCCCTCAACACCAGTACGAGGATATATTCAAAGTTGGTGAAGGATTTCTACAACAATGGAGTTTATGAAAATAATATTCTTATAACTAAGGTTAAGGATGTACCAATTCGGCTCGAAGTTGCAGATATAAACCAGGCTTTAGGGTTTAAATCCAAGGGCCTTACATCTTTGGGCTACATCGACTTTAATGAAGGATTAAAAAAGATGCATCACAAGAAGAACCAAAATGTGAAGGGCTACAAGAAGAAAGAGTTTCCCCAGAAGTATGAATTTCTGGCTGACATTATTTGGAAGTGCATCTGTTGCAAAAACTCTGGTCATGATTCGTTCAACGAAGTTCAACTGAAGCTCATGACAGCAATTTATTTTAAATCTCAACTAAATTATGGGGCTCTTCTCATGGAATGGATTGGGAAATGGATTCTCAGCTCTAAAAAGGCAAAAAGCACAAGTAAAATGTTCTACGGAAGATTCATCAGCATTATTCTTCAGTCTGCTTTAGTAGATAAAATTGGAGCAAAGGAAGGTGAAGCTATCAACCCAAATAAGAGGATGACCCAGCAACTCTTTGAGAACTGGAAGAGGAATTCTGCAGAAAATGTGAAGATGATGCAATCTGAGTCCAGTGAAAGAACTGAAGATGTAAAGAAATCTTTTCTACATAGAAATTTGTTTGTGGTAAAGGACGTCGAAGAAAAAGAAGTGAATCAGGAATCATCTACTCTGGTCAGAAAGAGCAATGGAAAGAAGAAACTGAAGGAAATTGTTCAAATTGAAGAAGAACCTCAAGGATCAACAACTGATATACCCCAAAGGTCTGATCCTGAAGTTCTTGGTCACTCCTTTTCAAGGGAACTCTCCCTAGAAGTGATCTTATCTCTATAACAAGTCTTAAAGGAGGAGGAGAAGAAGAAGAAGCAACATGAAGAAGAATCTGAAGAGAGAAATACTCTCTCTCAGATGCTTCATAAGAAGGGAAAACGTAGTGTGCGTTTAATGAAGCCTTCCCTTACTGCGATCGTGGAGTCCTCAAACTCACCAATCGTAGAGTCCATAATTGTCAGCAACTTTGAAGAAAACATTGGAACAACTAGTCAGTCCGAGCAGATAATCGTTGATGAAGCTAAAGAGACTGCTGAGCCTGAGCCTAGAAGAGTGAGGAGAAGGCTAGTCAAAAGGGCTAATCTTGAGCTTAAGGAAACATTGCTGAAGATTAAGGAAGAAGAAAGAAGAATGTTGGACCAATTAAGAATTGTTGCTGAACAAAGAATCAAGTCTCTAAACTCTTTTTCTCACAATGAATCCTTAGATCAAACCAGGATCATTGAAGCAATAATAGCTACCCTCAACAGTGCAGTAAGTCCTACTGCATTAGATCAAGCTTATGTCCATATTGAGGAAAAGCAACCAAAAGATGATGAGCAAAGTCATGCTTATATTGAGGGGAGATATTCGAAATCCCTGAGCCAGTAAGTGCTCCAGCCGAGGGGGGGCAATAAGAAGCTTTTCATGAAGCCCCCTCTGCTCCTCAAGAAATTGAAGAACTTGGAGAAGATCATCATGACCCCTCTGTCTCTCATGAAGATGCAGAAATGGTGGAAATTCTTAATGAAGGTGATGAAGAAGATGAAAGGGAAGAAGAGAAAGAAGAAGTAGAAATTATTGCTGAGTTTATAAGTGAAGAAAGGAGCATCAACTACAATTGACTGTTCTCCTACCTACCCATGATGCCCTTCCACAGAGCTTTAATACTCAACACTTGGGATCACGTGTTCTATACCTTCAAAGCTTATCCAGCAGTATCTGTGCTCGCACAGGATCCCCAGGAAATCTCAACTTTGCTAAAAAGCTAATCTCAAATAATGCCTCTTCAGGAAGTGAGCAAGAGGTACACTTTGTTCCAACATATTTTAAGTTAAATCATCTCCCTTCATCAAACTTCTATCAATTTGATGAACTACCCAGATGGATTGAGGTAATTCTTGACCCACGAAATCAATTTCCAGTTATCAAGTCCCAAAACTCGATAACTGATGAACCAAATGAACCAACTTCTGTCATAGTACCTTTTTCAATCAAGTTTTTGATCGACTCAACTATCGTCAAACATTATGACACTACGACCATCGATCAAGACAATCTACCTACCCCCATTGCAGAGTCATCCAACCAAAACAATGAAACATCCTCCTCTCCTATACATCAAACCAAAGTACCAATAACTCAATCTAACATTCCCTCGTCTTCCAACAACGAATACTTTGATCTAGTACTTGCTCTCTCAAACATGCCAAATGAGAAAACAAAGACCTCTCCTCCTGATATTCAAAAAATAATCAATCATCTCTTTTCCCTTCCCACCAAAGATGAGCTTTTTGAAGTATCAAAAAGGGTGGTTCAAGAGATGGAAGAAAACCTTGAAGCTCACTCTCTCATTATTCATTAACGATTCAACAATATGATCGAAGCTACCAACACTCTTCCTGGTAACTTGAGATTTGAGCTCTGATGAGTGGGTTTTGTACTTACGAATTGGACATCGTTAAGGCTTAATTCTTTGTTAACTTTAAGTATTTTTAGTATTCTTTTACATATTTTTGTGTTTGTGTTGTAGGAAACGGCTTCGAAGGGTCAAAACATAAAAAATAGAGCTTAATGTCATTTTTGTAATTTTAGTTACTATTCACCCACCGGGGCGGGCTTTTTTTATTACTATTCACCCACCGGGGCGGGCTTATTGGGAAGAAAATACTGATTTTTAGAAGTTGATTCGAAAAAGGATTCTAAAGAGTTGATTTGGAGAAGGATCATCAGAGGGCTATAAAAGGAGAAGAATACACAAGGATTAAGAGAGTTAGATTCCATTAGATTAGTTTATATTATATTTCAATTAGATTAGGAAAAACCCTAGTTGGGATTGAATTGGAGATTGAAGTAACTTGGAGACCATTAAAGATCAAGAGTAGGAGCAAGAGGGAACATGAGATTTGCTGACAATAGATTTTATTCTCTTATCTAATCTTATCTTTATCTTTTAATGTTTATTCAATTGTGGATTCTTAGTTTTGATTCAATAATAATGAACTAATCTTTTGTTTAAGATTACAATGGATCTTATTGCATATTTTATTTTAATATGCTTCTCTATTAATTATTATGATCTATCGTGGGGATTGTCTCTTGTGATTTGGAATAAATTATTTAATTGACTATCTATCAATTACTATGATAATCCATATGAAATCGAGAGACGGATTATGGATTTAGATCTGATTATAATAGCATGTGATTGGGTTTTCTACATGGCATTGGAATTCATAATTTATGTCTAGGATAGAGATATACCTATGCATCGCATGTAATCTGATAAAGAACGTGTGCTTGAAATCTTCTTTAATTATAATTCACATATAGATATAGTGGATTAGTTAATTAGGGTGTTTTTCTTAATTCTATCATATGTATTTAAGTTGATTTGAGTATGATGCATTGAGAGATGGTCATATTTCACCTTAGTGTTCTTGATTAACAATTCAGAATAGTGAGCATAACAGATAAAAAGTATATTAATTTAAGTGAAGCAATAAGTGAAGTTGTGATCTTAACTCTCCATAATCTTATTTTAACTAGTGGTAATTAGTATTAGGGTAATTAAATAGTTTAATTCAAAACTTTAAATGAATTATTTAAATAAAATTAGTTTGGTTAAGAGTTAGTATTTGGTAATTTTTATTAAATAAATCCTCATGGGAACGATACTTTACTTCCACTTTATTACTTGTTGACCACGTATACTTGTGTGTTGTGCGTAACTATATTTTACCCAATAAGATCTCTAAGAGACTACGGGAGATCATCAAAGAGATGGTTGAAAGTATAAAGGAAAGGGATCTACTTCACTTTCAATCTACGAACAAGCATAAGGAAGCAGTTCTCCTTCTTCAGAAGACTCATGAGAGTCAAAATAAGCTTATTACTGACCAAATCAATAGCATGCGCTCCTCCCTGCATGAATTTAAAGAGTACTCCTTAACTTAGATAAGGCAGCCAGACGATGCCTTGGCCATCATGCATCAACAGAAAGTAGAAATTGATGCTATGGTACAAGAGAATTGCAACGATATTGCTCAGTCACGCTCTCAAATGCATGAACTGGTGCAAGGGATGAATAGTCTATCTCAAGATATTCGAACCCTAAATGCTGATATAAAGGGGGAGAATACTAGGGAGAAATGTAAAGGGAAACAGGCAGCACATTCTTTAAGGAGCAATCCTCGTAATCAGCCTCCGTCACGACAGCCTTGCAATTCGCCTTAAAGAATAGAGCAGCGCCAACTGATAATAATTGAAACCCCTCTTAGGAGCCAAGGCCCAACCTCTTTTAGTTCACAAGGAGTATCTCACACTGGCTTAAGCATGCCCATTGGAGATCCTGCCTTCGTGAGTAGACATGATCAAAATGAAAATCTTCGTCTAAATGAGCTAGAAGAGATTGCAAGGCGAGATGAAGCCAGCAGGAAAAGGAGAGCTGAAGAATATGCAAATCCTCCCAAGTACAAGCAGCCAAAAAGATAGAAGATAAGTTCCAATTTCTTTTTTATTGATGTAACAATTATGAATTGTAATACCCGTTAAGAAACATCAATAAATTCATGCTTATTCTCTAGAATTTCAGTTGCTCACTTAACATTAAGTCATATTTATATTCTACCAACCTGCATTAGAAATTGATGATATGATACAAATCTACTTGGTTATGTCAACATCAAATAGGGGGAGATTATTGGGAATTGCATATTCAAATTTGATGTTGAAATAAATAAATATGCATGTATTTTCAAAAGCTGTAAAGTCCTTATTAGATCATATGTACAAGAACTTAGATTAAAGATCAAAAATGTTTAGTTGATCTAAGTTGAACGATTATCATTTTGTAAAAGAATATGAAGTAGAAAGATCAAACTTGTTAGCTTGGTCTCTTGAGTTATAATAGATATGCCTAAAAGATTCATAGCCGGTCAAGCCAGCCAAGAGATTGCAGAACCCAAGGCAGAATCGTAGTGTGTCAAGAAAACCTCTCTCGGAATCGCAGTTTGTCAGGAAAGCCACTTCCAAAATCCTAGAGACAGTCTGCCAAGTGCCTGCCGAGCCAAGTCAAGAATCGCAGGCTTCTCTCGAAATCGTGGAGTCTGCAAGTCGTCGCAAATAAAGATCGTAGTCAGCCAAGTGCTTTCAAAGCTAAAGCAGAATTATAGAGTATTCTACGATTCTTATCAGTTAAGCAATCTAGAATGAATCGCTTAGAAGCACTCACCAACACACAACAATCGTAGTGAGAAGACAACGATCGCAGTGCTCTTCAGTTAGCATCAAAAGTGTCAAAATTCGCTTATCTGATGAAAGAGGATGTCTAACAATAAAGATTGACATATAAATGTTGACATTTTGGGAATCCCAATGCTCTCAAAAATATCCTTAGTTTAAATTGAAGAAACAAAAGGGAAAAGAAAAGGTGACTTCTAACTGGTCTGCTGAAAGTAACTTTTCAGAAGTGTTAGGTGAGAAAGCAGTCTGTTGTGTCAGGCAGGTCAAAAAGAAGTGCACCATAATCCCAGAACATCAACATCATGTGCTCAAATGGAATCTTTTCAAATGGAAGAATTCAAAGACTCCTACATAAGGCAAACAAATTGAAGATTACAGAAAAAGCAAGAACGCACAAATCACAAGAACATCTGTCAAAGCCACACTCTACGATCCTAACGAAATATCTTGTTTCGCTACGTAGTTTTTCAGAACTTATGCTTAAGGCAACTGAGTTACACCACAACAAACAAATTCTCATCATAGAGCAACCAAGTCTACTTGGGCTTGAAGAGTTCTCAGTGAGCTAGTATTTTAAGTCTGCTGGGCTTGAAGAGTTCTTAGTGAACTAGAGTTCCAATGTTGCTGGTCTTGAAGGAATCTTAGTGATTTAAAGTTGTACTTATGCCCTTAGTGGATTTCCTAATCGTGGAGGAAAAGAATGGATTAGGAGTCTTGAGTACTTTGAACCACTTAAAACAACTGTTTTATTTACATTCTGTCATTTACGAACTGCCGTATCTGTTATAACGGCTATTTGAACTATAACTTTGGTTTTATCTTAAGGGGAATAATTAAATCATATATTCTACTGTGTTTAATTAATTATTTAATTAACAAATCTGTTAAGTTACTCTTTGAAAAGTAAAAGTCTTAAAATATCTATTCAACCCCCCTTCTAGATAACTATTGTGCCTCCGGGAAGTAACATAGTTCACCAAACTTACCACACTTTGGAAGTTCAGGAATTTGCTCAATAATATGAGTTTAGGAACTTGTCCTAGCAATACGTAGTCCAAGAACTAATCAGGGACTGTCCATATACTTAAGGGTTCAAATACATACATACGATTATGAGTCACGAATTTAGTATAAGTATGAGTTTTAAGAACTCGCACCTAATCTTAATAGTATCTGACTAATCTTAATAGCCTCTGACTATCAAATATACACATGAGAAAAGATTCACCTTTCCGCCATATATACATTGATAGCATTAAACCAACATTCCAATGATTATCAATGTGATAAACTAAGTACAAGCACAAAACCTATGCCCATACAAAGGTTTGTATAACTTAACCATCACATGAGTCCTCGATTGAAATCACACCTAACTCTATCTTTCTCTTAACTTGCTCTTTGCTCGATACAAATCTTCTGTATCTCATTACTTATAACTCCTCGTGAGTTTACCTCGTACTATTTCGTAGTACATTCTCTTATAGCATCAAGCTATAACTTCTCAATCATTACAGATCATCTATAAGTTTACGGCTTAAACAGATCATGTCGTGATCTTATCCTAAAATCATCTTTCCTTATAATTCTTTCATACTTTATGATCGTTTGGTTTTTATGATAACTTCTCAATCATTACAGATCATCTATAAGTTTACGGCTTAAACAGATCATGTCGTGATCTTATCCTAAAATCATCTTTCCTTATAATTCTTTCATACTTTATGATCGTTTGGTTTTTATGATCCTTATTCTTTCCTCTTTAATCATATTGTATTCAACTCAGGTGTTCCCTGATCTTTTAGCTCTTTAGGTTCTTCTTTGAACCTAATCATATTATCTTACTTTATTTCATATGCATTCTCTGAATTTATCATCAACTAAACTCTATTTGAGTTCATTCTTTATATCTTAATCATCTTCATCTTGTAGGCATCGTCTATTTAATAACACTTAACATCTCATTACTAAAGTCAAGTAACTCTTGATTCTTATCTTTTATAAGTCTTCAAGATTCCTCTTTGAACCTTCTCATATATATTTTAATCCCTTCACTATACATTTCTTAAATTTATTTCTTATTGTTCAAACTCTATCTGAGTTTATTCTTTATCATCTTCTCCTTTCTTCTCTAAGGTTATAGCCTAAGGTACTCTTATCTAAGGTTTCAAACCTATCAGGTCTGATACCAACTGTAACGACCCCAAAATTTTAATAATTCAACTCTCGACATCGGTTGTTAACAATACGTTTAACTTCTAATTTTACATCATTATGCGATGCTTAAATAAATAAAATGCGAAATAATATAAACTTTTCTGTATTCTTTCTTTCTATTTTACCGAATCATAACCTTTATCATTTACGTAACTTTGATTCAAATTTACTTTATGAATCGATGCATCAGAGTTATAAAACAACCTTACAACTCAATATAAATTACACATCTTAACCATCAAGTACATTTATCAAAATCCTTAAATATGATTCACAATTTCAGCTAAACAAATAATCTTCTTGCGTTGCTATGATCTCTATCATTCAAATAGCACGTAACATTACCTTGAATCCTTGACCTGTAAAAGTGGTTATTTTGCAAGATTGAGCTCGATAGCTCAGCAAGATCTAACAGTTTCTATGCAACACGTAACACATAAGTAATATGCTCAACATACACATCATAACATCTGACTAAACATATCATACATACGATACATCACATATCAAATAAAGATTAAGTTCCATAACTCAGTCAGCATTCTTTACTCAACCAATGTAGCCATAAATTGACTTTAACATTTCATACTTACAACATATGTAATACATCATGCTCTTTGCAATACAGATTTAAAACAATTAATCATCAAGTTCATATAGCAATTAGGAACTAAAAGACTTGACTGACTCGTAGATTATCAACTACAGCTTAACTACTTTGTGTATATCCTATAACAGTTCAGAGGTTCATATACACATGCATCAGTTTCACATATAATGAAATCACATTGACTCTTAGTCCTAACCCTTTTACAACTTGCATTTCTTTTAAAAAAACTTATAACTCATCTTCAGGTTTTTAACTCTTCTTCGCTTGACACTTAAGATTTAGTTAAGTCTCTAAATCATCCTTCAACTCACCTCTCTTTATGTTTCTCTTTCAATCAACACTTAACATCCGATTATGTCTTTAAGATTTTCCATCTATCATATTATGTGAATAAAGTTTATTATTATTCACTAAATAAACCCTCTCGCTATACTTTAATTACACCTTTTTAATTCATTACTTAACATCTTGTTAAGTTTTCAAAACTTCCAATTACATCTTATTAGTGTATAATATTCATTATCAAGAATTATAATCAGTTTCTTTTAACCATACTTGCAGTTTTTCTTCACTAGGCAAAATCAATGACTGGCGCTGCGGCGCCACGTTTGTTCTTACAACCGGCGATGCGACGCCGAAGTCAAACCTCAGTTGACCCAGTTGAAGCACTGCGACGCCAGAAATGGCCTACGGCGCGGTGCTGCAGCTCCATTCACCAGCAGCAGATTCTACAGTTTCGTGAATAGCACAACACAAAGCCAAAACATCCAATTTCTTCACCCAAACTCCAAATTACTCATACCCAGAGGACCTAAACTTTGTAAAAACAAAAACTAACATGTATAAATTGATTCTAACAACACAAATAACACTAACAACCAATCTAAGGATCCAAAAATCCCAAGTTCATGCCAATTTCTTCATATTTAACATCTTTAGCGAATTCATTCACTACGAATTCGTTACTCAATCAATTTGATTCGTTCAACAATCGTTGTTTTCGTTTTTCAACATACTAACAACAGACATGATCAATTTAAGGTTTCAAGCATGATTTCATACCCAATTTAGCCTACAAAATAGACCATAATTTACATATTAAACCAAGAGTCTAATTCTTCTTCTTTAATATATATACACAAATTTGATTACTACAAAACCCATTACAGAGGCTATATACCAGATTATACACATCCATTAACAAGTATATAATCAATCCTTAACAAATCCTCTTTTAAAATTCCTTTTTCGATGAAAACTTAAGAACACCATTATAGATTTTACAACCAAGTTATTACCTTTGATTCCTTCTTAGTTTAGTTAGATGATCAATGTAAGACCCCGAATTTTATGAAATAAAAGTATTCAATTTTCTTATAATTATTATTCTATTCAGTAAATGGTTAAATTGATAAAAGGTTAAAGTTAAGGGTGATATATGCAAATTTTACAAAGTGAGCAAGTTGTTATAAAATATTCGTTGTGTCGGAAAATATTCGTTTGGTCGAGGAATATTCTTTTTGTCGGGAAATATTAGTACGACGGCGCAGTCATTGGTGGACCCCACAATGGAATAACTATCGGATATAGAAAGCGACAGAAATAACATTTTTATAAAAATAACGGCAAAACTTTTACCGTTAAACTGTTGAAATACCCGGTGGTTAAAAATACAATAATACGCGTTGTTGCACAATATCACATGGTATTGCACAGTAATTTCTAATTATTGATTATTATGTAAGAAGTCACTCATTCAATAATTGTTACAGTAATTACTGTTCAGTATTTTATATTATTGATTCAATAATTACTACATTGATAATTACATATTATTTTATATTATAGATTCAATAATTGTCATAGTAACCACTGCACAGTATTTCACATTATTAAATCAATAATTGTCACATATATTATTGGAATGATATTATTAGATAGCATTATTGACAATGTCTAGAAAGTTCTGTCGAGGAAAGTGGTTAAGTTATATAATTACGCGCCAATGAAGAGAAATTCTTATTGGAAAGCTCCCTATTTCCTGGGAACGACATGGTTGCCATTATTGTGATTCTATAATATTAAGAGACAGTTATTGAGAGTTGATATTTTATTTTATTCGATAAATAATTCGTTCAAATATATTATTATAATATTACATTATAAGTGTATAATTTGATAATATAATAGTATAATAATGATGATATTTTTTTTATAATAAATTCACGGTCTATGAATAAAATGAGGTGGAAGAAAGCAGATTGGGATCAGAATTGTTTTGTAACAAAAAATAACAAAAACACGTTTTGAATTTATTTTCCAAAATTGGTGGGCCCTACTTGTCATTCTTGTCTATTAAATGCTAAAGTTTGGTTTTTCAAAGTTGGTATACGGAGGTTTTTATTAGTATGTATTTTGTCAGAATGGGGGTGTAAAAAAATAATCCGTATGTAAATTTGGGTTATTTTTCGTTCGGAATTTGAAAAATCTTTCTTCTACAAAGTTGTAGAGAATTAAATTTCATATGGAATGGACATAAGGTTCGTAGTTTTTTGATAAAAGGGCCATTTATTATGAATTATTGAAGTTTCTAAATATTGTTTAAATTTAAAATATTTTGGTGGAAATTTTCTAGAATAGGTGGGCCCCACTCTTGTCCTTTTGTTGGTGTGAGTTTGCTGGGAGAGAAATTTCTAAGTTGGCGTCCGTGAAAAATAATTTAGTCAACATTGGTGTTCTAGCATTTTCCTATAAATAAGGTGCTTAGTTTAGAAATGAAAATCACACCTGAATCAAAAAATTCTCTCTCTATAGTATCAAGTATATTTCTTGTGAGTGTTTGGATATTTTGAGTATTGATAACAGTACAAGTTTTCATCAGCATAATATCCGATATTCTAGTCAGATTCAGTATTCTACTGAGGTAAGGGATGTTATTATGTTTCGTAAAGGAGGTTATTTTTTGTAAATGATTTTTTTTTCGCAAATGATATTATTTTGCGTAAAGGATATTTTGATAAATGATATTTTGGTAAAGGATGTGATTTTATACTCGTAAGGGGTATTATTGCTTTCGTATTTGTAAGGGATATTATATTTCTTGTAAGGGATATTATTTTTCTCGTAAAGAATGTTGTTTCCATTCAATATTCGTAAGGAATATTTTTTTTCCCATACTCTATAGTATGTAAGTAATAATATTTCATCTCAGATTCCTAAATTTAAACTTACTGTGACAAGTATTGCTTTTATAATTTCTGAAATGATTAGAAATTCCTTGAGTTTTGCGCTTCATCAAATATCATTTCACCAGAATATTGGTCTGAACTTTATTATGAAAATTTTACCTTTTTATTTCGGAGTTACTATTCACGAGTTACTATTCACGAGTTACTATTCATAAGTTACTATTCACGAGTTACTATTCACGCATTACTATTAATGGGTTACTATTCATGAGTTGTTATTCACGGAGTACTATTCACGGTAAAAAAATATATAATACATATATTTTTTTCGTCCAAATTATCTTTGATTTATGAATATTACTCTTGAAATTAAATCCATGTTTTGATTATATTGTTCTTATTATCAAATATAACATTTTTATAATCATGGTGATGGAAGTTCTCTTTGACTTGAGTGTAAAGATGGGTAGATTATTGGTATGACCATGTTTATGGGTTCTCTTTGGCCAGTAGTGCAAAGATGAATTGTTGACTGGTATGATCATGACTATTGAGTTTACAATTGAATATCTTTAGGTTAAGTGCAAAGGTGAATTAATCAACATGGTTATAAATGTTATTTCTATAAATTCTGAAATGATTAGATATTTCTTTGGGATTTGAACATCTTTGGCCTGTAGTGCAAAAATGAGCTGTTGATTTATGAATATCTTTGGCCTGTAGTGTAAAGATTAACTATTGATGAATATCTTTTGCTTGTAGTGCAAAGATGAATGATTAATTGTGAATATCTTTGGCCTGTAGTGTGAAGATAAACTATTGATGAATATCTTTGGCCTGTAGTGCAAAGATGAATGATTAATTATTGAATATCTTTGGCCGGTAGTGAAAAGATGAATTGATTAGCATGATTATGAACAAGAACTGTGATTTGGTATAACCATGATATTTGGTGTTTCAGGTAAAGACAGGTGATGAAAGTTATCTTCGTCCTAGGGTGCGAAGAGGAATTTAGTAACACGATTATTATTATGAATTATTCACATGATTGTGGACAAGAACTGTTGATTGATGTAACAGGTATAAAACATTGTTGGTGGACTTTTAACATGGAGAAAATAATAGACATGATGGTCTATTTGACTCTTCTAATGGATTGTTCGTTCTTCTGCAACTATGGTTGAAAAGTTTTATCATCTACCATATGTTCTAAATCTCTGAGTTATTACTGACGAATGCTATTGATAATTTGATTATCTTTAGTCATAATATTTTTTACTAGGCTATTTGTGCTCACCCTTTTTGCTTCACAATTCCTTTCAGGTAATAAGAGTGTAGCTGGGTCGAGCGGGGATAACAGGGGAATAAACGATGGTCTATAACTGTTGAAGTCTCTCATAAAACAGTATGGAAATAATTGTATTAAGAACTTTAAATGTGTCGTATTTTATACGTCATTTTACAGTTGATTTTGGTGACCCGACTTAGATGAGGTGAACTCGTCTTTGGAAGGGTGTGTTGCCACTATCATACAAGATGTCTAACCACATACAACTTCATGTTATTATAAAACATGGTTGTGCGCATCCACTTGCTGATTATATCTATGAGCACTACTTATATAATCTTGGAGTATGGTTGGAATATAATCCTCAGTTTAAGAAAATTGAGATAATTATATGGCAAGAGAATACCCACCATTGGAATGAACAGGATAGTAATCTTCTCGTTCTTCTTTGGGGTCTATTGGGCCAACCAAGGTTAATTCTCAAGTTCTACGATATCTATTATAACTTAGATGCATGGCCTCCCATGTACGAAGGTTTCCTTGAGCATTTTCCAAAAGATTTTAATTCTTAAAACAGTTATTGACTGTAACTTTACGTAACGTATCATTGATAAGGAGTGTGAGTACTGTATTCGTATTAAAACTCACACTTTATGTGTGGTCGTATTGTGTACGACAATTGGATATAAAAGATTTATATTTGAATTCTGTACCATGTATTTCTTGGCGACTCAGAATGGGTTAGGTGGATTGGATATATTTTGGGGGCGTCACAAATGGTATCAGAGCTTAGGAATATAGTTGTTGGCGGAGATCTGAGTCTAGAACTAGGAGGGGAGAGACGAGTAATATACTTCGCTAGTGTGTGACTTACCTAAGCTGAATTTTCTTACTTAATAAATTAACAAATTGTGATATGTCAATTAACCTTTGTTTTGAAGCTGTATTCTAGAATGATATCTGAAATCTAAGAGATGAGCAATGGAGAAATAATGATACAGAAGAAATGACCGGGAAGATAGAATCTGAAATGAAAGCAAGGTATACTCACCTCTTCGAATTACCAGGTACGCAAATTTTCGGGACGAAATTTCATAAGGAGGGGAGATTGTAGGACCCCGAATTTTATGAAATAAAAGTATTCAATTTTCTTATAATTATTATTCTATTCAGTAAATTGTTAAATTGATAAACGGTTAAAGTTAAAGGTGATATGTGCAAATTTTAAAAAGTGAGCAAGTTGTCATAAAATATTTGTTGTGTCGGAAAATATTCATTTGGTCGAGGAATATTCTTTTTGTCTGGAAATATTCGTACGACGGCGCAGTCATTGGTGGACCCCACAATGGAATAACTGTCAGATATAGAAAGTTACAGAAGTAACATTTTTATAAAAATAACAGGTAAAACTTTTACCGTTAAACTGTTAAAATACCCGGTGGTTAAAAATACAATAATACGCGTTGTTGTACAATAGCACACGGTATTGCACAGTAATTTCTAATTATTGATTATTACGTAAGAAGTCACTCATTCAATAATTGTTATAGTAATAACTGTTCAGTATATATTATTGATTCAATAATTGCTACATTGATAATTGCATATTAATTTATATTATTGATTCAATAATTGTCACAGTAACCACTGCACAGTACTTCACATTATTAAATCAATAATTGTCACACATATTATTGGAATGATATTATTAGATAGCATTATTGACAATGTCTAAAAAGTTCTGTTGAGAAAAGTGGTTAGGTTATATAATTGCGTGCCAATGAATTTTTTTTTATTGGAAAGCCCCCTCTTTCCTGTGAACGACATGGTTGCCATTATTGTGATTCTATAATATTATATTTGAATAATAATTAATTATTGATAAAAATGATAAGAAAATATTTATTCAATTTTGATATAAATTGAGGAATTTTTAGCAAAAGAGACAGTTATTGAGAGTTGATATTTTATCTTCTTCGATAAAATAATTCATTCAAATATATTATTATAATATTACATTATAAATGTATAATGTGATAATATAATAATGGTGATATTTTTTTTACAATAAATTCACGATATATGAATAAAATGAGATAGAAGAGAGCAGATTGGGATCGGAATTATTTTGTTACAAAAAATAACAAAAACATGTTTTGAATTTATTTTCCAAAATTGGTGGGCCCCACCTGTCATTATTGTCTATTAAATGCTGAAGTTTGTTTTTTGAAAGTTGGTATACAGAGGTTTTTATTAGTATGTATTTTGTCAGAAAGGGGTGTGGAAAAATTATCCGTATGTAAATTTGGGTCATTTTTCGTTCTGAATTTAGAAAATCTTTCTTCTACAAAGTTGTAGAGAATTAAATTTTATATGAAATGGACATAAGGTTTGTATTTTTCTGGTAAAAGGGCTATTTATTATGAATTATTAAAGTTTCTGAATATTGTTTAAATTTAAAATATTTTGGTGGAGATTTTCTAGAATGGGTGGGCCCCACTCTTGTCCTTTTGTTGGTGTGAGTTTGCTGAAAATTTTGTTGGGAGAGAAATTTCTAAGTTGGCATCCGTGAAAAATAATTTAGTCAACATTGGTGTTCTAGCATTTTCCTATAAATAGGATGCTTAGTTTAGAAATGAAAATCACATTGGAATCAAAAAATTCTCTCTTTATAGTATCAAGTATATTTCTTATGAGTATTTAGATATTTTGAGTGTTGATAACAGTGCAAGTTTTCATCAGCATAATATCTGATATTCCAGTCAGATTCAGTATTCTACTGAGGTAAAGGATGTTATTATGTTTCGTAAAGGAGGTTATTTTTCGTAAATGATATTATTTTCGTAAATGATATTATTTTCGTAAATGATATTATTTTACTTAAAGGATATTTTGATAAAGGATATTTTGGTAAATGATGTGATTTTATACTTGTAAGGGGTATTATTGCTTTCGTATTTGTAAGAGATATTGATTTTCTTTTAAGGGATATTATTTTTTTCGTATAGGATGTTGTTTCCATTCAATATTCGTAAGGAATATTATTTTCTTCCATACTCTATAGTATGTAAGTAATAATATTTTATTTCAGATTCCTAAATTTAAACTTATTGTGGCAAGTATTGCTTCTATAATTCCTAAAATGGTTGGAAATTCCTTGAGTTTTGCGCTTCATCAAATATCATTTCATCGGAATATTGGTCTGAACTTTATTATAAAAATTTTACCTTTTTATGTCGGAGTTACTATTCACGAGTTACTATTTATAAGTTACTATTTATGGGTTACTATTCATGAGTTACTATTCATAAATTACTATTCACGGATTACTATTCATGGGTTACTATTCACAGGGTACCATTCACGGTAAAAAAAATATAATATATATTTTTTTCTGTCCAAATTATCTTTGATTTATGAATCTTAATCTTGAAATTAGATCCATGTTTTGATTATATTATTCTTCTTGTCATATATAACATTTTTATAATTATGGTGATAGAAGTTCTCTTTGACTTAAGTGTAAAGATTGGTAGATTATTGGTTTGGCCATGACTATGAGTTCTCTTTGGCCAGTATTGCAAAGATGAATTGTTGACTGGTATGATCATGATTATTGAGTTTACAATTGAATATCTTTAGCTTAAGTATAAAGGTGAATTAATCAACATAGTTATAAATGTGGTTTCTATAAACTCTGAAATGATTAGATATTTCTTTGGGATTTAAATATCTTTGGCCTGTAGTGCAAAGATGAGCTGTTGATTTATGAATATCTTTGGCCTGTAGTGAAAAGATGAACTATTAATGAATATCTTTGGCATGTAGTGCAAAGATGAATGATTAATTATTGAATATCTTTGGCCCGTAGTGCAAAGATGAATTAATTAGCATGATTATGAACAGAAACTGTGATTTGGTATAACCATGATATTTGGTGTTTCAGGTAAAGACAGGTGATGAAAGTTATCTTCATCCTGGGTGCGAAAAGGAATTTAGTAACATGATTATGATTATGAATTATTCACAGATTGTGGACAGGAACTGTTGATTGATGTTATAGGGATAAAACATTGTTGGTGGACCTTTAACATGGAGAAGATAATAGACATTATAGTCTATTTGACTCTTCTAATGGATTGTTCGTTCTGCTGCAACTATAGTTGAAAAGTTTTATCATCTACCATATGTTCTAAATCTCTGAGTTATTACTGACGAATGCTATTGATAATTTGATTATCTTTAGTCATAATATTCTTTACTGGGCTATTTGTGCTCACCCTTTTGCTTCACAATTTCTTTCATGTAATAAGAGTGTGGCTAGGTCGAGCGGAGATAACAGGGGAATACAACGTTGGTCTATAACTGTTGAAGTCTCTCATAAAACAGTATGGAAATAATTGTATTGAGAACTTTAAATGTGTCGTATTTTATACGTCATTTTACAGTTGATTTTGGTGACCCGACTTAGATGAGGTGAACTCGTCTTTGGAAGGGTGTGTTGCCACTATCATACAAGATGTCTAACCACATACAACTTCATGTTATTATAAAACATGGTTGTGCGCATCCACTTGCTGATTATATCTATGAGCACTACTTATATAATCTTAGAGTATGGTTGGAATATAATTCTCAGTTTGAGAAAATTGAGATAATTATATGGAAAGAGAATACCCACCAATGGAATGAGCAGGATAGTAATCTTCTCGTTCTTCTTTGGGGTCTATTGGGTCAACCAAATTTAATTCTCAAGTCCTACGATATCTATTATAACTTAGATGCATGGCCTCCCATGTACGAAGGTTTCCTTGAGCATTTTCCAAAAGATTTTAATTCCTAAAACAGTTATTGACTGTACCTTTATGTAACGTATCATTGATAAGGAGTGTGAGTATTGTATTCGTATTAAAACTCATACTTTATGTGTGGTCGTATTGTGTACAAAAATTGGACATAAAAAATTTGTATTTGGATTATGTACCATGTATTTCTTGGCGACTCAGAATGGGTTGGGTGGATTTGACCTATTTTGGGGGCGTCACAATCAACCATTTGATCAACCTTCTTCTTTTCCTTGATTCCTCCAAGCTTCTTCTCAAATTTTCACAAATAATCTCTCTTCTCTCTCAATTTTCTCTCTTCCTCTCTTCTCTGTGTTTGTTCTTCTTTCTTAGGCTTAGTCAAATAACAAGTAAAAATAAACTGATGGGATATAACACCACGAACATCAGTTAAAATGAACATGAGTCTCAACAGTTAGAACCCACCAAAAGTCATAGGACCTTGTTTGCTAGCACACTATATAACCCTTTTTAATTTATTTTAATATTATTCCTAGTATAAGCTACACCAAATGTCACACTTTTTAATTTAATCATAATCTTTATTTTGCCAACATAATATTTACTCAGCCAATAAAATTATAATTTTATTCAACAAATCATTAATCCTCTAATTTAATTATTTAGTTAAATTAGAATATTTCCCATTTCATTCCACTAGCGTAATAAACTACACACCGATTATAAAATCACTCAACATAAATCTCATCAATATTATTATAGTTTAATAATTTATCCTATAACAATTTTCATCAAATATTTATTTTATTCCATAAATATCCTAATTAAAATATTTATTTTATTCAATAAATATTTCAACTACTTACGAAATTCACAATCGTATTACATTAATGAAAGTAGTATGCATACAAACCAATCATGTATGATGATAAAGCATATACTTTGGAGACAATCTTATTTATTTATTAATAAAAATATTCATTTATTAAAGGCATTTAATTATCTACATGGTGCTGTTTTTATAATATGTAAATAACCCATAGTTTTAAGCAATGCTTTTAGAATCATGATGATGATCATGCTAATGAGATCTAAATTCTTAGAAAGCTTTAAAACTAAAATAGTTCCCAATCGTGGGATTACTAAAAATGGGATTAGTAAATCCGGATAGATTAGTACGTATGTTGCTTGCTCATTGGATGAGGATGATTGATCTCATGATTATTTGTGTGGAGACACTAAAGCAAGTATGTAGTTGCTTATTGGAGAATAAGTTCACTGAACGTGACTCGCTATGGAATACCTAATGGAGTTTTACTCGCCTGTCAATAGGAATTCCTAATGTGATAGTAGTACAAGTGATTCTTGGACTTGAGATCATCATAATATCCTGTATATAACAAATTATACTTTGACTTATTCCTTAAGGCCTTTTAAGGCATATATAGGGTATGCTTAGGTATAATGAGTTGCATATGGAGATAATGAATGATCAATAAAGAATTTACCACCTCTAGTAAAAGAGGATATATGTCCTATGTGATTCGTTAAATGACAACCCAGGAATCCTTGGCCAAGGTGGAATGAAATTAGAAGGGAGTTTCTAATTTGCATTATTTGGAGTTGTGCATTTTCCAATCGAAATACATATGATTAAATAAAATAAGACTTGACAGTAAATCCATGTCTTATATTTAATTGGGACATTGTGTGGTGGAAGGATTGAATTGTACAGTAACTATTTACTCACAGGTTTTTTTATGATTAATGTTGAAATCTATATTATCTGGAAAGTCGTTGATCGCTAGGGAGGCTTATCCCTATTGTAGATGTGACACCCCTAAATTCGGGTACTTCGTTTTTACATGATTTGGTGTTCACTTTCTAACTATAACAAACATCTACCCAATATATCATAAAATAAATTACAATCTTTATTCAAAATAATAAAATCTCCCTTAAAACAAGGGTTACAACCTTCTCAAACTCAATCCCAGGGTTACTCTAACCTTGACATAATAATAAAGTGCGGAAATAAAAACATAACATTCAAGTCTTATTACAATCATTCTCAGTCAAATAAAAACAAGTCTTCACTTGCTTTGCTTTCCCTTGCCCTTACTTGTAGTCGGAGCATCAGCGTTATCAACCTTAACTGAAATTGTTATTTAATGCAAGAGTGAGCAAACCACAGCTCACTGGAGTTTAACAATAATATATACATGAAAGAATATCTTTAAAAAGAATCTGAATAACTTAGCTTACTTCAACAATAAAGAATTGAATAATAATTCTCTATCAACATTCAAATTTGAATATAGAATTTATTTGAGGGTCACAAGACTTTTGAACTCTTCTTGTCCTAGGTTATAAATATTTTTATTTAAACCTTTAACAGTCAATAAGACTATGGACCTTAACTCGTACTTAGGGGGATCAGCCCTTCGTACTATGTATTGTGCACAAACATCTTAATGCTATGCGTACTAACCTCCCCTAATAATTAGGGTTGTTCAACTCAGTAATTTGAATTCAAGTCCGCACCAAAGAAAGTTTGGTTTAGATAAGCTTACAATGGTAATTTAGAATTCACGTTCATCAACTAAGGATTAGTTGAATCGACTTTCAATAATTCATAAATAAACGAATTATGAATTAACATATGCTTTAGAAGTAAACTTAAAGCATTTAAAATAATAAACTGGATCTTACTTGAACAATAAGTCAAGATCTCTTCGGTTAAATAAATAATTGTCCAGTACAGAAATAAAAAGGACATTCTCAACAATGAAAATATGAACATCAAAGAACTTGCGTAGAAATAGCGAGTTTAGGGTTTAGAAGACTTGCCTTAAGCGCAAGCTGTTTAACACAATTCACGTACTTTAATACTTCCTACACATATATATTAAGTCACAAAAATCTAAATTAGTTAACACATAACTAATTCACATAAGTGGTTAACCCTCATGGTTAACTGACTCTAATTAGATAAAAAATCAACTATCACATAATTAATTACATCACACACATACTCACATAATTGAATTAATTATGTATTTTAGCTAAATTATAATTAAGCAATTATAATTCAAACACTTAATCAAATTATAATTACCTTTTAAATTATAAATTATAATCAATTAAACTATATCACGCATTATAATTACACAAATTATAATTAATCATGCAATTATCAATTTATAATCCACAATTAAACAT
Source organism: Panax stipuleanatus (assembly GCA_020205555.1). Lineage (NCBI taxonomy): Eukaryota > Viridiplantae > Streptophyta > Magnoliopsida > Apiales > Araliaceae > Panax > Panax stipuleanatus. The sequence continues at coordinate 67,381,323 of CM035116.1, read as the reverse complement.
GCATTTATTAAATTATAATCACATAGATTATAATTTAAATTAACATCTAATTGATTAAAATAAATCAACTTCTATACCTTATAATTTCACAAAAATTATAATTTAAATTAACATCTAATTGATTTAAATAAATCAACTTCTGTACCTTATAATTTCAGAAAAATTATAATTTAAATTAAACATTTACTCTTAATTATAATTAATCAAATTATAATTAAGTAACTTATTTTACAAATAACCAATTACAGTTTATTATTTAAATACTATACTAAGTTTCCAAAACTTTCTTTTTTCTCAAATTATAACACATGTTATAGCAGCTAGATACATGCTTATTGTCATAGAATAATTAAACTAAGCATAGAAATAATACTGCACAAAAACTAAAGTTACTGCCTCTGAACAGAGCATGGCGCAGCTTTGCCACCTTTAGCCTTGACACCGGCGCAGCTGCGCAGGGGTCAATCTTGAGAAAACCCAGCGGTGCAGCTGCGCCGCTTCTACCCTTACTGCCTGCGCAGCTGCGCCGGCAGCGGACAGAAACAGAGCAGCTTCGCGAACAGTGCAGAGAAAAGTCAAATTGGCTTAATTCTCTACAATGAGTTCACAATTCAGCCAACAATTTTCATATAAAACTTTACAGAAACAAAGTGCAAAGCTTCTAACATGTTTTGAACACACTGATACAAGATTACAACGCTTAATTTTTATAAAAATTTAAAGAAAATACCAATGTCAGTGTTCTAGATGAAATTGAACACTGTGAATTTGTTTTGAAACCAATTCTCACAATTCCAATCCCAATCAACTAATTTCTAAACATAATAACATATTCCACAATTAATTCCAACAATCAACATATATTTTGATTTCTATGAGAAACTTTATTTTTCCTAGACACTTCACTGTGACTTTTGAAAAACATAAATTCTCCATTTATATCATATATATTCATGAATTAAACAACTAATTAAGCATACTATCACATATAGACATGATATGAACACAATTACATATATATATATATATATATATATATATATATATATATCCATCATGCTATACAACTTCCAAAACACGTTTTACAGAGAATGAAAATATCAGGATCAAAATTTTAAAACTGATTTTTGAAAATCTTTCCATGACATACAATAACATATGAAAATATATGAACATCATAGTCATAATTATACAACTTTATGAAAACATAATTTGACAAGAAGAAATACAACTCATAAGAATTGATTCTATGGTTAAGAGTATAATCTTACTAGCTTGAATTGGAAGAAAAGATGGAGATGATGATGTATAGTTTTCCTCTTATTTTCTCAAAGTTCTCTTCTTTGTATTCTCTCTTCTCTGCTCTTCTTTCTCCTTTGTTTTCTTCTAGTTTAGACTTAGGCTTTTAGAAAAACTAACGTGCTGATAGTATATACATATAATATATAACACAAGTAATATATAATATATGTAACTCCCATATAATAAGTTTATGCACTAACTACTAATTACAATGTAAGTTACAAAATTCAAAAGTCCTTTTGGCTTGTTTGGCAACAGGAAAATTAGAAACTAGTTTTACTAACTTAGGCATGGTTTAGGTAAATTAGGTTTAAGCTAGTGTAAGGGCCCTGTTTGGCAACAGTCCTTTAAAACAAAAACAAGGGCCTTGTTTGTTTAAAATCATTTAAAATCTTTTTTCTTTATTTTAACAATTTATTTAACACATACCTTCATGTCAAATTTTAATCAATTAAATATTAATCAACTAATTTAATCAATTAAAATCTAACATCAATTAATCACATAAAATTATCACATAATTATAATTACTTGCTAATTATAATTCATGTAACACTTCATCACATAATTCATCTAATTTAATTTTCTTAATTAAATTAGAACTATAATATAAAATTAATATACATTAATTAAATAATTATTACACATTAATTTAACTAATATATAACACTTAATTAAATCATTTTCATAAATCACATAATTTATTTATTTAATTCAATAAATAAATCACATAAAATATTTATTTAATTCAATAAATATTAAAATTAACTATAAAATCACAATCGTTATAGTAGAATAAATATTATTTATTTAAATAGATTATTAGTTTAATTTATTTATTTAAATAAGATTAGAATTGTTCTAATTGATTTATTCACAACCGGTTTAAAATGGAGAACCTAAAGGGTCACACCATAAAAGGAAGAATAATTATTTAAGAAGGTAATGGTATAATCGTAATAATACATTAAGTGTAATTAATTTAATCTATGGTGATAGAATAAATTAAATAGCTTAATATTTATTATTTAATATTTTGGAAATATTAAATATAAATTAATAAGAGGAGTCTTATTAATATTATTTTAATCATTATTATTTTAATTTCTAAAGGAGTTTAGTAATTAATTTAATATTAGTACTCTCATTTATTCCTAATAAGATTAGGAGACAAATTAATTAAATGAATTTAATTAATTACTCCCAATGTGGTGGGAAGCCTAAATTAATTAAAGGAGTTTAATTAATTAAATGAAATCCCATGTCTAATAGGATTAGAAAGGTTGACCAATATCTATATAAGAGGAGTCTTATAATAGATATCAGTTGATGAAATTCCAATGGTTGGAGAGTACTCCTTTTGTATAGAGGATAGAAAACTAAGGTTTAGCCAAACACCTTCCTTCTTGATAATTCCTCTTCCTTGGTGGATCACCTCTAGAGGCCAAACACTTGGGTGGCTAACGTTGATCAAAGGAATGAATCTAACCCAAAAATTCAAGGAGATCACGAAGAACAAGGAGTTGAACTCGTACATGTGGAAGCTTCGTTCTACAATGGTATGATTTTATAACTTCTTATTTATCGTTTTAAATTAATAATTTGCATAAAGGATGATCCGGGTGATGGTTTTGTAGAAAATTTTAAACTCTGATATACCATGCTTCCCCTAATTTTTGCAATTTGATTGCGTCACAATTTCGTACAAACCCAACAGTGGCATCAGAGCCAAACCTTTATGCAATTATTAATTGTTTTTTATTTTTTTTTCTTGGTTCCATCCGTGAAACGGAAACAATTTATTTGGCACAAGGGCTGAGTCACGTTGGTTTCAAATCAAAAAGAGGCAAACTAACTTCCCACAAATTGAAAGGTTTATATATATAATAAACCTGCTAGAAGGTTTATTAAATGTGATTCACTTTATATATTCTATGAACCAGCAGAAATAAAGGTTATCACATAATCTTATATAATATATATATATATATATATATATATATATATATATATTAGATAATAAGGATTTCAAAAGGTAGTTTTTCAAAAGGAATGTGACTATTATATATAATATATATATATATATATATAATAATTTTAATAATTTTATAATTAAAATAAAGAGTTTATTTTTAACTTTGAAATTAGATTTCATGCAATTTAAAATTGTCCATTAAATGATACTTATATATATATAGAATGTTTTAAATCATGAGATGGATATTTATTTATTGATGCGTATGGTGATATGTATGATAATAAATGGGGATTGATTATGGACTATTTGACCAATGTGATTGGATTTTATTTTAGATGAATGCTTGAATGAATGAGTTTTATTAAATGAGGTATGCGTACCTTGTCTTCTCTAAAAAAAATTTCTCGATATAAATTCTATCTTCCTCCTATGTACTTACCCTTGACTGCTGATCAAGGTTTCTATTTAAATTAAATAGTTTAATGTAATAGAGATAGTTAGAATTATCTTGAAGAAATTGGAAACCAATGAGCAAGGAGTGCGTAAAGATCCATTTGTATGGAGCCCGGGTTTAAATGTAATAGTTACGTTTAAATTTAAATTCTTGCACTCCTAGGTTTGACCTTTTGGTTCACTTGGTGGCTTTAGTGAACCAAACTAGAATAAAAGTCCATAATCAATCCGGGTAGAATATAGTATTCTATATGTGCATGCTAAATATTATATATATTATATTTTATGCAAACATGCTTTGTATGTTTAATAAAATGACGCGTATTTTATATATATATGTGCATACGCGCTAAACAAGATGAGACAAGTAATAACAAACCCCTCAAAGAAATAATATTAAGTCTGAAGCATTCAAATGATATTTGAAATATTGAACATTGCCTTCTAGCATGGTTAATTAATAGAGTATTAAATATTTAATATGAGTTTGTTGTGCTATCCACAAGGCGAGTATTGAGTATTTAAGATGTTAATTAATCACATGTGATGCTTATCAAGAAAATTGAACGATCAGTCTTGTTGTGCTATCCACAAGGACGAATATTTTTCTTTTTTGAATTTATGAAAGTGCTTGGCTGGACTTAACTTAAATTATTTTAGTTCGGATGTGCACACACATGACCATTATGATTTAAGAGGCAAAATAAAAAGAGTTACATAGTGATGTAATTGACAAGAGTTGTATGCCTATTTATTTGTATATCGCTTGTTGTGCTATCCACAAGGTTATATACATTTGAAATGGGATCCTTAATCTCACTAGCAAATCTTTAATTAGATGTTGCCGAACTATATAAATGAGGATAATATAGTTTGATGAAAATAGTGGGAGTTACCAATTTCAAATAAAGACCTAAATTTATTTTGGTATACAAAATTATTAAAATGAATGTTTGCTAAAATATTATCTTTTCACATGCAGAATTTTAAAAATGTCAAAATCACTAATCTCACTACGAAGCATACTTGATGCAAATAAGCTTATCGGGCCGAATTATGAGGATTGGCTAAGAAATCTGAGAATTGTTCTCACTGCTGAAAAGATTTCTTATGTCCTAAATTCAACTATTCTTGAATCTGTTTCGGAAACAGCCTTTGAGGAAGAGATTGCTACTTTCAATAAGTGGCAAGATGATGCATCTGTGGCTCAATGCATCATGCTCGCATCCATGAATAACGAGCTTCAATGTCAGCATATAAATATGGATGCTCCTGCTATGCTGCTTCACCTCATGGAGTTGTATGGTGAACATAGTAGGACTGCTAGATATGAGATATCTAATGAGCTCTTTCGATCTCGGATAACCGACGATACTGCCGTCGAGACTCATGTCCTGAAGGTGATCAATTTGATTGAACGCCTTGGATAACTTGTGTTCGTCATGGATGGGGAGTTGAGTCAAGACTTGGTCTTGCAGTCACTCCCTGAGACCTTCTCGCAGTTTGTGGTTAATTTTTACATGAATAAGCTAGATGTCAGCTTGCCTGAGCTGCTTAACATGCTGAAAACTGCAGAAGGTCACTTCCCATCCAAGAAGAACCATGTCTTAATGGTGGATTCTTCCAATAAAAGGAAGAGGCCCAAGGTATCTTCTGAAAAGAAGAAATCCAAGAAGGCTAAGGGAAAGGGGAAAGAAAAGGAACAAAAGAAACCTGAACCAGCTAAAAGAATGTGCTTTCATTGCAATGAGCCAGGATATTGGAAGAGGAACTGCAAGAAGTTTCTAGCAGAGAAGAAGCTTGGAGAAGCTTAGACTTCCAATCAAGGTTTGTTTATGATTGAAATTAATTTTTCTGAAAGTCATAATTCTACTTGGGTATTGGATACCGGTTGTGGTTCTCACATATGTAATACTGTGCAGGGACTGGTCAGAAGTAGAAAGCTGAACAAGGATGAGGTTGTCCTACGAGTGAGAAATGGAGCAAAGGTTGTTGCATTAGCTGTAGGCACTTATTGTTTAGCACTGCCTACGGACAAGTCCATTTATTTAAATAATTATTATTTTGTTCTGAATATTATTAAAAACATTATTTCTATTTCTGTATTGGATATGGAAGGATATGACGTTATTATAAAGAACAACAGTTGTTCAATTTATAAAAATAATATTTTATATGGTATTTGAAATCTGCAAAATGGACTTTATATATTTGACTTGAATGAAAATATACTTCAAATAGAACAAACTAAGAAAGGGAAAATAGATGATGTTAATTATACCTATATGTGGCATTGTAGACTCGGTCATATTAATGAAACAAAATTATCCAAGTTGCATAAGGATGGGCTCTTAGAGCTATCTGATTATGAATTATATCCAACTTGTGAATCTTGTCTCATGGGTAAAATGACTAAATCTCCTTTCAGTGGAAAAGGAGAAAAAGTTACAGAGTTGTTAGCGTTGGTTCACACAGACATTTGTGGACCTATGACAACGAATGCACGGGGTGGGTATTCTTATTTTATTACTTTCACTGATGATCACTCAAGATTTAGATATGTGTATTTAATGAAATACAAATCAGAATCATTTGAAAAGTTCAAAGAGCTCAGAAGTGAAGTAGAGAAACAAACGGGCAAGAGTATTAAGATACTTCGATCAGATCGAGGTGGAGAATACTTAAGCGGTGAGTTTCTCAATTGTCTCAAAGAAAATGGTATAATCTCACAATGGACTCCTCCAGGTACACCACAGTTAAATGGAGTATTTGAAAGGAGAAATCGAATATTGTTGGATATGGTTTGATCTATGATGAGTTTTACCGATCTTTCAATTTCATATTGGGGTCATGCCCTAGAAATGGCTCATATCTACTAAATAAGGTCCCTTCAAAATTCATCCCCAAGACTCCATATGAGATGTGGACAGGGAGGAAACCTGGTCTTAAGCATGTTAAGATCTGGGGATGTCCAGCTTATGTGAAAAAGTTTTAAAATGATAAGCTAGGGACAAGATCTGATAAGTGCACGTTTGTAGGATATCCTAAAGAAAGTTTGGGATACTATTTCTACAATCCTACTGAGCAAAAGGTGTTTGTAGTGAAACACACTGCCTTCTGGGAAAAAAAGTTTATCTTTGAAGGGGCTAGTAGGAGAAAAATAGATCTTGAAGAAATTCAAGAACCACAAACCACTATAGATCAAGTGGATGAACCTGTCCAAGTAGAAACACCTACTGTACAACACCCTATTCTTAAATCTGAAAAAAGTACCGAAGATACCTAAAAGGTATGGATTCGTCATAGAGGATGACAATGAGGTACACATCATGGACGATGATGATCCATTGAATTACGAACAGACTATGAGTAATAAAGACTTAGAGAAATGGTAGATGACCATAAAATCTAAAATGGATTTTGAAGCTATGCTCAAGTCCATTTAAATTTTTCTTGCGATTGCAGCTTATTTTTACTTAATCTGGCAAAATGGACGTGGAGACGCCCTTCCTCAAATATACATTATTAGAGGAGAATGTATGTATGATACAGCCAGATGGTTTTTTATTTCAATGGTTGAAGCAAATCATGTATATGAGCTACAACAATCCATTCATGGATTGAAGCAAGATTCTCGTAGATGAACCATTCGTTTTGATGAGACAATCAAAGAGTTTGATTTTATCAAAAACGAGGATGAACCATGTGTGTACAAGAAGGTCAGTGGGAGTGCTGTTTCATTCCTTGTATTATATGTTGATGATATATTACTGATAGGGAATAAAATTCCTATGCTAAAATCGATTAAAATAAAGTTGTCTAAACATTCCTCCATGAATGATTTGGGTAGAACATCGCACATTGGGGATATAAATCTTTATTGATAGATTTAAAAGGATGTACGGCTTAACCCAAGGAAACGTATATTCATTAGATGCTAAAGGCGTTTAGCATGGCAAACTCCAAAAGGTGTCTCATGATGATGAGCCATGGAGTGAATCTCTCTAAAATTATTCTCAATAAAAGAGAGATCGCATGAGCTACTATCATGTATGCAATGAAATATACGAGACTTGATGTTGATCAATCATATTCTGAAGAAGATTACTGTGAGACAGTGATAAACATCTTAAAGTACTTAACTGACACTAAGGATGTCATCATATCACATGATGAGTCAGAATTAAACAAGAGTGCTAAACAGACTCAAGTTTTTAGACTGACCTAGACGATAACAAATCCACTTTAGGGTAAGTCGTTACCTTGAAAGATGGTGCAGTGAATTGGAAAGGTTCCAAACAACAAAAGGTTGTTGGTTTAGTGACAAAGACAAAGTATATAACTGTAAGTAAAGCTGCAAGTTGATGTTTCGGATGAAAAGTTCATAACAGAACTAGGAATAGTTCCTAAGTCTCATCTTGAATCTAAACATGTGTTGCGGCACTTTGACTAAAGAAATCATTGAAAGAGGAGCATATAGACTCTCAAGATAACATTGCAGATCCATTTACTAAAGCTATAACATAACAGTAGTTTTATCATCACTTAGAGAAGTTGGTATGAGATACCATGGCGATTGGCTTTAGTGCAAGTGGGAGATTGAAAGTAGTATGCATACAAGCCAATCATGTATGATGATAAAGCATATACTTTGGAGACAATCTTATTTATTTATTAATAAAAATATTCATTTATTAAAGACATTTAATTATCTACATGGTGATGTTTTTATAATATGTAAATAACCTATAGTTTTAAGCAATGCTTTTAGAATCATGATGATGATTATGCTAATGAGATCTAAATTCTTAGAAAGCTTTAAAACTAAAATAGTTCCCAATTGTGGGATTACTAAAAAGGGGATTAGTAAATCCGGATAGATTGGTACGTATGTTGCTTGCTCATTGGATGAGGATGATTGATCTCATAATCATTTGTGTGGAGACACTAAAGCAAGTATGTAGGTGCTTATTGGAGAATAAGTTCACTGAACGTGACTCGCTATGGAATACCTAATGGAGTTTTACTCGCCTGTTAATAGGAATTCCTAATGTGATAGTAGTACAAGTGATCCTTGGACTTGAGATCATCATAGTATCTTGTATGTAACAAATTATACTTTGACTTATTCCTTAAGGCCTTTTAAGGCATATATATGGTATGCTTGGGTATAATGAGTTACATATGGAGATAATGAATGATCAATAAAGAATTTACCACCTCTAGTAAAAGAGGATATATGTCCTATGTGATTCGTTAAATGACAACCCAGGAATCCTTAGCCAAGGTGGAATGAAATTAGAAGGGAGTTTCTAATTTGCATTATTTGGAGTTGTGCATTTTTCAATCAAAATATATATGATTAAATAAAATAAGACTTGACAGTAAATCCATGTCTTATATTTAATTGGGACATTGTGTGGTGGAAGGATTGAATTGTACGGTAACTATTTACTCACAGGTTCTTTTATGATTAATGTTGAAATCTATATTATCTGGAAAGTCGTTGATCGCTAGGGAGACTTATCCATATTGTAGAATAATATTATTTATTTAAATAGATTATTAGTTTAATTTATTTATTTAAATAATATTAGAATTGTTCTAATTGATTTATTCACAACCGGTTTAATATGGAGAACCTAAAGGGTTACACCATAAAAGGAAGAATAATTATTTAAGAAGGTAATGGCATAATCGTAATAATATATTAAGTGTAATTAATTTAATCTATGGTGATAGAATAAATTAAATAGCTTAATATTTATTATTTAATATTTTTAAAATATTAAATATAAATTAATAAGAGGAGTATTATTAATATTATTATAATTATTATTATTTTAATTTCTAAAGGAGTTTAGTAATTAATTTAATATTAGTACTCATTTGATCCTAATAAGATTAGGAGATAAATTAATTAAATAAATTTAATTTTTTACTCCCAATGTGGTGGGAAGCCTAAATTAATTAAAGGAGTTTAATTAATTAAATAAAATTCCATGTCTAATAGGATTAGAAAGGTTGACCAATATCTATATAAGAGGAGTCTTATAATAGATATCAGTTGATGAAATTCCAATGATTGGAGAGTACTCCTTTTCTATAGAGGATAGAAAACTAAGGTTTAGCCAAACACCCTCCTTCTTGACAATTCCTCTTCCTTGGTGGATCACCTCTAGAGGCCAAACACTTGGGTGACTAACGTTGATCAAAGGAAGGAATCTAACCCAAAAATTCAAGGAGATCACGAAGAACAAGGAGTTGAACCAGTACCTGTGGAAGCTTCGTTCTACAATGGTATGATTTTATAACTTCTTATTTATCGTTTTAAATTAATAATTTGCATAAAGGATGATCCGGGTGATGGTTTTGTAGAAAATTTTAAACTCTGATATACCATGCTTCCGCTAATTTTTGCAATTTGATTGCATCACGATTTCGTACAAACTCAACAATTAACGTAATACATATTAATCTCTCATTTTATTAAAACAAATATATTTAGATTAATTCACTATTTTAATTAAGTGAATTACTCACATTATTTATGAAACTTAATTCATAATAATTTTCATTGCCCATAAGGCATAACAATCAAATTATATGATCTCACAATAAAATTTTAACTTAATTAAATTAACTAATATTATTCAGTTAATTTCATTTTCATAAATATTTCATTTAATTCTTCAATAGTTTAATTAACTATTAAACCTCTTTTCATTTAATTCTCTTCACACCAAGTCAGACATCCACAATATAACACATATACACATACTCAAACTCGAAACATCTCATAATAAGAACTTTCTTCATTAAATTCGGGTTGTAACAATAGTTGTACAACCGTCACAACCAGTGATTTTTTATTGTTGAGTTGATATTTTTAAATCTCAACTAATGTGCTGAATAATAAATAATGAGGGTATAATTATCTTTTAACCATAAAAAGGTCCCAAAGGGTAGTAATAAGCGATAAGAGAAACTTCAAGTGTCCAGACATCAATTATATATGTTCAAATTAACAATTATACCGTCATTAAAAATGCAAATAACTAACACATGACTAAAAATAATTGGAGTAATTAATGGAAACAACAGAACAACCCTAATGGCCATGCCAACACAGCTGTTCTGCCGCCATTAGTGATGGTTTGGGAGTTTTATATTTGTCAACGCCCTTTCTAACCAGCAAGCCCACTCGGGCCACATGAGGTCCCATCCTAATAGGAAGTGGCACAAGTTTAATCCCCCTTCTGGCTTTTTCAGTGATGAATTTGTTGGTTTTGGTGATCAAGCCAAAAGCGCACATGAGGAGCCAATATTGGTTGTGCCGCTAGGTCGGGCGACGACTGAGAATGCTACTGCTCCAACAGTCGCATCAGAAGGTTCCAACGTCTTATCATAACAAATATAATTAAATGAGACTCCTCCTCTAGAGTTTGAATATGGTGTAGTTTGTAGAGTCATATTTCACTGTATCATATCCTTTTTTTCATACCGGATGTAAACGAGTTTCCTACTCCAAAGTTCGTTCTTCGTCAATTGGGGCCTCTAGGTATAAGAAGTGGATTTGTGTCAATTCTATTACTTGGACCAAATTTTATCCAACTTTTCCCATATAATAATCTTTTTAAATTTTTTTTATTATATAAATATTTTTTAAAATTTTATTCAATATTTTTTCTAAAAATAATTATTAAAATTCAAAATTTTAGATTTGTTTTAATTTTAATTATTTTTTAACCTTTTTGCCCTTACTAAATCTACGTATGTCTCAATTTGGGGAAGTTTCTATCCAAATAACAGAATTTACACAAATCAACAACTTCAAAAACCTGATTTTTAAAAGGGTTAATTGCATATTACACCCCGATGTATACACCATTTTACCATTCGTACCCTAATGTTTAAATGCTTCCATCACAGTACCCCAAGTACCGTTAAGTAAGCATAACTAACCCTTTTGTTCAATTTGTTTGGCGGAAAATGGCCACGTTTCACAATTTAAATGGTCAAAATTTATAAAAGGGTCAATTATGCTTACTTAACGGTACTTAGGATAGCGGGATGAAAGCGTTTAAACGTCGAGGTACAAATGGTAAAATGGTGTATAATTCAGAGTGTAATAAGCAATTAACCTTTTGCAAAAGATAAAATTTAGGGATGTCTTTCATAGCACGCTCGTGGCAACTTAATTTGTGCGACAAAATAGTCATATTCCATGCATATACCCAATTCATATACCATGCAAAAAAGTCATATACCTAACAAGATGTATACCGGGCATATACCAAATTTGGCAATGAAGGGTATGTTTTGCTTTATAAATTAAAAAGTCTTACAATATAGGTGTCATATTTATAAATATCTTTAATGGAAATTTATAACAGAAGGTTGTTATCTACGTAATAATATTGATACTATTAGAGTAAATATACTAATTTAGCAAATACTAACCTACTTGTTCCAACGAGACTTATGTGATCTAACATCAGCTTTTCCTCTTTAATTTATCCAAAAAATGCACATGAAGAGATTATTTATAATAAACTAAATATTTACTTCTTTATTGCAAATTAATTCTAAAAGATTCCATTGATCAAGTGCATCAGCGTTATGAAGTGTTTGACATCAGTTTATCAAAGTGAACCACTATTATGATCCAGGTTGATTCCTTGCTGGAGTACTGACATTAATAAGGAATGTGAAATTAATATATATTTTATGACATTGTCGCCACTATATATACTTTGGACAGATATAGATCTGTTCCTCACATTCTCATTTTGCTCTAGCATCTATCTTAATTTCCTGCCCCTATTGTTATTTCCCAAAATCTCTTGTCCACTTTGAGATCAATGGCAAGTCAAGGGGAACAATAAAACAACCCTAATGCTAATGCCAACATAGTTGTTCAACCGTCACAAATGGTGAATTTTTATTGTTGCGTTGATATTTTTCAATCTCAACTAATGTGTTGATTATGTGCACTCGAAATAATGAGGGTATAATTATCTTTTAACCATAAAATGGTCCCAAAGGGTAGTACTAAGCAATAAGAGAGACTTCAATTATATATAGTCAAATTGACAGTTATACCGTAATTAAAATGCACATAAGTACCACATGACTAAAAATAATTGGAGTAAAGGGAAAAATAAAACAACCCTAATGGTCATGACAACGCAGCTATTCTAACGCTACTAATGACGGTTTAGGAGTGTTATATTTGCCACGACCCTTTTCTAAGCACAAGGCCTCTCGGACCACATGAGGTCCCATCCTAATAGGAAGTGACAGAATCTTAATCCCCCTCCTGCCATTTCCAGTGATGAATTCGTTGGTTTTGGTGATCAAGCCAAAAGCACACATGAGGAGCCACTATTAATTTTGCAGCCAGGTCAGGCGATGGCTGAGAATGCTACTGCAATAGTCGCATTAGAAGTTTCCAACGTCCTATTATAACGATTATATTTAAATTAGATTCCTCCTCTAGAGTATGAATATGGTTTAGTTTGTAGAGTTATATTTCACTTTCTCATATCCCTTATTTAGAATGCAAATGAGCTTCCACCTCCGAAGTTCATTTTTCGTCAATTGGGTCCTCCAGATATAAAAAGTTATTGTCAATTCTATTACTTGGACTAAATTTTATCCACTTTCTCACATATAATAACATTTCTAAATTAATTTTTTCTATATAAATATTTTTGAAATTTAACTCTATTTGGGATTATATAAATTTAAAATTTTTATTTTTCAAAAAATTATTATTAAAATTCAAAATTTTAGATTTATTTTAATTTGAGATAGTATTTTAACCTTTCCCCCCTACTAAATCTACACATGCCTCAATTTGGGGGAGTTTCTGTCCAAATAATAGAATTGACACAAATCAACCACTTAGAAAACTTAATTAACAAAAACTAAAATTTAGGGATGAATTTCTGACTACGCGTGTGGCAACTTTGTGGAACAAAAAAGTCATATACCATACATATACCATGCAAAAAGTCATATACCTAACATGATGTATACCAGCCATATACTAAATATGATAGTGAAGGGTATGTTTTTCTTTATAAATTAAAAAATCTTGCAATATACGTGTCATATTTATAAATACATTTAACAATAATTTATGGCTGAAGGCTGTTATCTGCCAAATATTATTGATACTGTAACGATTGAGAATTTTATATGTTAATTGTAAATATTTATTAAATAAAATAAATATTTTATGGAATTTATTTGTTGAGTTAATAAATAAATTACAATTGTGTGGCCATTGCAAGCCGTTCGATCCACTGCCCGCACATTCAACATGACGGTGCAAGACGCGGTGCAATCAAAAGATGTGGTGGCAGGTATTATTCTGATCAATAGTATAAATGCATATGTATTATTTGATTCGGGTGCTACTTGTTCATTCATATCTGATGATTTTGCTAAGACCTTAGACTTACCTATAGAGGAGTTAGCTTACCCCTTGAACATAGAAATTGCGAATAGGGAAGTTATTCCTGTTAGGTTAGTATACAAGAACTGTAGATTGGATATTAAGGGTCAGGAGCTAAGGGTAGATTTGATTCCGATAAAACTTGGGGAATTCGATGTCATATTGGGGATGGACTGGTTGTTCAACCATGGGGCGATAATCGACTGTCAGAAGAAGTCGGTAAACCTTACGACTCCGTCGAAAGTAGTGTTCTATGGCAGTAAATCGCCTAGACAAGTGAATTGTCTGACGGTGATGCAAGCCAAGAAATTTTGATGCAAGGCTGTGTAGGATATTTAGCCTACATAGTAGATACGGGTAAGGAGAGCCCGAAGGTAGAAGAGATATCGGTGGTTAAGGAGTTTGTGGACGTTTTTCTGGGTGACTTGCCAGGACTTCCTCCAGATAGGGAGATAGAGTTCGTGATCGACTTAGCGCCGGGAACTGCTCCAATTTCGAAGGCTCCGTACCGAATGGCTCCAGTCGAGAAGAAGGAACTGATGATTCAATTGCAAGAATTACTGGACAAGAAGTATATTCAACCGAGTGTTTCGCCGTGGGGAGCGCTAGTGTTATTCGTGAAGAAAAAGGATAGGTCGATGCGTCTTTGCATTGACTATAGAGAATTGAACAAAGTTACGATCAAGAATAGGTATCCTTTATCGAGGATCGATGACTTGTTTGACCAACTGAAGGGTGCTAAGTACTTCTCGAAAATCAATTTGAGAAGTGATTGAAGGTGAGGAAGGAAGATATACCGAAAACTGCTTTTAGGGCTCGGTATGGTCTTTACGAGTTCTTGTTGATGTCATTTGGTCTCACGAATGCCCCGGCTACATTTATGGACCCAATGAACAGGGTGTTTAAGCCATTTCTGGAAAAGTTTGTAGTGGTGTTCATAAATGACATCTTGGTTTATTCCATGACTGAGGAGGAACACACTGAACACTTAAGGCTTACCTTAGAATCGCTGAGACGAGAGAAGCTTTATGCGAAATTCTCGAAGTGCGAATTCTGGTTGGAACGTGTATAATTTCTTGGCCACATAATCGACAAGGATGGTATTTCGGTAGATCCGTCAAAGGTTGAAGCGGTAATGAATTAGGATCAGCCAAAAACGCCATCTGAAGTGAGGAGTTTCTTGGGATTGGCAGGTTATTACCGGAGATTTATCCAAGATTTTTCCAAGATCGCAACTCCGATGATGAATTTGACTCGTAAAATAGTTAAGTTTGTTTGGACGGAGAAGTGTGAGGAAAGTTTCCAGGAATTGAAGAAGAGGTTGAGTACTGCGCCTGTGTTGTCTTTACCCGATAGTACGGGGAATTTCGTGGTATATAGTGATGCCTCACATAAGGGTTTAGGCTGTGTGTTGATGCAGAGCGGCAAGGTCATTGCGTATGCTTCACGTCAGCTGAAAGATTATGAGAAGGGGTATCCGACCCATGACTTGGAATTGGCGGCAGTAGTGTTTGCTCTAAAGATTTGGAGACGGTATTTATATGGAGAAAAGTGTGAAATATACACAGATCACAAGAGTCTGAAGTATATTTTTACCCAAAAGGATTTGAACATGCTCCAGAGAAGATGGTTAGAACTGATCAAGGACTACTACTGCGAAATACTTTACCATCCGGGTAATGCTAACGTTGTTGCCGATGCTTTGAGTAGAAAAGGTCGGGAGAAGCTGAATGTGTTAACTGATCAGGATCAGTTGATAGAACAACTGACTAAATTAGAGCTGGAAGTGAAGTTTCCGAAGGAATCGGACGAGAAATTATTTCAAGTAACTACTGGTTCTACTCTGGTAGACAAAGTGAAAGAAGCATAACTTCACGATGACGAATGAGAGAAGATTCGAAAGAGAATAGCTGATGGCGAAGAGTTTAAATTCAGAATCGACAGTGAGGGACTACTACGATTTAAAGGTAGAATCTGGGTACCGCCAGTACCAGAAGTTAAGGAGGAGATCATGAGTGAAGCTCACAGTTCAAGATATGCAATTCACATTGGGAGTACAAAGATGTACCAGGATCTCAGGCACCATTTATGGTGGCCGAATATGAAGAGGGATGTTACTGAATGCGTTACAAAGTGCTTAACTTGTTAGAAAGTCAGTGCAGAACACCAGAGACCTAGCGGTTTGCTGCAATCGTTAGAAATTCCAGAATGGAAGTGGGAGCATATCATGATGGATTTCGTGGTTGGTCTTCCAGCGACTCAAAAAGGATTTGACGCAATTTGGGTGATTGTGGATCGACTGACGAAGTCAGCCCACTTTCTACCAATCAGGATTAAGTACAACTTGGAACAATTGGTGAAGCTGTATGTTAAAGAAATTATTTCTAGACACGGTGTTCCGGTGTCGATTGTGTCCGACAGAGATCCGTGTTTTACGTCGAATTTCTAGAAGCGATTGCAAGAGTGTCTGGGAACGCAATTGTGAATGAGTACATCATACCATCCTCAAACCGGTGGCCAGAGCGAGAGAACAATTCAGACGCTTGAGGATATGCTGAGAGCTTGCGTGATGGATTTCAAGGGAAGCTGGGAGGATCATCTACTGTTGGTGGAGTTCGCCTACAACAATAGTTACCATGCGAGTATCGGCATGTCGCCATACGAAGCGTTATACGGCATAAAGTGCAGAACTCCTTTGTGTTGGGATGAAGTCGATGAACGTCAGCTGTTGGGACCGAAATTAGTACAATAAACCGCTAAAATTGTGAAGCTGATCAGAACAAGATTGGTTGCTGCTCGAGACAGACAGAAGAAATATGCCGATCAACATCGACAGAATCGAGAATTCTTACCAGGGAGCTTTGCTTTCCTGAAGGTATCTCCTTGGAAGGGGAAGATTCGATTCGGTAAGAAAGGGAAGCTGAGTCCCCGATTTATTGGACCTTTCGAGGTACTACGAAAAGTTGGCGAGGTAGCTGACGAAGTGGCATTACCTCCGGAGCTTGACAATATACAAAATGTATTTCATATTTTTGTGTTACGGCCTTACAAACACGACTATAAACATGTAATAGAATACGAGCCTTTATAATTTGATAAAGACTTAACTTATGAAGAGGTTCCTGTTCAAATTGTTGACAGAAAGAAACAAGTACTTAGGAATAAAGTGATACCTTTTGTTAAGGTAATTTGGAGGAACCACAGTGCTGAAGAAGCCACGTGGGGACTCGAAGATGTAATGAGAAAATCGTATCCTCAATTATTTGCTTAATTGATTTGTGTAATCCCTTATATATCGATTCTGGGGACAGAATCCTTTTAAGGGGGGAAGAATGTAACAGATGAGAATTTTTATGAGAATTTCTTTTATGAGAATTTTTTTTATGTTGTGATTCTGGGGACAGAATCCTTTTAAGGAGGGAAGACTGTAACGATTGAGAATTTTATATGTTAATTGTAAATATTTATTGAATTAAATAAATATTTTATGGAATTTATTTGTTGAGTTAATAAATAAATTGTGTGGTTGTTATGGATAATTTAATTAAGTGCTACATGTTTAATTAAATTGATATGTTAGCAATGGTGTAGCATAATTTTAATTTAATTAAGAATAATTCAATTAGATTTAATATTATGTGATAAGTGTTAATAATTTGTTACATGAATTATGTTTAATAAAGGAAATTCAATTGTGTGACAATTTGGTATTATGTGAATGTTAGTTTATTTAGTTGAATTAGAGTGTTGTAATTTAATTAAATAAGTGTGGTATTTAATCTATGGATTAAGGATTTATTTAATAAAGAAAAAGGGGTTTAAAGTGTTTTACCAAACAAGGCCATTGTACTTGATTAACCCTATTTCTCCAAACAAGGCCTTAGCTAAAAAGTGGTTTTTAAAATAGCTTTGGTTTGCCAAACATGGCCTTACTCTTTTCAAATTCTATAACCTATGTAATTAATAATACTTTAATCTAGAATAATATACAATGATTTATTATAATTATTCCCCCAAGTCTCGCAACTTACAGTACATAATAGATTACATAATAATATCAAATAAAGACTTATTTCATAATCCTACTTAAGCTTGAACATAGTTCAAAGCTAGTCTTAATACAACATCAAAAATTTAAAACATAAGGGAATAAGCTAGTCGGTAGCCTTGCCCTTGCCCTTATCCTTCCCAGAGACACCTCCCTGTTCTGCCTTAACTGAAAGGTTTTAAATAAACAAGAATGAGCACAAATTGCCCAGCAACTAATATACAACAAGGGTGATGAGTATTATATCACGAGTTTGAAATATCAAAGTCTAATCTCTAAGATAGTTCAGAGTTTCAGAATAATATCATGAACAATGAGTATCAACAATTCTCGAATCAAATCTTTGGAATATGAAATGATAGTTCAATATAGATCAACAGATATATATGAATTCAAAGGCTATCAAAGTATCCAACTGGATAAAACAATTTATACTGAGCAGTCACTAAGGACTATTGAACATCTACTAGAATCATCAATATTAAACTGATAACCCAAAAGAAATAAGTACGATAGATAATCAGGCTACAATACTCTATGTTATACATAACACCACAGTAATATTCACGCGTGTGTTGGAGCTTCCAACAATATACACTCCCCTTACCATAAGGGTTGTTCAACTCAGTTTTCAAGATTTCCGCACCAGTCAATTGGTTTGGACAGTTTTATAAACATGTATATAGTCTAGCCGAATCAAATGGCATAGACATTTTTACAATATTCAAAAACAGTACCAAGTTCAACATGAATAATAGCTTTCATAAGACTTAATGAAATAAGAGTTCAAGTTAGAGAATTTGCATTCAAGAGATAAGGTTTAGATACTTGCTTACAATATCTGTTGAATAAAGTAATGCAAGGGTCTAGGATACTTGCTTTAAGCGTAGTCTATCCACACAAATTAATCAACACTTTTCGAATTCCTATTATCACATAGTTACGTATATAGGACCTTCATTAGCCATGTATATTCAAATCACCAATTTCAATAAGTAAGTTGAAGTATACGTAAATAGACCATATGAGAATGCTCAAGGTCTTAAATCAAGGCTATTAAGTTCGTTTGTTTTTGTTTATCAATTTAAGGTTCCCTTGTAATGTCGTCAACCAAGCTAAGGTAGGTGTTAACATGCAAGGTTACCTTTGTCAGCGTGTTATGGACAGAAATAAGCATAATGAAGTTATACTAGCACGCTACATATTTCAGAAATCATAAAAGTTGTTATCCAAGTCTGTAGAAGGGCGCGGCCGTGGCTGATTTGAACTAGGGAGTGGCAAGGCCGCGCGGCTCCCAGTTCAAACCAGGGCTGAGCAATTAGCTTGCTTGGCCTAGCTTGCCCATCCTCACACTCTAGTGGTAACACGTACAGAAACACAAATAAACGTATATGTTATAATGAGTTTGATTCTTACACTTTCAATGTAATCTTAACACTTTGTAATTAACGAGGATTAATGTAATACCTGAGAATTTCCTAATATTATTAAATAAATATATTAGTGGAAATGAGAATTTATTTGAATATAAAAAAATTTCGTGTTATGAGATGAATTAATTCAATTATATAAAATTAAATAATTAAAATAATTGAGAAATTGATGGAGTTTGCGATAAACTCGTTGATAGCCTTGTGAGGCACAGTGTTGAGGATTATTAATGATTATAGTAATTAACGGATGAATTATTAAAGTGAGGGATTAATCTATATTAATTGTTAATTGTAGAATATTAATTGATGGTTATGGAATATTAACTGTGATTGATTAATAATACGTGATTATTATTATTGCAATAAATATAATAATAATAATAAGCAATGTGTTTATAAATATAATAAGATTTATATTCATTTAATGTGATATTTAATCATATAAGTGTTCATCGATTATTATGGAAATTAATAATCAATGAGGAATAGATTAATTAATATTATTGTTAATTAATCAATGAGATAAATAATTTATTTATTTGACATTATGAATAATAAAACAAATAAGTAAGTTATTAATATAATAAGATTATATTAATTATTATATGCGAATGTGCAATATATAAAGTATATGGAATACAACTATATTATATAGTGTAGAGAAACACTTAGGTGTGACCATGCAAGTATACCTAAACTATGTTATATAGTGCAATGTGATTGAACATATTGAAACTATATGTTATGATCAACTAAACTATGTGAGCTAGATGAATTATGTGTATGTGACAATATGTATGTAAGTATACATTAACATAATATGAATATATTATAATCAATTGTTGATTGTAGAATTTAATAATGTGATAACATCCGAGTAAATTATACCGGTAAGATAGAATGTACATGGATTATATGATGTGAGTACATAGGTAATCCCTAATTTTTCCTAATATAGTAATAATTGTACATTAAAACCCATTTTTGGAAAGTATAGTAACTGAATTGAACTAATTAATCACGTTGCTAGAAATCTAAGCTCATCAGTTACACTCACAGTACATGAATAGTAGCCTAAGGCTAAATTACGTAACTTCCAAGCTGTGATCATTGGCTATGGGAATGGCTGATGGTGGGTGGTTGGGCAACCCACTATAAACCAATGTGTTCTTCTTCTACACTTTGGTTTCAACTTCCATGTAAAACCTTTAGCCAGTCCACCATTCCTCTATAAATTGGCAGCTATGTTACTAAGTCTACGTTGCTGTGTTTTGTCTGATAAAACTCTTAGAATTTAAGTTTTAGTGTTTGTTGTTTAAAGAAGAGTCTAGCAATCTTAGAAAGTTAGAAGCTAGGCAAACTAAGCTTCAAGAGGTATAATTCTAAATTCCATATTCTTCATTCTTGTTCCTAATTTTTTTTACTGTCAAAGTTTTAAATCTTGATTATGCCAAATTTGATGATAATTGGGTTTTTGAACACTTGTATAGTTGTTATGTAAACTTACAATCATATGAATATACGATATGGCTTCCTAGCAATTAAATTCTTATAACAGTTATGTTCTTCATTTTCGGTCTCTGAGATTTCTTGAATTTTGAATGTTGTTTGGAATTCATAATTTTATGATTGGGTTATGTTAGTTAGTCTTAGTAGTATGTTTAAACCATAATGTAACTGCTTGGGACTGATTTCGTGAAGTAATTTGGCATTTGGCCTGGAAGTCTGCCGATGCAGGCTGTTCTTGAACTGAACCGGACGCAGCGCAGCTGCGCCGGCATTACACTGCGACGCAGCGCAGATGCGCAGGGCCCCTGCTACAGATTTTGAATTGTTGCTTCCTGCTTGATGTCTGCTACATGTTAGTTGATGAAATAAAATAGAACAAGCATGCTGATGTGATTAATACGTATATATGGACTTGTTAAACTAGTATGAGCATGTGATATTCGGATCGCTTATGTGAACGATGATGTTATAGATTTTTGAAATGAACTTAGAGTTTCAAAATGGACGTTGACCCGTTGTATCCATCTTAAACTATTCTGACTTTTTGAGACACGTTTGTATGACCTAGAAACAAATGGAATGCATATTGACTTAAGTATATATGTATCGTGATATAATATGAATATGTGAACCCAACTAGTGCACCTTTCTAACAAAAATACAAGTTTTGAAGGTTGATATTGACATATAAAGACCATATATACATTCTGACTTTTCGAGCATATTTATAGGGCCTTGAAATGCATGAAAAGCATGTTGACTTGCTTATGTATGTTTTATAGTATGACATGAGCATGTGGACTTCATTTATTTACTTTACTAGGTGAAAGTGTAAATTGAAACATAAATCTTGACATATTATATCGAAGCCTAGATTCTGAAAATTTTGGACATGTTTGGTAGTGCTCATAACCTCATTAAAATGTCATAAACATACACATGCCATGTTAGATGCCATGAGAACTAGTTAGGCATAAGTGAAGCATGAATTAAGTTATAACGGTGCTAGTTATATGTGTATAATATAGATTCTTGCAAGCATGCTTAAAACAAGTTATGTGATCACCTAGTATAACAAAGCATGATAGGCTTTGTGAATTCCATGACCTTGAATGACCGTAAGTTATCGAAAGGGTTAACTTATAAGCTATATCACATGTTTGGAACGAGGGAAGGTTATACAAACATAAAAGTATTCTTTAAAATGTATACATGCTACGTGATATTATATGATGTTACTTGAACCCGATTTTAACGGTTAACTTATAACAAGACTATAACTTGCTAAAATAAAATGTATTTAGTATTGATTGTGCTCTTATGTGATATTAATAATATGCGAGTATGTTTGCTAATTGTGGTAGTCTCACATGATAGTAACGATGTATGAATATGATCAACTTGAGAAAAGAGGAAGTTAAGAATAGAAATTAGATACTAAATAATTGTGTAGCTAGGTTAAAACTAAGCTTGTGTGTTGATCGTATATTCGAAGATATAATGTGAAGTTAAATTATATGACTAATGAATATCATATATATACGTAACTGTATTACGATAGGAATTCAAAAGTGTTGATTTTCTTTTCGTGGATAAACTACGCTGAAGGCAAGTTCTCTAACTTACACTCTTTTAAAGTGCAAGTTTCCTTACTTACACTCATTTATAAGTGCAAGTATCTTAGACCTTCGTGTTTTACTTTATTCAAGGAACGTGGTAAGCAAGTTCCTAACTCTACTATTTATTGAACATTCAATTGGCTTATGCTATTATTGTCATACGAGTAAACTCTTGACATTAAATTCAGATATTATGAATCATATACTTAATGAATAGGATAAAAGTCGAACTATATTCTTCGGACTTTAAATCTTGAAATTAAATTTATATTTGTTGAGATCTATGCCATTTGATTCGGCTAGACTTATATTATTGAAAGGCGACCCAAACCGATTGATGGGTGCGGGATCTTGTATTTGACTGAGAAGAACAAAATATAACTATCGGAGAACCGACGCGCGCACATTAGTATGATTGAGTGTTATGCATAACATAGGGTACTTTAGGCTGATCACCTGTTGTACTTGTTTTTGTTGGATTTTCAGTTTATTATTGTCAATTCCTGTGGAAGTTCATAGTCCTTAGTGACTGCTCAGTATTCAATTATCTTGAAATCTTGAATTAATTTATTATTGAATCACATTGATATTATTTTGTCCTTAGCGACTGTTATTGAAAACTGTTGATATTCTTGTTATCCTTGAACTATCAAACCTTGTTATACCCTTTCGAGAATTGAGAATTATATTACAAACCCTTATTGTATATTACTTGCTGAGCAATTTGTGCTCATTCTTGCTTTCCCTACAAATATTTCAGTTAAGGCCGAGCAGTGCGGACCCTCGAGTACCGACAAGGGCAATGGAAAGGCAACGGAGTAGCTTAATATTATGTAGGACTTATGATTGTAATAAAGAACTTATGATATTATGTACTAGTTAAGGTTATTTATGCTTAAGATATATCTAATCTATGTAATCACTATTTAAGTTACGAGACCTTGGGACGTGAATAATTATATTATTTTAATATAATTTATTCAGTATTAGTTGTGTATTATTCCGCTGTGCGATGCGACATTTAGTCGTATTATTATTGTGATGTGTTACCATGAGCACGTGACGAACTGAATTCGAGCGACCCCATGACGGTCCTGGAATTTGGGGGCGTCACAGGTTGGTATCAGAGCTGTAGTTATAAATCTTAGGAACGAGTGTTATTAGACTATAACTTAGGAGAACTTAGAAGTTAGGAAGGGGATAAAACTCGTGTAGAGTTTTCCTTGAGAGACTTAGTCTGTTATGAAATGTAACTTCATTCTATACAATGAACTTATGTTTTATTTAACATTCTAATGGAGTTGCTCTTTCGTGTCTGTGTTTGTGATTGTAGATGGCAGATATGGGAGTACCCACTAGAGTGGCTGAGGATGAGCCCAGGGATATTCATGTAGTGTACGAGGCACCCTTAGAAGCTGTGCCTGTGCAGGCTGTTGCACCGTTCGAGTCTGACGATGAGGACGAGATTGAGATAGAGTCCGATCCAGAGGACGAGCCGATGGAGGGTGAGCCAGTGGAGGACTCTGATGAGGCTACTGTAGAGGAGCAGATGTTAGGCGAGTACGAGGAGCGTATTCTGGAGTTGGACTGTAGAGTCCAGGAGCTGGAGGCTGAGGCCCAAGAGAGAGAGTCTGAGTTCCATAAACTGCGGGACTGAGGACCATCAGAGGAAGTTAGCCATGCAGGAGTTAGAGGTGGAGATTGCTTACTGCAGGGAGGCAGGGATCCAGATGGGAACCCTATTCCACAGGTCTGTGGCGAGAAATGTAGATCTGGTAGGGAAGCTAGAAGAGGTCGAACAGAGGGAACTAAGTGAGAAGACTGAGAAGGAAGCACTTTGTACTCAGCTAGAGTTAGAGGTGATGGATAGGATACACTTTGAAGAGAAGTGGGAGGCTGCCCATGAGAGAGCTGACGACCTGGAGGATAAGGTCAGATGTAAGAAGAGGAAACTGAACAAGATGGGGTACGTGTTTCGTTCAGCATTCGAGAGGGTGCTTGATGGTGTGTACCACTACCCGGCAGAACAGTGACAGACTCTACATACCTTGAGTCGAGAGCTGGTTACGTATATAGCGCAGATGGAGTACAGAAGCGCAGTGGAGCGCGAGATGATGTGATGAGATTTCCTTAGATAGTCTAGTGGTAGTCCTAGTTGTGTCTTTTATGTATTGTATATACTATATTGTAATCCCGATCTTTTGTGTAAGATGTGGGATAATGATGTAAAGCCCGAGTTAGCTTTTGTTAGAGGGGTAGTATGGTAGTAGTTTGGTATATTCCCCGTCTTTTGTGATATTAGGGGATATATGTGATGACATTTATAGCAGTATGCTAGGATAATCATATAATGAAATGGCATTTGAATATAAATGAGCTTATTTCAAAAACGTGTTATAAATTTATTCTTTTAGTATTAAAAGAAATACTTAAGTAATATACTAGAATAATAATAAAATGAAAATTTGTGATGCAGATAATGCCGCCCAGACGTAGATTAATTGCACCTGAGGAGTCAGTGAACAATGAGAGGGAACAAGTAGATCCCATTCAGAAGTTGGTAGACTTATTAGGAGAGGCCTTAAGGGGAAGGAACAATGAACCCGTTCGCCCCAACCCTCAGGTTGTGCCAGTAACAACCTTTAAAGACTTTAAGAGTGTAAGACCCCCGGAGTTCGAGGGAACTACCGACCCAATTGTCGCACAAACGTGTATCCGGGGATCGAAAAAGCTTTCACTATAACTCGCGTAGGTGAAGATCAGAAGACGGTGTTTGCCACGTATATGATGAGGGGAGAAGCGAACTACTGGTGGGAGGCTAATCAACAAAGAGCTGGAGAAGGGATAATAGCTTGGGATAAGTTTAAGACGCTATTTTTCTAGAATTACTTCCCGAAAAGCATGAAGAATAGGATGGAGGTGAAATTCCTAGAGTTAAAATAAGGTGAGATGACGGTGGCACAATACGCGACTAGGTTTAACGAACTAGCGCGATTTGCGGAGCACCAGGTAGGAAATGAAGAGAGGAAGGCTAGACGATTCGAACAAGGACTGAAACCTTGGCTATTCAATAAGGTGTCAGTTCTTTAGATCGATTCTTTTGCAACACTGCTGGAGAAGGCTATTATTGCCGAGGGAGGAAGTGAAGCTTTGAGCTTGTATAACAAAGAGAAGAAAGGAAAGAACACTAGTAGTGAAAATCGTGAAGGAAGCAGTGGCAGAGGGAGTAACTCCGGGAAGATAAAGTGGGACAACCACAACAACAATAGCAGCAGAAACAATAATCAAGGTGGGAGTCACCAGGGAAATTTTAATAAAAGGAGTGGAGCTTGTATTAAGTGTGGGAAAAGTCACCAAGGGGAGTGCTGGAAAGGAAAGGGCACGTGTTATAACTGCGGCCAAGAGGGGCACATATCGCCAAACTGTCCGAAGCCAAAGAAGATACAAGGATGCTTTGCATGTGGCTCGACGGAGCACCGAATTAAGGACTGCCCAAAAGAAGGGAAGTGGCGGGGGTAGCAATCAGCAAGGAGGCAACAAGTTGATGATCAGCGGGCCGGCACAATCCAACTGCCCAACCGCCAGAACTTTTAACATGACCGTTCAGGACGCAGTGGCTGTGAAGGACATGGTGTCAGATATAATCCCGATCGATGATATAAATGCTTATGTATTGTTTGATTCGGATGCCACCTATTCTTTTGTATTTGAAAAATTTGCTAGGAGACTTAGTACACCTCGAGAACGATTAGAAAATCCTTTGAACATAGAAGTTGGTAATAAGGAAGTGATCCCTGTAGAATACGTTTATCGAAATTGTCGCGCAAACATTAGAGAACATGAACTGAAAGTAAACTTAATTCCTATTACATTGGGAGAATTTGACGTAATACTGGGAATGGATTGGTTGTATAACCATGCTGCGATAATTGACTGTCAGAACAAATGTGTGAACCTTCAGACTCCGAGTAAGTCTAAGGTAGTGTTTTATGGTAGCTCATCGCTTAAGCAGTCTTGTTACGTTACGATGATGCAGGCCAAGAAATTGTTAAGGAAAGGATGTGTAGGTTATTTAACTTACATCGTTGATACTCGAAAAAAGGGAGTAGAAATTAAGGAGATATCCGTAGTTAATGAATTTCAAGATGTGTTTTCGGACGATCTGCCTGGTCTTCCGCCGAATAGAGAAATCGAATTCGTAATAGACTTAGCACCGGGAACGGCACCGATTTCGAAAGCTCCATATCGTATGGCGCCAGTAGAAATGAAGGAATTGATGATACAATTGCAAGAGTTGTTGGATAAGGGTTACATTCGACCGAGTGTTTCTCCTTGGGGAGCACCAGTGCTATTCGTTAAGAAGAAGGACGGATCGATGAGGCTCTGTATCGATTATCAAGAATTGAACAGAGTAACGATCAAGAACCGATATCCGCTACCGAGGATAGACGACTTATTTGATCAACTGAAGGGACTAAAGTGTTTCTCGAAAATCGACCAACGAATAGGGTATCACCAACTAAAGGTACGGAATGAGGGCATACCAAAGACTGCATTTCGAACCTGTTATGGACACTACGAGTTTTTGGTAATGTCATTCGGATTGACTAATGCTCCGGCAGCATTTATGGACTTGATGAAATGAGTTTTCAAGCCATACTTGGATAAATTTATGGTAGTTGTTATCAACGACATTTTGATCTACTCAAAGATAGAGGAAGAACACGCCGAACATCTGAAAATTGTTTTGGAGGCACTAAGGAAGGAGAAGATGTATGCGAAGTTTTCTAAGTGCAAATTTTGAATGGATAAGGTTCAATTCTTAGGCCACATGGTGGATAAGAATGGAATCGCTGTAGACCCTGCAAAGGTAGAAGCAGTAAGTAATTGGGAACAACCAAGAATACCAACGGAGGTGAGAAGCTTTTTAGGGTTAGCTGAGTACTATCGAACCCGTTGACCAATTTGACGAGGAAGACGGTAAAATTTGTATGGACCGACAAATGCGAAGAAAGTTTTCAAGAACTGAAAAGGAGATTGAGCGAAGCATCTGTGTTATCACTACCAGATGATGCGTAAGCTTCATATACACATGCTCAGTGATTTTGGTCATGCACTTCAAGCTATATAGTCTATCTCATTTAGACACGTCCTAACCATGCTCAACTAGTTTACGATACACAAGATTAGCTAGGCATTCACATCGATCATGTCTAGAGGCATACAATATTCTATCATGATGTTTATAAATTTCATGATGCTCATAATATAGTTATCAACAACTAGATTTCAAACTCTTAAGGTTTTTCTTGAAAATATTATATTAACCTACTAAGCATGCAAAGCTACTACACATATCATACTTCATGTTTGTACATATATAATCATACCACCTAAGCATGCTCATAAGTTCAGAATTTAAAAAAAGGGCATATAATTCATCAAGTTCGTATTTAAAACTCTACGTTTCCTCTTAGAAGGTTGTCAAAATGATTCAAGTATGTAAGGTAAGTCTATACACCTCATATCATGCTTTCATATACATATAAATGGATCATAAATCATGCTTGAAATCTTGGAACACGAAATGTTCTAATTTAACAAACTTGTTTCTTTGAAAGCTTTAAGTTTTCTTTGAAATACTCAACTAAAACAACTAGCATGGCTTACTATAAACATAGTAACTTTATTCCACATGTTAGGGTGAGTTATATGCATATTTTAACTAATCACAACATGCTCAATACGTTACAAGACATAACAAATCTGTCAACAAAATTTGCAGAGGGGTGCGGCCGAGCCCCATTTGTACTAGGGAGACGCGAGGCCGCGCGGCTCTGTTTTCAGACCAGAAAGTCTTTTGCTAAAGCAGAGCTTAAGGCCAAACGCAATACACTTCATGAAACATGCTTACTAGTTATCACATTGTACATATAACACATCTATATACTGTCCTAACATGTTAATTATCATTTTATATCACCAATTCCAACTAAACATGCTAATTCTATAAATTAAATTTCAAATGGGTTTAGAGATTATACCTCTTGAAACCTTGAATTAGCTAAGCTTGCTTCCCAAAATCAGATTACTCTCACTTCACTCTTTCTATAATACTTAGCAATTAGTCTAGCAAAATGAAATGAGAAGGGGTGCACTCAATTTATAGGGAAATGAATAACCATGCCAAACCATTGTCCATGAAATCAAACCAAGAGGAAGAAGAAGAGTTCATGGGATATTCAAGAGTTGGTGCAATAGTTCCCAACCACTCCCATCACCCACACCCTTCTTCATCATGAACATCATTGGCTAGTTTAAGGAAATTGAGAGATGAAGGGATATGCTAGCCTTTTTGTATTTTATGTGAATGGGAAATGAAGAGCAATTAGACATTCAAAATGGGACAATGAAACTCAGCTTGTAAGAAATGAAATGTAATATACTATACACTCAATACACATATATGCTTACATTGGCTTAATTTCATTTAGGGCATACATAGACTTAAATATCATAACAACATTACATGGTAGCACATGGGGATATTTATCTAAACACATCATATATTCCATGTACATTACACTATGAGTTAATAGAATGGTGACATACTACATTATCACAAATCTCATTATTATTATTATTATTTCAATTATGTACTTATTGAAATAGTGGCTCACATACTTTAATAGTCCATATAGTAGACATTAATATATTATACCTACCACATGGTCACATAGGCATTACTTATGTAACACACATAATATAGTTTCCATATTGCATATTCTCACTAGAGTGTCACACTACACTTCATATAACATAGTTTGGTCCCATATGGTATACTGTACATACAACATATATTCTTATAATTTCACCCATGTGGCTCACCTTCTTTTATAATATAGTTTATATATATTACATAGTTATGCCAAAATATCACATTATACATTATATTATATAGTTGCAGTTACTATACAATATATGATCACATAACTTTGCACTAAACAATTAATAGAATAAATATTAACCTCAAACATTAATTACCCATTAATATGCTATCACTCTTAATTAATAATATATTATTAATTAATCATCGACTTATTAATTCTTCCTTTAATGAATTAAATTACATACTTCTCATCACTGAGCCACACAAGGCATTCTTCGAGCTTATAATAAACTCCCTATTTTCTTCTCAATTATTATTATTCGATCTAATATAATTGAGTTAACTCATCTCATAACACAAAATTATTTATATTCAAATAAATATTCATTTTCATTAATATATTCATTAATAATATTCAAAAATTCTCGAGTATTACATGAAGTCTATCCCCTAGATGTCAAAGATTTCAACCTTTAGGATCATACTCAGAGGCATCTCATTTCTCTTGGATATGTTACCCACACGCTGACAATGGTCACAGTTCTGGACAAAGTTATGAGCATCTTTAAACAATGTTGGCCAATAAAAGCCGGCCTGAAGCACTTTGGTAGCTGTCCTCTCACCTCCATAGTGTCCTCCATAAACTGATGAGTGGCAATCTTGTAGTATGCTATCCATCTCACTTTCTGGGATGCACCATCTAATCATCCTGTCAGGCACTACCTAAACAAATACGGCTCATCCCAACTATACTATCTAACATCGTGTATAAACTTCTCCTTCTGGGCTCTGGTGAAGTTAAAAGGGATAATATTGCTCACTAGAAAGTTTGCAAAATCCACAAACTAGGGCATCTCGCCTTGCCCCACGAATAACTATTCATCCGAGAAGGACTCATTGATCATCACTTTGTCGTTTATGTCCATCCCCGGGTTCTCCAGTCGAGATAAGTGGTAAGCCACTTAGTTTTCGGTCCCCTTTCTATCTTTAATTTCTAAGTCAAACTCTTGGAGAAGAAGTATACACCGAATGAGACGAGGTTTAGCATCTTTCTTTTAAATTAGGTATCGGATCACAGCATGATCTGTGTATACAACTACCCTTGTGACAATCAGATAAGACCTGAATTTGTCAAAAGCATATACCACTACAAGAAGCTCCTTCTCTGTGGTGGTGTAGTTCAGTTGGGCGTCTGTCAGGGTTTTGCTCACATAATATATTACATGAAAAACCTTATCCATGCGTCGTCCCAAAACGACTCCCACAGTGAAGGCACTTGCATCGCACATCAATTCAAATGGAAGAGACCAATCAGGAGCTGTAATGATGGGTGCCTTAGTCAGTTTCTTTTTTAAGTGTTCAAAGGCCACCAGGCATTCCTTGTCGAATCTGAATGTGACGTCCTTCTCAAGCAAACTGCACAGAGGCTTAGTAATCTTTGAGAAGTCTTTAATAAAGCGACGATAAAATCCTGCGTGCCTGAGGAAACTACGGACCCCCTTTACTGAGGATAGTGGCGATAAACTTTCAATGGTCTCCAATTTAGCCTTGTCCACCTCTAGACCTTTCTCAGAAACTTTGTGGCCCAAAATAATCCTTTCCTTTACCATAAAAAGGCACTTTTCCCAGTTAAGTACTAAGTTGGTCTCCAAACATCTCTTTAAGACCAATACCAAATTTTCTTGGCAAATGTCGAAAGAGTCCCCAAAGATAGAAAAATCATCCATGAAGACTTCCACATTGTGCTCGACCATGTCAGAGAATATAGCCATCATGCATCTCTGGAAAGTGGTTGGTGCGTTACATAGCCCGAAAGACATCTTTCTAAAACCAAAAGTATCGTATGGGCACGTGAAGGTGGTCTTCTCTTGGTCCTCTGGGGCTATAGCAATCTGATTATACCCTGAGTAACCGTCCAGGAGGCAATAGTAGTCGTGTCCTGCTAGCCTATCCAGCATCTAATCAATAAACGGTAGAGGGAAATGGTCTTTCCTTGTAGCTTTGTTCAGTCTGCGATAGTCCATGCAGACTCTCCATCCCGTAACTGTCCTGGTAGGAATAAGCTCATTCTTCTTATTTGTCACGACTGGCATGCCTCCCTTCTTTGGGATGCACTGCACCGGGCTCACCCAAGAGCTGTCTGAGATTGAATAAATTATTCCAGCATCTAACCACTTGAGGATCTTCTTTTTGACAACTTCTTTCATAATCGGATTCAATCTCCATTGTTGCTCTATTGATGGCTTGCTGTCATCCTCCAAGAGAATCTTGTGCATGCAGTATGAAGGGCTGATCCCTTTGATGTCAGCTATGGTCCACCTAATAGCTGATTTTAACTCTCTTAGAACCTGCAGCAACTTGCTCTCCTGATCGGGTGATAGAGCGGAGGCAATAATAACCGGCAACGTAGAAGATTCCATCAGATATACATAGCTCAAATGATCGGGAAGAGGTTTAAGGTCAAGTGTGGGAGCCACTTCAAGAGAAGGCTTTAGTCGCACTGATTGCTCCCTAGTATATCCGAGTGGTTCGATGGGAATTTTAAACTTTCTCATCTGAGGCACAGTATTCAAAATCTGTATGCACTCCACTACATCTGTCTCCTCCATGTTGGAGTCTCCTCGTAGAGCACTATCTACTAGATCCATGCTCAGCAAGTGTTCCGTCTCCTCATGTAGTATCCTGTCTACAGTATCAATTCTGAAACATTCTTCTTCATCCGTGGGAAACTTTATAGCTTTAAAGACATTGAACATGACCTCTTGGTCCTGAACCCTCATAGTCAGTTCTCCTTTTTGTACATTTATGAGTGTTCGCCCAGTAGCTAAAAACGGTCTCCCCAAAATGATTGGTATGTTTTTCTCTTCCTCAAAGTCCAGGATGATAAAATATGCAGGGAATATAAAATTTTCCACTTTCACCAACACATCTTCTACAATACCTCTGGGGTAGGTGATGGATTGATCGGCTAGCTGCAAAGATATGCTTGTCGGCTAAGGAGCCGACAATCCCAATTGAGTGAACACCGATAGTGGCATCAAATTTATACTTGCCCCCAAGTCACATAGGCACTTGTTTGAGCTTTGGGGGCAACTTTCTCTACAAGACTGCACTGCATTCCTCTGTCAAGGCCACTGTTTCATAGTCCTCTAGCTTCTTCTTCCTTGACAGTATCCCTTTCATAAACTTTGCGTAGCTCGACATTTGTTCCAAAGCTTTGGCAAAGGGAATGTTGATCTATAGTTTTTTGAATACCTCTAAAAATTTTGTGAATTATTTGTCCAATCTCTACTTCTGAATCCTCTATAGATATGGTGCAGTAGGGTAGGTTACTTGTGGTGGAACATTAGTTTTCTCAGTAGGTACCTCCTTTTCTTCTTCAACTGCCTTGTCCCCATCTTTTCTGTTTTCCAAAACTTCCTCAGAATTTTTTGCACAAGGGCGCGCCCGCGCCAGCCTCCAGTTCAGCAGTCTGCTTCCCAGACTTTAGTGTAATTGCTTAGTACTGTTCCTTGCTATCCCGTCTTCCTGGATTTGCCTCTGTACTACTTGGAAGAGTCCCTTGCGGCCTGTTTAGGACTGCATTGGCAATTTGGCCTATTTGAGTCTCCAGTATTTCGAGAGACACCGCTTGACTCTTAACCAATAACTTAAGTTCTTCTATCTCAGCTCTCTTCTCTGATTGTTGACTGGGAGCTGGATTGTGTTGATGTTGTGGTTGATGAAATCTGGGTGGGTGTGACTGTCTTGGGGCATAATGCTGTTGAGACTGCTGTGGCTGAGCTTCGTGTTGTTGGTATGGTTGATATTAGGACTGTTGAGCACCTTGGTGTGGTTGTTATTGAGGAGGTTAGTATTGAGGATGTTGAACCTGTTGAGATGGTTGAGACTGTTGAGCATTTTGGTTGTTGTTCCAACTGAAATTTGGATGGTTTCTATTACTTGGGTGGTAGGAGTTCGAGAATTGATTCTGAGGCTTCTGATATTGTTGACGAACTCAACCGACTCTGTAGTGATGGCACATTGATCTGTCGGATGTGCTCCGGCACACAACTCACATACAAATGCAACTTGTTGAACTCTATTTTTAGCCATAGAGTCAATCTTCTTTGACATTGCTGCCATCTGATCTGAAAGGGCTGTAACGGCATCCACATCCAAGACTCCAGCCATTTTTGGCTGTGGCATTCTGGATGTCAGATTCTGATATCCATTGGCCGCCATGGTCTCAATTAAGTCCTATGATGTCGGATAGTCCTTGGCCCATAGAGCTCCTCCTGATGCGGCATCAATGATCGGCCTCGATGATCGGCCTCAACTGCCATCCCAAACCATTATAAAATAAACTTATCACCATCAAGTTCGGCATTCCGTGATGCAGGCATTTCCTGAGCATTTCTTTGTAACGTTCCCAGGCCTCATATAAAGATTCCCCATGTTGTTGTGCAAGCTGAGACAGGGCACTCCTCATCTGAGTTGTCTTGGCCATGGAAAAGAATTTGGCGAAGAACTTCTATGCTAAGTCCTCCCATGTAGTGATTGATCCTGAGGGTAGTGAATGCAACCAACTCTTCGCTTTATCCCTCATGGTGAAGGGAAATAGGCGAAGCTTCACAGCATCATCAGATACATTATTGAATTTGAATGTGTCGCATATCTCTATAAAGCTCAAGTTATGCTCATTGGGATCTTCTGTAGCTGCACCTCCAAACTAGACTGTATTCTGAACCATTTGAAGTGTCCCTGGTTTGATCTCAAAAGTATTTACAGCTATTGCTAGCCTGACTATGCTAGAATGAAGATCAGTGATCTTCGGTATTGAATAGTCCTTCAATGCTCTATTCTCGGCTCTCTGTTCTTCGGCTGCCATTTGCTCTGGTTGTTCAGGTTCTCCTTGTGTATTAGTATTTCTTGTGTTCGCTCTCCAAGCTCTGCCGTTAATGTTATCTTGTAGAGGTACCAATGCAGGATTGGTTGCTCGAGTGTGCATCTGCTAAACACAAGTACCTGAAAACACAAATAAAAATAAGTTCGAAATGAGAGAAGAAATGAATTGTTCAAGTCAGACAAATCTAAAAAAAAATTGATGTCAATAGTACTAAAAATAAAAACTAGATCCCCGGCAACGGCGCCATAAACTTGTTGCGCCGTTTTGGTGCAAGTATACACGGTCAACGAGTAATATAAGATAAGTAAAGATCGTTCCCACGGAGAAAAAGAAATTAGATTTAAACTATCATGCAACAATTCTATAGTTATCCTCAGCTGCTCAAACGAGTATCAAAGTGTGAGTTAATAACTAAACTGATTTTAAAGCTAAATTAACTAATTAACAGACGAGGGATTCAAATTGGAGAAATATGGGATCCTAACTTCACCTATTGCATCGTCTAGATTACATACCTCATGTCAAGTATAATTAATCACTTAGGATTGCTAGTCGAGAGCACGAATGTAAGAAATGGCTATCTTTCAATAAACCAAGTCCATATCATATAAAATCCACAAAAGAGATAAAATTCACATGAACGTCAATAAAACCTAAATCACTATATGTCTATGTGATTTATAAGCAATATCGATTTAAGTGCAAGCTCCCTATTGGCTACATATGGTAAGCCGGTATATTTCTATCCGGATAACGAATCATAAAATTCATCACATGCAAATTTCACGAACATATGCTAGCATGGCAAAATCTAAGCTTATACTTCCTCTTTCAATTTTATATAAACTATTACAGTAGATGGTGATCAAGCATCTATATATATTCAATACAACCATGCTAGGCAAACCATACAAATTCAAGCATACATATCAATGAGGCATATAAAGCTAGACTAAGCAATAAGATTCATTAGAATCCCATTATGGTAGTTAGTTCATATCTGAACCACAAACCATTATGGGATTTGAACTACACATTGAAGCAAATATGAAAGTAAGAGAGTAGAGAAATAGAGAATGCAAATCTTGTGGTTCTCCTTTCAATAGAATGCTAGCAAGCTCAAGTTCAAACCACAATCAAGCTCCAAAGTGAACCCTAGAAAATAAAATCTACTAGATTTAGATGAGAAGAAGAGTTAATCTCCAAAAACCCCTCTTTAGTTCTCTAACCCTAGAAAAACTTCAGACTAAAAATTGAATGCTTGTAATAAAATGATTAGTCTCCTCTTGTTCTTTGCAAAACACCTTTATATTCAATACACTCAGCCGAAATGTTAAATGAAAAGTCAGCATTTCTTGACCAGCGCTGCCGCGCGGCCCAGTAGTACATTTGGGGCTCGACCGCGCGCTTTCCCAGAGGAGTCTCTGGACTCTGCATATCGACGCGGGAGAGCGGCACTTCTTTGTTATCTCAGCGCGGTCGCACGGGCCTGCAATTTCTACTGGTGCATTCTGGTGCTTTGCTGGCTTCCTAGTGCTTTCTTTGCTACTTCTATCCTGCTTCTCGCTCCTTCATTTCTGCTGCTTTGATGCCTTTTGCACATGCCTTTTGCCATTTCGTCTTGCAAATCCATCTTTTGATCATCATAAGTTCTCTATGAGGCTTTTAGCCATCTCCATGCCAACACCAAGCCTTCTCTTGCCAAGCCATCTTCTTACCATCCCACCTTACCTTTGCCAATTCCATGCCAGCTTATACCATTATCATACAATTCCATGCCATTTGAGCTTCCTGCCAGAAATATACAAAACAAAGACAAAACATATCAAAAGACACTAAAATGCCTGAGATTAAGCCATAATCCTAGCAAGTTGATAGACAATAGGTAGGTATAAAACCTACTTATCAAATACCCCCAAACTTGAATCATTGCGTGCCCTCATGCAACAGACACAAATGCAAACTACATGTTATGCAACTAACTACATGAAAATGAATCCCAAAGCGTCAGCCATGCTATGAATTCCAATAAGAAGTGCCTCAGAGAAATAACAAGAACTATGAACAAAGTCTCAGCTCAAGCTACAGTTATAAAGACATACAATCTATAAGTCACAACATGTTGCTAAGATGCGGTGTGTGTGTGTGCTATTTCACAAACAAGCTTGACAGAGGCAAAGATTCCACATGCTATACTTCTAAGGCAAGAATACTGAGGTTTTAAGTTAAGAATTTTTCATACTTACAAAATAATGACCAAACCAACACATAGATACAAGCTAAGGTGCAACAAGGGTTTATTATGCTTTTATTCACACACGAGGGCGATATTCGCACTTTCCCGTGGTTACACCCGACTGTGCAATGCTAAGCCCTCTTAGGCTTTTCAATGATACCCATTTATCGAGCTTTCGACTAACGACTCCCAAACCATAAAGGCCTTAGGGCGCTGGGTGTAGAGACAATCCCCTAAGGCTTACTTGCTCAAGTATCAAAGGCCACAAAACTTAGCTAGTCAAAGTGTTTATTCTATTTTTTTCTTTTTCACAATTTATTTTATTTTCTTTTTCTTTTTCTATTTCTTTTTCTTTTTAGCATGCATACCCTGTGTTTTTCCCCAGACTTGTATTTCTGTGTCCTTAAGGTCATTATTCATTTTATTACACAATTCTAGCTATTAAAAACAAAAATTTCCACCTCTGAAGACAAACATGTGCTAATCTAGCCAACAAGCAAATAAAGACATTTTCGTGCTATCCGGTAACATTAAATAAACATGTATAGATTACATCATGTATAAAAATATAACTGAGCTTAAGCTAACCACTGAGTTCAAATATCTATCATATTTCAATTTCATCATTGGCCAAACTGGAATTCCACAGGCTAAACACATGGGATTATGCTATGCAGTGCAATTAAACACAACTAAATAAGCAAAACAAAATAAAACTAATTTTTTTTATGCAAAATGTAACTAACACATACTAGAATGCAACTAGTATATGCAACCTAACATTCAATAAAAACTATATGCAATTAACTAAATGTAACTACTACTAATTACACCCAATATCCCCAAACTTAAAATTTTCAATGTCCACATTGAAGGTAAAGAGTCAGGAAAAACTCCCCTAATTATTGGCATGGCCACCCTCCTCGGGTGGTGAATCTGGCGGCGGGTACGGCATGGCAGAACCAAAGACGAACCACTCCACTGTAGTCCCTTGCTAAGTAAACTCCTCAGCCAGCGCACGGGACATGCCATTGGCGAATGCTGCAAAGTTCCCATGAAGCGCATCCATCCTCCTCTCCAATCACCTAATCCTGCTATCCTGATGTATATCATTGGCTGGAGGAGGGGAAGCCGCCTCTGATGGCTGCGACTGCGGTGGAGGAACTGCTAGAGGAGGCGACAGGATAAACCCTTGTCCTCGTGGGTGTGTTGTGCCCCCAGGCCAATCCTCAAACTTCTTAATAGTGGCATGAGTGACATCCCCACTCGGCATCTGAACCTGCTCATTATCCTAGTCAAGGCCTGCCTCAGAGCAAAGATGAGCCACCATTGATGCGTGTGGGATCGATCCAGTGGTACTGCCTCTCATGAAGCAGCAGCATATTCTGATTGAGCAAATGGCCGACATTAATATATTTCCCAGTGATGACCCCCCCACAGAATAATGGCCCTCTCGGCTGTAATCTCGTGCTGGTGAGAGGATGGCATATGATTGGCACATAAAAATAGGTTCTATGCCTTGGCATATCTGTTCAGACCGGAGGCGAGGAAAGTGGTATGTTCATTGGTGCCCGTCCTATATTTCCACTTTGTGCCTGGCGCACATAAATCAATGATTAATTGATCCAAATCAGTTTCAAACCTCTCCGCTTCGACCCAGTTCACTTGTTCAGCCGGAGGTAGAGGCAAATTTAACACCTCACGTATCGCCGCCGGGCAATAATTGATGGTTTTGCCCCGAACAAATGATAAGCCACTCTGTGTTTCCTTGGCGTTGGCGTAAAACTCACGAACAATGGCCAACGGCACAGGTGGCGGTGTTGCGCAGACCCCTTGCCAACCCATCTCTCGGATCATGGCAAGCAACTGCCCATCCTCCCTCGCCGGCTTCAAACCCCGTTCTTTCAAAACTGTCTTGGCCGCGATTCTATAATACTCCAGTTGGGCATCCATACTGATGAATTTAGTCAAATCCAAGGTGTCCTCGTTCTGGTCACTGTGAGCGGGCAATGCGGGAGTCGTAGCACGTGCACGTTTCGGCCCCATTAAAGATTTTCAGAAAATTTGATTGCAACCCTTGATTATGGATGGAAAGCACCCCCAAACTTGTGTCTTTGTCAACTAAGTGAACAAACCTTAACATTTGAATCCGAAGAATAATCCCCAACTTGTCTCTAAAAAATTGTAGCACAAACCCTATTAATGCTATAAAATTTTCCAATCCTCAGCCTCTGCAATTCTGTATTCTCAAACCCTAATTTCTAAAGGAATTTAGATTGGTGTGTGGTAGTTAGGGCTAGGGCTAGGGATTGGTATATGGAATTCTGGGAGTGAAGTGGGGAATTGCAAGGTTAAGTCTTGGATTAATAGTGGGTATAATTCTGATATGAGAGAGAGCAGTGAGATTTCGGATGAGGGCAAGGTTTTATAGGAAAGGGAGATTGTATATTGAGGTTTGAGTAAACTATGAGATTTTTATCCACTTCAAAAGTTATAATGGATGGAAAAGTTTCTTTTTCATTTAAAAACTGACAGGAAAATGGAGTCGGGCGCAGGCGCGCAGTGTTGAACTGTGGGGAGGGCGCGGCCGCGCTAAGCCTCAGAATGGGTTCTCTGGTCTGAACATTGGCTCAGGCGCGCGGGCTTTAGCTTTACAGGTGGCACGGCCGCGCTGCCCTAAGCCTAACCAAAAATTTTCTTTTTCCTGCAGCATTGAAGTGAAGGCTTAAGCAGCAACTTTAAACACTTTTCTTTCCTGCACATATAGCAATCAAAAATAAGATGTAAGATCAAGTTCAGACCATAATCAAGCTCCAAAGTGAACCCTAGAAAATGAAATCTACTAGAACTAGATGAGAAGAAGAGTTAATCTCCAAAAACCCCTCTCTAGTTCTCTAACCCTAGAAAAACTTCAGACTAAAAATTGACTGCTTGTAATAAAATGATAAGTCTCCTCCCGTTCTTTGCAAAACACCTTTATATTCAATACACTCAGCCGAAATATTAAATGAAAAGTCAGCATTTCTTGACCGGCGTAGCCGCGCTGCCCCGTACTACATTTGGGGCCCGGCCACGCGCTTCTCCAGAGGAGTCTCTAGACTTTGCTTATAGATGCCGGCACGCGGCATTTCTTTGTTATCCCGGCGCGGCCGCGCGGGCCTGCAATTTCTGCTGGTGCATTCTGGTGCTTTGCTGGTTTCCTTGTGCTTTCTTTGCTGCTTCTATCTTGCTTCTTGCTCATTCACTTCCGCTGCTTTGATGCCCTTTGCACATGCCTTTTGCCAATTCCTCTTGCAAATCCATCTTTTGATCATCATAAGTTCTCTATGAGGCTTTTAGCCATCTCCATGCCAACACCAAGCCTTCTCTTACCAAGCCATCTTCTTACCATCCCACCTTACCTTTGCCAATTCCATGCCAGTTTATACCATTATCATGCCATTTCATGCCATTTGAGCTTCCTGCCTGAAATATACAAAACAAAGATAAAACATATCAAAAGACACTAAAATGCCTAAGATTAAGCCATAATCCTAGCAAGTTGATAGACAATAAGTAGGTATATAAAACGTACTTATCAATCGCCATCGCAAGGACCAGACGGCAGTGGGTATAATGTCAGCCACGACATGCACCGGCTCGCCCTCAAACTCTATCCCGATGATGAACCTCCAGTCCATAGGCGTCATCATCACCTTTCAATCTAGCAAGTGGAGAAACTGAGTCTGGTGGAACCAGCGCTCAGATAAAGTCCTCATAAAACCCAGGGGCAACGGTAGGGAAGAATAGAAAAGAACTGCTGAAACCCCCAGGTGTCCACAATGTCCCTATAGTCCTGGTGCAGAGTGTGATACAAAGAATGCACATTAAACCAGTTCCCTCGAGGCTGCGTAAAGCCAAAAACCAGCTTCAAAAAAATCAGCCCATGTCAAAAACCTGTGCCCCAAGAATGGAAAATTGAAGAAAGGAAATCCAGAAATAGGAAAAGCTTCAGTCACCTCGTTGGTGTGGAGGAACCTCGAGGGATGACGACTCAAATCTCCCAGCAGATCTTGGGTTGGCACAACAATACCTGGAAGCTCCACACATGGGGCCTGACCTAGAATGGGAGCAATAGATAGAGCATCCTCATCGTCTATATCGACCGGTGGCTCATCTTGGGCCGAACGAATCACCGACTACACTAACCTACTAGGCGGCCGGGATGGACGTGGCTTAGGAACATCAGAAGCTCTCCTCCGCCTAACTCCTGAAATGACCCTGCTAGCACTGCCAGGTCTATCTCGGTCCATAGCCAGTACAAAGTCTCCAAATCACCTCAGAAAGGGTGTGGTAAGCTTAAAACCTATGGCATATTAATTTAAATCAGTACTTTATGCACTTTGAAGTCCTTAAACATGCATGGGTTAATTAAAAATCTCCAATAGAGTCAAAACTGCATGTTTTTCAAAAGCTAAATCCTAAAAACATGCAGGGGTCAGTCAAAAATCCCCAGTAGAGTCAAAACTGCATGTTTATTAAATGCTCTGATTTTTTTAAAAAAATTCGCCAGAGTTTCCTTTGTAAAATGGACTGTCCGCATGCACACAGGCATGTCTAGGTGGCCATTCAATAGAACACTTTCTCAAAAATAAGAACAGTTCATATTTATAAACAAAATCAAAAATAAACTTCACATGGTAGCCAAATTACCATGGACATCTTTTAGTTGAAAATCCAGACTCATTAGTCCTCAAAAAGGATGAGTAAACTGATCAAAAAGAGCAAAAATTGACTGTCTCAAAATCTAAATTTTCATACATCAAAACGTGCATTGCAATAAAATATTCATACTTATGAAGTCAGAAAATTTTTATCAAGTCAAATAAGCATACATTTTTGGTACATTGCGTTCAAAAGCACCCTACGTGGTTTACACAATTCTACTGGTTAAAACTGGAAAAGAAGGGATGAAAACGTCACCTGAGATGTGCAGAACACGTGGTTGCAGATGGAATCTGGAAAAAGCTGCCCGAACTCCGTAGATTTGAAAGAAAATCGAATTTCTATTGAAATGAAAAACTAAAAATTACTTATGAGCGCTGTTGCTGGCCAATATAAAAATGCATAATGGAGCGACCCCACCTGCAGAAGACGCACCTCTACCTACGGCTCCCCAAGGTGGGTCCTGCCCCCTCCGAATTGGTCTAGTTCGAGTTGAAACGGAGTTTATATGAGCTAAAAAGTCAAATCTGAGAAAAAATCGCTACGCAATTGAGCGGTTTGTCCTAAAATCCTGTGTTTAAGCAGCGGATTCTTGACAGAGGATGGAACTTCGTGAAAGCCATTGGTATTCATCCCGAAGAAATATTCGGGGACCAATGATGAAAACTGCTGAAAAACTGCGCAAAACTATCGAAAACTGGCACTTTCGAAGCGTCAGTTACAAACCGATGACATTTCAGCCGTTGGCACAACCCTAGCGAAGCGTCGGGTACTGACCGATAACAGTTCAGCCATTGGCTCAACCCTAACGAAGCGTCGAGTACTGACCGATGATAGTTAAGCCATTGGCACAACCCCAGCGAAGCGTCGGGTACTAACCGATGATAGTTCAGCAGTTGGTTCAACCCCAGCGAAGCGTCGGGTACTGACCGATGATAGTTCAGCCGTTGGCACAACCCCAGCGAAGCGTTGGGTACTGACCGATGATAGTTCAGGCATTGGCACAACCCCAGTGAAGCGTCAGGTACTGATCGATGATAGTTCAGCTGTTGGCTCAACCATAACGAAGCGTCGGGTACTGACCGATGATAGTTCAGTCGTTGGCACATCCCCAACAAGGCGTCGGGTACTGACCGATGAAAGTTCAGTCATTGCCACAGCCGCAGCGAAATGTCGGGTACAGACTAATAACAGTTCAGCCATTGGCACAACCACAACGAAGCGTCGGGTACTGACCGATGACAGTTCAGCCGTTGGCACAACCCCAGAGAAGCGTCGGGTACGGACCGATGATAGTTCAGTTGTAGGCTCAACCCCAGAGAAGCGTCGGGTACTGACCGATGACAGTTCAGTCGGTGGCTCAACCCTAGCCAAGCGTAAGGTACTGATCAATGATAGTTCAGTCATTGGCACACCCCAAGCGAAGCGTCGGGTACAGACCGATGATAGTTCAGCCATTAGCACAACCCCAATGAAGCGTCGGGTACTGACCAAAGACAGTTCAACCATTGGAACAACCCCAGAGAAGCATCAGGTACAGACCGATGATAGTTCAGCCGTTGGCACAACCCCAATGAAGCGTCGGGTACTGACCGATGACAGTTCAGCCGTTGGCTCAACCCCAGCGAATCGTCGGGTACTGACAGATGATAGTTCAGCCATTGGCACAACCCCAACAAAGCGTCAGGTACTGACAGATGATAGTTCAGCCATTGGCACAAATCCAGCGAAGCGTCGGGTACTGACCGATGATAGTTCATCTGTTGGCTCAACCCCAGTGAAGCGTCGGGTACTGACCGATGATAGTTAAGTCGTTGGAACAACCCCAACAAAGCGTCGGGTACTGACTGATGATAGTTCAGCTGTTGGCTCAACCCCAGCAAAGCGTCGGGTACTGACCGATAATAGTTCAGACGTTGGAACAACCCCAGCGAGGCGTCGGGTACTGACTGATGATAGTTCAGCCATTGTGTGACGCCCCCCAGAATAGGTCCAGTCAACCCAACCCATTCTGAGTCGCCAAATACATGGTACAGAATTCAAATACAAACTTTATATCATACGGTCGTGCAAAATACGACCGCACAACTGTGAGTGTCAATACAAATATGTAGAAAATATTAATATTCAAACTAAGTCCTCATTACAATTATTATCACACTATTTATCAGAAATAGTGAGGACTACTACTGCTCTAACTCGGACCATCACTCTGTCCCCCGACTAGTCCCTGCGACATTCTCATTTCCTGAAGAGGACAACAGATGAAAAGGGTGAGCTCAACTAGCTCAGTAAAGAATATTATGACTAAGATAATGGAAAATAAATTCTCGTTAGTCTTCAACAAATCAGATAAAATATAATGGACAACCAACTTTAGATCAATATTCGCAGCGGAAATAACCGTTCATTAGAAGAGTTAAGTAGAGAATGAAGCCTACTATCTTCTATGATTTAAAAGTCCATCATCAATATTTTATCCGTGTAACATCAAACAATATACATCTCGAATCAAATATTCATCTTTGCACTACAGGCCAAAGATATTCATTTGTATCATCAGTGATCATGTTCATCTCAACACCTGTCATCTTTGAACTACAGGCCAAGATATTCATCAGGTAATCATTCATCTTTGCTCTACAGGCCAAAGATATTCAGTTACATCACCTTTTAGGACTGAGGATGATGAAAAACATTTCAAAGAACGAATCCAATGAGATAAAAGACAAAGATTAAGGATTCGCATTTTAGTTTATCCAAATTTAAAAATACTTCATAATAATACTTTGTGGAGCAAAATTCAAGAATAGAGCTCAAAACTTGGATACAATCAAATATAGTAACTATACTAGACAATTTGGACAAACAAAAGAAATTTTAATTTTTTCGTGAATAGTGCCGTATACGTGAATAGTGCCGTATACATGAATAGTTACCCCGACGGAAAAAGTAAGAATTTCATAATAAAATCCATGACAATATTTCTGTATAATGATATTGAGAAGAATAACATCATTTACGAAAGAAATAACATCCCTTACCTCAAAAGAATAGTACCTCTGATTGGAATATCGGATATAATACCAAAGAAAACTTGCACTGAAT
Source organism: Panax stipuleanatus (assembly GCA_020205555.1). NCBI lineage: Eukaryota > Viridiplantae > Streptophyta > Magnoliopsida > Apiales > Araliaceae > Panax > Panax stipuleanatus. The sequence continues at coordinate 67,336,691 of CM035116.1, read as the reverse complement.
AGCAACACTCAAAGTATTGAAATATTCACAAAAATACGCTCGATATTATAGAGAGAGAAAACTTCTGATTCTGGTGTGATTTTCAATTCTAACCTAAGCACCCTATTTATAGGAAAAGCTTAGGATGCCAAAGGAGACTAAATTAATAAAATAATATTATTTTTTAAAAAAAATCTCCAGCCGCCGGCTGCTCCCAAAAATCAGATTTTCAACAAAAGTGGGGCCCACCCATTAAAAAAATATTTATTTTTCGAAACTTCAATAATTCACAATAAATAGCCCATTTGTCAGAAAAATACAAATTCTATGTCCTTCCATAGGAAATTTAATTCTCTACAACTTTGTAGAAAGAAGTTTTTCCAAATTCCAAGCATAAATTATCCGAAATCCATAAACAGATGATTTTCCACACCAAAATACTGATAAAAACACATCAGTGCAAATTCCTTCTTTAATATCCACAAAATAAATATTTCCTTATCATATAAATCAATAATTAATTATTCACAAATAATATTATAGAACTACAATATTGACAACCAGGTCGTTCTCAAGAAAGAGGGGGCCTTCCGATAAGGATTTCTCCTTACTGGTGCGCAATTAAATAACCCCTCCTAGACAGAACTTCCTTAGACATTGTCAATAATGCTATCTAATAATATTATTCAAATAATATGAATTATTGAGTTGATAATGTGAAATACTGTGCAATGACAATTATTGAATCAATAATATCAAAATATCAACTGTAGCCATTATTGAATCAATCATATAAAATAGCAACGTAGCAATTATTGAGTCAATAAAATATCAATGTAACAATTATTGAATCAATAACATAAAATATCAACGTAGAAATTATTGAGTCAATAATATAAAATATTGAACAGTAATTACTGTAACAATAATTGAGTAAGTGCCTTCTCACGTAAGACTCAATAATTCAAAATACTATGCAATACCGTGTGCTACTGTGCAACACCGCGTATCACTGTATTTTAACCACCGGGTATTTTAACAATACTAACGGTAGCAACTACGCCGTTATTTATAAAAAAGTTATTTCTGTCGCTTTCTATATCCGACAGTTATTCTGTTGTGGGGCCCACAAATAGCCGCGCCGTCGTACGAATATTCCCCGACAACAAGAATATTCCACGACCAAACGAATATTCCCCGACAACAAGAATATTTTGTAACCACTTGCTCATTTTAAAATATTTGCACATTTCACCCATAACTTATAATTATCAAATCAACACCTTACTATTTTGAAATAATATATAAAGAAAATTAAATCTTTATTCATAAAAGTTGGGGTCTTACAACCTCCCCTCCTTATGAAATTTCGTCCTCGAAATTGACGTACGTACCTGGTATGTCGAAAAGGTGAGGATACCTCGCTTTCATTTCCGATTCCAACTTCCACGTCCTTTCGATGAAGATCCGCATAACTCTTTTGTCGATCTTGTGCTGTTTGTATACGTTGTCGGATCATTTAGATCTTTTCCGTAGTCATACGTACTAACTCCGGTCCCAATAATGTTGCTTCACCCACCTCATTCCAGCATACTGGAGAACGATACTTTCTCCCATACAACGCTTCGAATGGAGCTACGCCTATACTTGCCTGATAACTGTTGTTGTAGGAGAATTCCACCAATGGTAAGTACTTATCCCAACTCCCTTTGAAGTCTAGAACACAGAGTCTCAATAGATCTTCAAGAGTTTGAATAGTTCTTTTCGATTGTCTGTCCGTTTGAGGATGATAAGCCGAACTGAATCGTAAATCCGTGCCCATAGCTTTCTGCAAACTGATCCAAAATCGTGAAGTAAATCTGGGGTCACGATCTGAAACTATGGATACTGGCATGCCATGAAATCTCACAATCTCATTCACGTACATATGAGCAAGACGTTCAAGGGAATAAGTCTCTCGTATCGGCAAGAAATGAGCAGACTTGGTTAATCTATCAACAATGACCCAAATCGCATCCATGCCTTGAGAAACCTTGGCAAGACCCGTAACGAAATCCATCGTAATGTGTTCCCACTTCCATTTTGGAATCTCCAATGGTTGCAATGGACCCTTCGGCACTTGATGCTCCGCCTTTACACGTTGACAAATTAAACATCTCGAAATAAACTCCGCGATCTCTCTCTTCATATTGCTCCACCAAAATGTATGTCGGAGATCACGATACATTTTGGTACTCCCAGGATGGATTGCAAACGGTGTGTTGTGTGCCTCCATCATGATTCTATGCTTCAAGTCGGAATCGTTAGGAACACAAAGTCTGGAGTTGACTCGAAGTATTCCCTCTTTATCGATTCTTGCTTCTGGAATGGCACCTTTTTGCACCTTCTTCTTCATCTTCATCAGCTCCGAATCCGTAGCTTGAGCATCTTTAACTTTATCAATCAAAGCTGGTTCTACGCGTATACTTGACATCATCGCATTCGTTTCCACATATGATCTTCTACTCAACGCGTCAGCTACCACGTTCGCTTTTCCAGGATGGTATTGGATGGTATAATCGTAATCTTTCAACAGCTCCAACCAACGTCGTTGTCGCATGTTGAGTTCGTTCTAAATAAAGAAATATTAGGATGTCATCAATAATGACAATCACGAAATGATCCAAATATTTCTCAAATATTCGGTTCATCAGGTCCATGAACGTAGCATGGACATTGGTCAATCCGAAATATATAACTAGAAATTCGTAATGCGCGTATCGAGTTCTAAAAGCAGTCTTCGGAATATCCTCAGTTTTAATCTTCAGCTGATGATATCCAGAACGAAGATCGATCTTTGAAAAGAATTGTGCTCCTTACAACTGGTCGAACATGTCATCAATACGAGGTAGCGGATACCTATTCTTGATGGTGACATGGTTCAAACTCCCGATAGTCAATACAAAGTCGCATACTCCCGTCTTTCTTCTTTACGAATAAAACAGGAGCACCCCAAGGAGACGTACTAGGACGAATAAAATTGATGTCTAAAAATTCTTGTAATTGGATCTTTAACTCCTGAAGTTCAACAGGAGCCATTCGATATGGGGTTTTAGAAATGGGTTTTGTACCGGGCTCAAGGTCAATAAAGAATTCAACTTCACATTCTGGGGGTAGACCGGGAAGTTCTTCGGGAAATACATCAGGAAACTCATTAACAACGGAAATATCATTCAAATCTGATGTATTCTGGTTTAGATCAGTGACATGAGCTAAGAAAGCTTGACATCCGTTTTTCAATAAACGAATAGCCTTGGGATTTGAAATTATATTGACTGATTTTAGTGGTTTGGTGATTTGGATTCGCAAAACAGGTTGATTAGGAATATGAAAACTAACAACCTTACGAAAACAATCAATTTTGGCATGGTAAGTGGTTAACCAGTCAATTCCTAAAATCACATCAAATGTAAGTATTTTCAAAGATATAAGATCAACAGGTAAGGTAAGGGTACCAATCTGAATCAAGCAAGATTTGTAAACTGTGGATGTAACAAAAGTTTCTCCTAACAGAGTTTCAACAGATAAGTCAAAGTCTAATTTATCAGAAGTCAAGTTCAAACGTTGAGCACAAGCAGGTGAAATAAAAGAATGGGTAGCACCGGTATCTAACAAGGTGTAAACTTCGCAAGAGTTTATGATCAGCTTACCCGTAATCACCTCATGTGGATTTCTCGTGTTTTGGGCTGTCACGACAAACGCTCTTCCAGGAATCACCGACTTTGACTTGTCCGAAACCGCCTTTAGAATCACCACCCCCGCTGGACTTGATTTCACAATAGGACAATCTAGAGCTATATGTCCTTCTTTTCCACAGTTATAACATGCCTTGAACTATTGTGGGCAGTTTGGGCTTATGTGTCCCTCTTTCCCGCACTTATAGCATACGACCGGTGGTCGTTCTCCTCCCCTAGAAACAGTTGATGCTGGTGCTGATGTCGACGTCTTCACGTTCTCATTGTTGTACCTTCTCTTCTTGAAATCTCCCCCCGATTCGCTTCTTCTACTATCATGGCCACGATTACCACCGGAGTGGTTACTGCTTCTGTCATACTTTCCTCCTCGCTGGTTGTCATTGCTCCGATGACTGCTGCCACCGGTACGACCTTGGTTGTGGTCCCTCGGTTGAACATAATCATTATCTCGTTCTAACAACTGGGCCCTGTTTACTACATCCGAATATAAAGAAAATTTATGAGAAATGAGATATTGACGTATTTCGGGTTTCAAACCTCTTAGAAACATCCGCGTCATACGTTCCTCATTCTCCACCAAATGAGGTGCAAACCTGGACAGCTCCGCGAACTTAGCCTCGTATTGGGATACCGTCATGTTGTTTTGCTCGAGTCTGATAAATTCTACTTCCTTCATATGACGAATACTTTCAGGAAAGTACTTGTCATTGAACAGTTTCTGGAATGCTTCCCAAGACATCTTGAGTGCGGCAGGCTGGGTACGCTTCACGGATTTCCACCAGTAATCTGCCTCTCCACGGAACATAAACGTGGCGAATGGAACCTTCTGTTCCTCCGTGCATCCCAAGACATCAAATATCTTGGTAATTTTTTTAACCCACGTCTCCGCTTTGATCGGATCCGGCTTTCCCAGAAACTCTGGTGGTCCCAATTCTTTGAACTGCTTGGCAGTGACAACTCGTGTGTTGTTATTATCTCCACCTGTATGTTGCACACGAGTCTCCCTCGTCTGATTTTGCATGAACTGCAAAAAACTTCTAAACATCTCATCGTTTATCGTCTGACCAGCATTGTTTTCAGGATGAACATTGCCTTCTTGTTGCACGTTCTCCTGGTTAGTGATTAAAGGTGTCTCCACGGTCTCATTCACTTCGTTGTTAACATTCTCAGCTGCCATTTTCAAATACTGCCATAAAATAAGGGTTAATTAAACAAATCAACATATCACATATTAACCCTATGCTCCGACTGACCAATTAAATACCACATAATCTTAGGTAGGACATACTAGTGAAGGATTTACTCGTCACTTCCCTCCTAGTTCTATTCCCCGATCTCCGTCAGAGATCATATCCCTAAGCTCTGATACCAACTGTGACTCATGTCCCAACCTTGGACATCACCTCACAATGATACCTATCAGTTTGCCATCGCAGAACGGCATCCCCTGCGGAGAGTCTGGCTTCGGTGCATCCCCATACATAGGAAGTCAACAGATAGAGGCTCGGGGCTCTTTACTTATGGCTCTGATACCAACTGTGACGCCCCCCAGAATAGGTCCAGTCAACCCAACCCATTCTGAGTCGCCAAATACATGGTACAGAATTCAAATACAAACTTTATATCATACGGTCGTGCAAAATACGACCACACAACTGTGAGTGTCAATACAAATATGTAGTAAATATTAATATTCAAACTAAGTTCTCATTACAATTATTATCACACTATTTATCAGAAATAGTGAGGACTACTACTGCTCTAACTCGGACCATCACTATGTCCCCCGACTAGTCCCTGCGACATTCTCATTTCCTGAAGAGGACAACAGATGAAAAGGGTGAGCTCAACTAGCTCAGTAAAGAATATTATGACTAAGATAATGGAAAATAAATTATCATTAGTCTTCAACAAATCAGATAAAATATAATGGACAACCAACTTTAGATCAATATTCGCAGCGGAAATAACCGTTCATTAGAAGAGTTAAGTAGAGAATGAAGCCTACTATCTTCTATGATTTAAAAGTCCATCATCAATATTTTATCCGTGTAACATCAAACAATATACATCTCGAATCAAATATTCATCTTTGCACTACAGGCCAAAGATATTCATTTGTATCATCAGTGATCATGTTCATCTCAACACCTGTCATCTTTGCACTACAGGCCAAGATATTCATCAGGTAATCATTCATCTTTGCTCTACAGGCCAAAGATATTCAGTTACATCACCTTTTAGGACTGAGGATGATGAAAAACATTTCAAAGAACGAATCCAATGAGATAAAAGACAAAGATTAAGGATTCGCATTTTAGTTTATCCAAATTTAAAAATACTTCATAATAATACTTTGTGGAGCAAAATTCAAGAATAGAGCTCAAAACTTGGATACAATCAAATATAGTAACTATACTAGACAATTTGGACAAACAAAAGAAATTTTAATTTTTTCGTGAATAGTGCCGTATACGTGAATAGTAACCCCGACGGAAAAAGTAAGAATTTCATAATAAAATCCATGACAATATTTCTGTATAATGATATTGAGAAGAATAACATCATTTACGAAAGAAATAACATCCCTTACCTCAAAAGAATAGTACCTCTGACTGGAATATCGGATATAATACCAAAGAAAACTTGCACTGAATAGCAACACTCAAAGTATTGAAATATTCACAAAAATACGCTCGATATTATAGAGAGAGAAAACTTCTGATTCTGGTGTGATTTTCAACTCTAACCAAAGCACCCTATTTATAGGAATAGCTTAGGATGCCAAAGGAGACTAAATTAATAAAATAATATTATTTTTTTAAAAAAATCTCCAGCCGCCGGCTGCTCCCAAAAATCAAATTTTCAACAAAAGTGGGGCCCACCCATTAAAAAATATTTATTTTCCGAAACTTCAATAATTCACAATAAATAGCCCCTTTGTCAGAAAAATACAAATTCTATGTCCTTCCATAGGAAATTTAATTCTCTACAACTTTGTAGAAGGAAGTTTTTCCAAATTCCAAACATAAATTATCCGAAATCCATAAACAGATGATTTTCCACACCAAAATACTGATAAAAACACATCAGTGCTAATTCCTTCTTTAATATCCACAAAATAAATATTTTCTTATCATATAAATCAATAATTAATTATTCACAAATAATATTATAGAACTACAATATTGACAACCAGGTCGTTCCCAAGAAAGAGGGGGCCTTCCGATAAGGACTTCTCCTTACTGGCGCGCAATTAAATAACCCCTCCTAGACAGAACTTCCTTAGACATTGTCAATAATGCTATCTAATAATATTATTCAAATAATATGAATTATTGAGTTGATAATGTGAAATACTGTGCAATGACAATTATTGAATTAATAATATCAAAATATCAACTGTAGCCATTATTGAATCAATCATATAAAATAGCAACGTAGCAATTATGGAGTCAATAAAATATCAATGTAACAATTATTGAATCAATAATATAAAATATCAACGTAGCAATTATTGAGTCAATAATATAAAATATTGAACAGTAATTACTATAACAATAATTGAGTAAGTGCCTTCTCAAGTAAGACTCAATAATTCGAAATACTATGCAATACCGTGTGCTATTGTGCAACACCGCGTATCACTGTATTTTAACCACCGGGTATTTCAACAGTACTAACGGTAACAACTACGCCGTTATTTATAAAAAGGTTATTTCTGTCGCTTTCTATATCCGACAGTTATTCTGTTGTGGGGCCCACAAATAGCCGCGCCGTCGTACGAATATTCCCCGACAACAAGAATATTCCACGACCAAACGAATATTCCCCGACAACAAGAATATTTTATAACCATTTGCTCATTTTAAAATATTTGCACATTTCACCCATAACTTATAATTATCAAATCAACACCTTACTATTTCAAAATAATATATAAAGAAAATTAAATCTTTATTCATAAAAGTTGGGGTCTTACACATTGGCATAACCCCAGCGAAGCGTCGGGTACTAAATGATGACAGCTCAGCCATTGGCATAACCCCAGCAAAGCGTCGGGTACTGACCGATGATAATTCAGGCATTGGCTCAACCCCAGCGAAGCGTCGAGTACTGACCGATGATAGTTCAGCCGTTGGCACAACCCCAGCGAAGCGTCTTGTACTGATCGATGAAAGTTCAGCCGTTGGCACAACCCCAGCGAAGCGTCAGATACTAACCAATGATAGTTTCGCCGTTGACTCAAACCCAGCGAAGCGTCGGGTACTGACCAATGACAATTAAGCCATTGGCAAAACCTCAGCGAAGCATTGGGTACTGACCGATGACAGTTCAGCTGTTGGCACAACCCCAAAGAAGTGTCGGGTATAGACCGGTGATAATTCAGACGTTGGCTTAACTCCGGTGGAACATCGGGAATGATCCGGTGATGAAAACAGTATATCAATCTATCCCCACAAAGGACAGATGATGGAATCTATTATACACATCCTTAGAGGGAGCACCAAGAAGGATGGGTGATTCAACCCCGTGTTACAAACTACCAGTGTAAATTATCGTCAAGATAGGCATCGAAAGCACCCACTAAGGTAACTCGGTAATCGAGATATGTACCCCAGCGGAGGAGCCTTCAGAAATGTAAAAATGCAACAATCGAAGGAAAGTATGCACTATGGAAAGTATTGACAGACGGGGAAACCATTGGTCTCAAACCAAGGTAGCATCAATAATATCATCCCCATTAGAGTCGACAGGTCCATCACGGATAACGTCATCCCAAGAGGAAAGAGACAAGAACAATCTGTGATAGCCTAACTTTGATAACCTATCAGTGATATCCTAACAGTAACTGCCTGACAGTGTTGTCCCAAGGGTTATCATGATTGACGTTATCCCCAGCAGAGAATGACGTGAACATTCAATGATAACCCTAACCCCTCAAAGGCGTCTAACATTCATCACATGACATGCCATGCATTACATTGCATTTTCATTCATTATATTTATAGTGTCTAGCAATCTTTATCCTGTTCATTCCACTGCATTGCATGAACATGATAAAGTGGGGCATCTGTAGACACTCAAAATTTTCTTCAAACCTGTGGCAGATACTTGAATTTTACATTCCTATTACAAACCCTACAGTAGGGAAAAACCATATTTTCAAGCCAGGTCAACCCCGGTCTCAACCCGGGAAGTACAGGTCAGCCCCGATCTCAACCCAGAAGGTAAAAGTCAGCTCCGGTCTCAATCCGGGAGGTACAAGTCAGTCTCGGTCTCAACCCGGGAGGTACAGGGCAGCCCCGATCTCAAGCAGGTAAGTACAGGTCAACCCCGATCTCAATGCGGGAGGTACAGGTTAGCCCCGGTCTCAAGCTAAAAAGTACAGGTCAGACTCGGTCTCAACCCATGAGGTACACGTCAGCCCCGATCTCAACCCGGGAGGTACACATTAGCCCCAGTCTCAACCCAGGAGGTACAGGTCAGCCCCGGTCTCAACTCGGGAGGTACAGGTCAACCCCGATCTCAAGCCAGGAAGTACAGGTCAGCCCTGGTCTTAACCCGAGAGGTACAGGGCAGCCCCAATCTCAACCCAGGAGGTACAAGTCAGCCCCGGTCTCAACCCGGGAGGTACAGGTCAGCTCCGGTCTCATCCCGGAAGGTCAAATCAACTTCAGAAATAATATCGAAGCCTTACAACATATCTATTGAAAACCTAGAAGAACCAAGTCAGCCTCAGAGACAGCCTTGAGGACAAACAGAATCAGCTAGGATCCAAACCTCGGAGATAACCCCGGGAAGTTAGTCGAAGGCCATGCAGCACTAAAGGTAACCCCGGGAGGGTTAAAATGGTCATTTTACTAACTTTAAGTAGATTCGGTCAAACTTAAGCCGAATTAATGCCACTAAGGTCAGAACAAACCATAACGGTGATCCCGGGTGGAAGCAGCGCAAGACAGCTTAACGGACAAACTGCGAGAAATCAAAGACCTGATTATGAACTCATCTTTTTGGACTCGAAAAAGATTTTCTCCCATGTCATTGCGACACTCTCGGTGAGGGCTTTTTAGAAAGGTATAGCACGCCTCAAATGAACGTTCTGATCAAAAGTTAGAAAGTTTCGAATATGACCTCGTATTGCTTGGAGTGCACATACTTCGATGCAACCGCACCCACCACATAGAGTCGCACCTCTACCTGCAGCTGCCGCAGGTAGGGTTGTTTCTCCTGGGTCTAAATATATGAGGTGACCCCCAGCTCATTTGATAATCCAAAATGCTCTGAACCTCGACCCATTTGGTTTCTCAGCCCCATTCTTGTACTCCAAACCCAAATTTTATTACTTTAACACGTAGATATACTCACATACTACCACATATCAGAAATTAACCTGTAGAAATGGACGTTTGAAGCCTACAATTTGGCAAAAAGCCCGTATAGCAGTCCATTGTGAGTATTTTTACGATTAGCAAGTTTATATTACTTTATTGCACTTTTATACACTTGCACGTTAAGTTTCACTTTCTGATTATGCCCGGAACTAAGTTCTGTGGCCGTTTTTTCTTACTTTTAGTACATTTTCGTACATAAACTCATTTTCTAGCATTTCTACAACTCGGATTGACAATCTGTCACTTTTAACAGCTTTCATATATATATATATATATATATATATATATATATATCTGTCTCTAGCAACTTCGCCGGACTGAGTTATCTTCCCAGTCCGGGTTTAGCTTTTTAATGTATATATTTAACTGTATATATACTAACTTTTCAATTCTGTCAAGCGCGGATGTTAAATCCGTGGCAGTTTACTACTTTTATATATATAATTATATATATATATATATATATATATATATATTTTTTTTTTTCTGACATATTTTGGCCTGGATTTATACTTCGTGACCTTTTTATTGCTTTAATATATATATATACTAACTATATATATTAACATTTTACATTACTGTTTGGTCTGGACTATTTTGTGGCCTTTTTACTGCTTTTATATATATATATATATTTACGTTTCTGTTCGGGAAAGGATAGAATGTCTGTCGCCCTTTAAAGTTTATATATATATATATATATATATATATATATATATATTTCAATTATGTCGAGCCTAGATCATTCTGTGGCTCTTTTACAGCTTTTTTAAATATAAATATTTTCATTCCAGTTCGAGCCTCGGATTGAAAACCCACCGCATTTTATCACTTATATATATATATATATATATATATTTCAATTCTGTCCAGCCTGGATTACTCCATGGCTTTTTACAGCTTTTATAAATATATATATATATATATATATATATAAATATTTACATTTCAGTCCGGGCATCGGAGTGCAAACCCATCGCCCTTTACATCTTTCGTATATATATAAATATAAATATATATATATATATATATATATAGATTTACTCATTACGAATAAATTACTGCTTTAATATTCATTTGATATGAATCAGCACTGACATTTCAGCTGGCGAATTAGATTTCTTTAAATCTCGCCAACTCTAGCTTTCAAACGGTTCAAAGTAGGTTTAGACAGAATTGGGAAGCTAGAATGACTGAAATTTACTTAAATATAGCATTTTTATAGTTTCAGTTATTAAAGCAACCTCGCGGCCCTTAGATCTCTGTCTAATGGGAACGAGACGCTTCGGCTACTCGCGAGCCAGGATTTACTGATGAATCCTTGGTTCTAGCGACATCTGGATATAAGTATATATTCTCTGTGCATATTTGAACTATGCAGGTTTTATTGGCTTCCCACTGTGAGCCTAGGAATCGTGGGATTCATGATCAAACTGATCAGAATCTGATTCCCACGATGGACAAACTCCATTTTACGAATGTACCCTGCCATTTTTTCTGTAAAATGTACATCAGAAAGACCTTAAAACGGTTATCCGGGTTTAAGGTCTCAACATAGTGAAATATAGCTTGTCGTGTTAGAGTCACTCCATGGCTGTCATGCCCATGAGAAAACCGACACTTGTATATATTTTGTGGTCGAGGATGCTTCGCAGCCCGACAATCACCCTTCAAATTGTGCCAAAAGACTGAAAAGATAAAAATTAGAAGTATTAACATGCTTCAATTCCTATGTTAGCGTAAGGGTTTGAAAATCAACCTTTCAAAACATCATTTTCATATCTTGACTTAAAAAGGACTTTTGCAAATCAAATCAAACCTTCGTATATAGGTTCAACGATGCATAAGCATACTTTTAATCAATTAAGAATAGGCCCAATTTCTTCCAGCATTCACACACATATTGCAGATTTAAAAGGGAAATATTAAAAAGATGCGGTACCGTGTTTACACGGGAGTTGTGGGGTGCCTAACACCTTCCCCACACTTAACCAAGCACCTAAACTCAAAACATTGGTTTCAAAGATCAAGTTTTGACATTGTCCAGAAATTGGGCCATATTTTAAAACAAACTCGGTTGAGTGGTACAACAATTTCAAAATCTACCAACTGGCGACTCTGTAAAATGTTCAAATCGTCGATATGATACATGTTGGGATTTTCCTAAAAAACCCTTCAAAACCTTTTTTACAAATAAAAAGAATAAGGGTAGACAAAACTTAGGAAGAGAGAAAGATCTGGGTTTGACCCGACCCGAATTTTTTCCCAACGTCGACAATCGGGTACTATCGATGCCTGCGTTGGGGTCAATACCAACAAATTACATCATCGGGTACTACTGATGCCTGCGCTGGGGCCAATGCCAACGGATTGCATCATCTGGTACTGCCGATGCCTGCGTTGGGGACAATGTCAATGGATTACATCATCGGGTATTGTCAATGCCTGCGTTGGCGTCAATGCCAATAGATTGCATCATCGGGTGCTATCGATGCTTGGGCTGGGGTTAATGCCAACAGATTACATCATTGGGTACTGCCGATGCCTGTGTTGGGGTTAATGCCAACGGATTACATCATTGGGTACGGCTTATGTTTGCGTTAGGGTCAATGCCAACGGATTACAAGATCTGTCATCGATAAAGTGATTCTGATCACACTTTCTGGTCTTCCGTCATTCTACACCAATTTTTTTGGTTTTCCCTAGTTCTTCTCCCTATTTATGGTTTTTCAGGGGTTTTAAGGCCTGAAAATGACCCGACGAGTATATTTTGAGGTGAACACCCTTTTTCAGACCCGAAAAGACGCGTCTTGACTTGCATTTTACCAAAAGGGGAGCTGCGAGGCCCACTTTGTGCAGCCGCAGCTACACTTGCGGCCAACCGTGGCTGGGTTTATATCCTTAGCCAGACTCATTTTCTTTAACTTAATCCAAGTTTTCTTGCATTCTCTCTGCAATCTCCGAGCTTCCTTCTCAGATCAACTCACTTGCGTCTTGATTTTGAGTATTCTGCCACCGTACGTTTGTTCTACACGTTACAAGTATTGTATACACTCATTTCTTTCGTGTTTTCGCCAGGTGTTTTACTATGTTTCTTAATTAAATGCAATGTAATTAAAATGTATGTATAGATAGCTTAATAGACATGTTATAATGCACTGCATGCTTACGTATCATCATATGGACCGTATGGATGCAACATATTTCATTTTAACATTTAGTCTAGGCATGTATTCAGACAATGCATTAGAAACTTGTTTAAATTGCTATCTGATTGTTGGGTTGTTGTTATATACCCTTAGAGGGTAATTAAATGCATGCCTACGTATATGTGGATAGTCCATATTATAGGGGAAACTCTGGCAAATTTTTATCGCGAGATAGATGACAGTATCCTATATGCATACTCAGCTATGATAGGACATTTATGCTTAAAGGATGTAGACATCTATTAAGGCACGTGCAGGACATGCATGATGCTATGATCCAAATTATATTCCTCGGAGTCTATTGTTTCTAGCCTATCACAAATGCAGTAAAATTAAAGTAAGATAGAGTCATACCTTATCTTATTATAAATTCCATGGACTTGTTGTCTAGATATGGATTCAGATATACCTAACAGCTCCTCTTCCCATAGGGCTTCATCTGGGGTCCGTCTTCAAAGGCCCACTTTTGATACTCCAGTCCCGCGATCAACCCGCCAGGTTCGTCGTTTGACTAAGTCCATGATTCACCCTATCGGCGTAGATCAGACTCATTTAGAGGAAAAAGAGGGTGAAATTCCTGAACCTGAGGTTCCTTCCCGGTTCGCTGCTGCGTCTCAATTTCTCCCTGGTATCTAGGTGGTCATTCCTGACCTGCTATATTATCTTACTTTAATTCCCCACTCTTGGTAAAAATTAATTTTTAACCTTAATCTCATGTAGGTTCCTAAGTTCACCCAGACTAGGGTGGACTGGTTCAACATTTTCTCTTTGTACTGGTCACTACATGCCGATTATCAGGCTCGATTACACTCTTGGGGATTGGAAGCTTTCTTCACCATTGCTCTTCATCGCTGCCCTTGGGGCTATCTGCGAGCTCTGTCAGAGAGATGGTTCCATCAGAGTCAGTCCCTTCATCTGCTGGACTGCGAGGTCATAATGACACCCATGGACTGGAGATATATCATGGGTTTGTAGTTTACCAGAGATAGAGTGCCTTTGGAGGCTGATATCACACCCACTACTGTTCGTACCCTTCTTGGATTTTCTCCTCAGGAGTGGGCCTTTAAGGCCTGTATTATTTGCTCGGGACCTTTGAGCATTGATGCTTCCCGAGGCACTTTGCAGGAGTCTTTCCCGTCGAACTTGGCAGAGAGGAATTGCATCATGAGGCGGTTGTTACTAACCATGATGAGGGGTTGTTTCCTTGTGAACAACTCCTCCACTGTTTCATTCAGCTTAGTGGGGGGGCCTTCCGTGATGTGGATCACATTGGATATTATGATTGGGGGTCCTTCACTTTTGCATATTTTTTGCACAAGATGCGACTACGCTCCGAGGGAGTGACCGATGCTTGGCTCGGGTTTTATCCATTCCTTCTGGTGAGTCTCTGGATTGATTTTGATTCTCTGAATCTTGGCATGTCTTTTTCCATGACTGATGTCATGTTCTTTGGATTGATAGTTTTGGGCTTACGAGCTCCTTGCCTTCGGCCGCTCACCCAAAAACACATATTCTTGTGGTCATCGATGGCATCAGTCGACTTTTGTGAGGGTCCCAGTCTTAGAGAGTTTCACCCACTGTCGTTTTCAGCTGGAGCTACTGTCAGCACCTGATGTAGTGTGGGTCCCATATACTGTAAAGCACTTGGCCGAGGGGTTTGAAGATGGTCTCCCGACAGGGCTAGAGTATGCTTTTTCTACTCGTCGAATTCCTTTCCTATTTGATGGAGGTTGGGAGCTCTACCTTGGGGAGCACGCCTTTAGATGTATTTCTGGGGAGATCTGATAAGTAGGTTTTATACTTGCTTATTGGATGCTATCTTACCATAACTGTTGTTTAAACTCATGTGTTTTAGTAGCTTTTCATGCATTTCTTATCATTTTATTGGTTTTGATAAGTGGTTTTATAACCACTTATTTAGATGTCAACTCACTTCTATTATTGCTTAAACTCATGTGTTATCATAGCTTTTCATGCATTTTTGCTTTCTTTTGTAGATTTCTGCATTTGGAACTCTCGTGGTGCATTTTGAGCTAAAAAGGGACCAAGCCAGGAATTAAGCTTAAGGCATGATGGTGGGTAGAACAAGAATGGAGCAAGAAGCAATGGAATGGGTGATTGACAGAGGCTATGAGCAGCAAGAATCAAGAAAGGAGTCAGAAAAGTGTAGCAGGAACAGCAGCAAAAAGAAGCAGAAATTATGCACCTAAAGCCCTGCGCAGCTGCGCCGGCTCCATGCCCATTTCCTACTCAGCTGCGCCAGTTTCCCCTGCCAAACTCCCTGCTGCGCAGCAGCGCCAGGTTTAGCCTCCTTGCCTGCGCAGCTGCGCCTGTCCACTTTTGAAATTTGTCTTTCACTAATGCTAGCCTGCTGGAATTATTTGGGCAAGAAGGCAGACGGGCTTGGGGGATATGTAAGGGGATTTTTTTGCCCATTTTCAGACATCCACCCTTTGGGAGCTCAAGCCCTAGACTTTACATAGCATTTCTCTTCTCTTCTATTTCATTTTCTTTTTCTTGTCTAGATTAGGAGTAGATTAGTGCTAGTTTAAAGTAGTTAGTTTTTTAGGGTTTGATTAGACTTGATGGTTGAAACATTTGGAGAACATCAAGGATTCATAATTTTGATCAAGAGGAATCAGATCTACATTTTCTATCCTTATTTTCTCTTTGATTCTCAGTTGTCTTCCTATAATGCTTATTCAATATGTGGATCGTATATCTAATTCTTGTATGAGTTAGCTTATATTTTGAGGTTTCAATGGAACCTGATGAGTAGTTTATATTGATATGCTTCCATGTTGTTTTTATTGATTGTTATGTGATTGTCTATTAAGATTTGTGCTTTCATTGCCTAATTGATTCGCGACCAATTACTGTGATAACCTATTGTTGGGTTTGCTAGAATCATAAGCATGAAATCAAATTACATAAACGCAGCGGAAAGGATGAAAAATCATATTTTAAAGTTTTCTTACAAACCCTTAATCATGATCTTTCTTGTGCATTAATTATCAGTCAATACATAGAAGGAGAAGATGGAATTATACCTTTGAAGATCCAAGCTTCCTCAGGTACAAGTTCTACTCCTTTGATTCCTTTGATTCCTCTGTAGTGGCTCCTTCCCTTGATCAATGTCAGCCACCCAAATGTTTGGCCTTTAACGGTGATCCACCAAGGAAGATGAAGAACTCAGGAAGATGGGTTATTGGCTTAACCCTTGTTTCTATCTCTATAGAATATGTGTACTCCCAACTCTTTGGCAAAATTTACGTCCCTTATTTATGATATAAGACTCTCTTATATAGATATTAGGTTAACCCTCCTAATCCAATTAGAATAGGGTTTTATTTAATTAATTAATTAAACACTTTTAATTAATTTATATCCTAATCTTATTAGGATTGAGAGAGAGTACTGATATTATATTAATTCCTAAACTCGTTTAGAATTAAAATAATAATAATAATAATAATAATAATAAGGCTCCTCTTATTAATTTATATTTAATATTTCTAAAATATTAAATAATAAACATTAAGCTATTTAATTTATTCCATCACCATAGATTAAATTAATTATACTTAATGCATTATTACTATCATACCAATTTCTTCTTAAAAAATTCTTCTTCCTTTTATGGTGTGACCCTTTAGGTTCTCCATATTAAACCGGTTGTGAATAAATCAATTAGAACAATTCTAATCTTATTTAAATAAATAAATTAAACTAATAATCTATTTAAATAAATAACATTTATTCTACAATAGGGATAAGCCTCCCTAGCGATCAACGACTTTCCAGATAATATAGATTTCAACATTAATCATAAAAGAACATGTGAGTTAATAGTTACCGTACAATTCAATCCTTCCACCATACAATGTCCCAATTAAATATAAGACATGGATTTACTATCAAGTCTTAATTTATTTAATCATATGTATTTCGATTAGAAAATGCACAACTCCAAATAATGCAAATTAGAAACCTCTTTCTAATTTCATTCTACCTTGGCCAAGGATTCCTGGGTTGTCATTTAACGAATCACATAAGACATATCTCCTCTTTTACTAGAGGTGGTAGATTCTTTATTGACCATACATTATCTCCATATGCTACTCATTATACCCAAGCATACGCTATATATGCCTTAAAAGGCCTTAAGGAATAAGTCAAAGTATAATTTGTTACATACAAGATACTATGATGATCTCAAGTCCAAGGATCACTTGTACTACTATCACATTAGGAATTCCTATTGACAGGCGAGTAAAACTCCATTAGGTATTCTATAGCGAGTCACGTTCAGTGAACTTATTCTCCAATAAGCACCTACATCTTGCTTTAGTGTCTCCACACAAATGATCATGAGATCAGTCATCCTCATCCAATGAGCAAGCAACATATGTACCAATCTATTCGGATTTACTAATTCCCATTTTAGTAATCCCATAATTGGAAACTATTTTAGTTTTTAAGCTTTCTAAGAATTTAGATCTCATTAGCATGATCTCATTATGATTCTAAAATCATTGCTTAAAACTATGGGTTATTTACATATTATAAAAATAGCACAATGTAGATAATTAAATTCCTTAAATAAATATTTTATTAATAAATAAATAAGATTATTTACAAAGTATGTGCTTTATCATCATATATGATTGACTTGTATGCACACTACTATCAATCTCCCAGTTGCACTAAAGCCAATCGCCATGGTATCTCATACCCATCTTCTTTAAGGGACGATCAAACTGCTGTTGTGTTATAGCTTTAGTAAATGGATCTGCAATGTTGTCTTGAGAGTCCACACGCTCTAAGGTGACGTCTCATCTTTCAATGATCTCCCTGATCAAGTGAAATCGCCGCAACACGTGTTTGGATTTCTGATGAGACCTGGGTTCCTTAGCCTGTACAACCGCTTCGGTGTTGTCACAGTATACAGGAACTGCTTCTCCAATGCTAGGAACCACACCAAGTTCAGTTATGAACTTCTTCATCCAAACAGCTTCCTTTGCAGCTTCACTTGCAGCTATATACTCTGCCTCTGTCACTGAATCAGCAACTATTTGCTGCTTGGAACTCTTCCAACTCACTGCGCCTCCGTTCAAGGTAAACACATACCCTGAAATAGATTTACTGTCATCCTGGTCTGTTTGAAAACTTGAGTCCGTGAATCCCTCGAGTTTTAATTCAGACCCACCGTAGAAAAGCAAAATATCTTTAGTCCTTCTCAAGTACTTTAGGATATTTTTCACTGCCTTCCAGTGCTCTTCTCCTGGATTCGACTGGTATCTGCTCGTTACACTAAGTGCGTGAGCAACATCCGGTCTAGTACATATCATACCGTACATGATAGATCCTATTGCAGAAGCATAAGGGATCTTACTCATACGGTCTCTCTCCTCAGGTGTCTTTGGGGCCTGTTTGTTGGAGAGATTTATTCCATGGCTCATCGGCATGAGACCTCTTTTGGAATCTTCCATACTAAACCTCTTTAGCATCGTATCAATGTACGTTCCTTGGGATAAACCGAGCATCCTTTTAGATCTATCTTTATAGATCTTTATCCCCAAAATATAGGATGCTTCACCCAAGTCCTTCATGGAGAAGTTTTTAGATAACCAGATTTTGATTGATTGTAACATAGGAATGTCATTCCCTATCAGTAATATATCATCAATATATAATACAAGGAATGATACTGCGCTCCCACTAACCTTCTTGTACACACTTGGTTCATCCTCGTTTTTGATAAAATCAAACTCTTTGATTGTCTCATCAAAATGAATGTTCCATCTACGAGAAGCTTGCTTCAACCCATAAATGGATCGTTGTAGCTTACAGACTTGATTTGTTCTAACTTTTGAAATAAATCCCTCTGGCTGTGTCATATACACATCCTCCTCAAGTTTCCCAATGAGGAAGGCCGTTTTCACGTCCATCTGCCGGATCTCATAGTCGTTGTAAGCTGCAATCACAAGCAAAATCCGAATGGACTTGAGCATAGCTACTGGTGAGAAGGTTTCATCATAATCAACTCCTTGTCTTTGTTTGAAATCTTTTGCAACCTGTCGGGCCTTACAGGTCTCTACCTTGCCGTCCGCTCCCGTCTTTCTTTTAAAGACCCATTTACACCCAATAGGCTTAATGCCTTCAGGTAGTGAAACCAAAGTCCATACTTTGTTCTCATACATGGAGTCCATTTCGAATTTCATGGCTTCAAGCCATTTCCCTGAGTCTTTATTACTTATAGCCTGTTCGTAATTCAATGGATCATCATCATTCATGATGTGTACCTCATCGTCATCCTCTATAACGAATCCATACCTCTCAGGCATCTTTGGTACTCTTCCAGATTTACGAATAGGGTGTGGTATAGTAGGTTCTTCTATTTGGTCAGGTACCTGACTTTGATCCATGGTAACTTGTGGTTCTTGAACTTCTTCATGATATATCTTACTCCAACTGCTTCATGGATAAACTCTTTCTCCAAGAAGGTAGCATGTTTCGCAACAAACACCTTTTGATCAGTTGGATGATAGAAATAATACCGTACGGTTTCTTTAGGGTATCCCACAAATCTACACTTATCGGATTTAGTCGGTAGCTTATCATTTTCAAACTTTTTGACATAAGCTGGATAATCCCAAGTCTTAACATGCTTAAGATTTGGTTTCCTCCCTTTCCACATCTTATATGGAGTCTTTGGGGCGGATTTGGTAGGCACCTTGTTAAGTAGGTATACAGCCGTTTCTAAGGCATATCCTCATAAGGAAATTGGAAGGTCGGTAAAACTCATCATGGATCAAACCATGTCCAACAGTGTTCGATTTCTCCTTTCAGATACTCCATTTAACTGTGGTGTACCTAGAGGAGTCCATTGTGAGATTATATCATTTTCTTTGAGACAATTGAGAAACTCACCGCTTAAGTATTCTCCACCTCGATCTGATCGAAGAATCTTTATACTCTTGCCCGTTTGTTTCTCTACTTCACTTCTGAACTCTTTGAACTTTTCAAATGATTCTGATTTGTATTTCATTAAATACACATATCCAAATCTTGAGTGATCATTAGTGAAAATAATAAAATAAGAATACCCACCCCGTGCACTTGTTGTCATAGGTCCACAAACGTCTGTGTGAATCAATGCCAACAACTCTGTAACTCTTTCTCCTTTTCCACTAAAAGGAGATTTAGTCATTTTACCCATGAGACAAGATTCACAAGTTGGATATGATTCATAATCGGATAGCTCTAGGAGCCTATCCTTATGCAACTTGGATAATCTAGTTCATTGATATGACCGAGTCTATAGTGCCACATGTAGGTATAATTAATATCATCTCTTTTCCTTTTCTTAGTTTGTTCAATTTGAAATATATTTTCTTGCAAGTCAAGTATATAAAGTCCATTTCGCAAATTTTTAACACCATATAAAACATCATCTTTATAAATAGAACAACCATTGTTCTTTATAATAACGTCAAAACCTTCCATATCCTATACAGAAATTGAAATAATGTTTTTAATAATATTCAGAACATAATAACAGTTATTAAGATAAATGGACTTGCCCGAAGGCATTGCTAAACAATAAGTTCCTACAGCTAATGCAGCAACCTTTGCTCTATTCCCCACTCGTAGGATCACCTCTTCATTGTTCAGCTTTCTACTTCTGACCAGTCCCTGCACAGTGTTACATATGTGAGACCCACAGCCGGTATCCAATACCCAAGTAGAATTATGACTTTCAGAAAAATTAATTTCAATCATAAACAAACCTTGATTGGAAGTCGAAGCTTCTCCAAGCTTCTTCTCTGCTAGAAACTTCTTGCAGTTCCTCTTCCAATGTCCCGGCTTGTTGCAATGAAAGCACATTCCTTTAGCTGGTTCAAGTTTCTTTTGTTCCTTTTCTTTCCCCTTTCCCTTAGCCTTCTTGGATTTCTTCTTTTCAGAAGACACCTTGGGCCTCTTCCTTTTATTAGAAGAATCCATTATCAAGACATGGTTCTTCTTAGATGAGAAGTGACCTTCTATAGTTTTCAGCATGTTAAGCAGCTCAGGCAAGCTAACATCTAGCTTTTTCATGTTAAAATTAACCACAAACTGCGAGAAGGCCTCACGGAGTGACTGCAAGACCAAGTCTTGACTCAACTCCCCATCCATGACGAACCCAAGCTGTCCAAGGCGTTGAATCAAATTGATTACCTTCAGAACATGAGTCTCGACGACAGTGCCCTCGGTCATCCGAGATCGGAAGAGCTCCTTAGATATCTCATATCTAGCAGTCCTACTCTGTTCACCATACAACTC
Organism: Panax stipuleanatus; assembly: GCA_020205555.1. Taxonomy (NCBI): domain Eukaryota; kingdom Viridiplantae; phylum Streptophyta; class Magnoliopsida; order Apiales; family Araliaceae; genus Panax; species Panax stipuleanatus. The sequence goes on along the minus strand of CM035116.1, from coordinate 67,315,049 downwards.
CTTGAGGTGAAGCAGCATAGCAGGAGCATCTATTTTTTCATGCTGACGCTGAAGCTCGTTATTCATGGATGCGAGCATGATGCATTGAGCCACAGATGCATCATCTTACCATTTATTGAAAGTGGAAATCTCTTCCTCAGAGGCTGTTTTCGAAACAGATTCAGGGATAGTTGAATTTAGGACATAAGAACTCTTTTCAGCAGTGAGAACAATTCTCAGATTTCTTAGCCAGTCCTCATAATTCGGGCCGGTAAGCTTATTTGCATAAAGTATGCTTCGTAGTGAGATTAGTGATTTTGACATTTTTAAAATTCTGCATGTGGAAAGACAACATTTTAGCAAACATTCATTTTATTAAATTTGCATACCAAAATAAATTTACGCGTAATTGTCATACTCAATCGGGGACAACAAGTTTTTGGCGCCGAGGCAAAGCATGCTAAGGTAAACAAATGAATGAACGAAGGAAAATTGCAGCAGCAGCTCAGCAGCACAACAAAAAGTAGTAGATCGCAGCTGCACCCAATTAATAAAGGAAAGGCGCGCAGCTGAGCCCAATCCAGCAGACGGATGCCCTCGCGAGCAGCTGCGCCCAGGCCAAGAGCAAATCCAGCGCAGCTGCGCTGGTCACTGATTCTGCAGCAGCTGACTTTTCACTTATTGCACCAATCGACCCCTTACTAAAAGGGGGGTTATTTCAAGTTAGGGCATCATTCATAAATTATTTTATTGCCTTTTTAGGGTTAGAGAAACACAGAGAGTTAGTCGTAGCCTCTTCTTCTATATCTATGCTTCTCTCTTAGTTTCTATAGTAGATTTTGATAGATAGCTTAGATTAAGGCTGAATTTGGGAACATTGGAGCCTGGATCAACATTGTCTGCTCAGATTTGAGAAGGAGATCAGATTTGCATCTTTCACTCTCTAATTTCTCTTTCTTTTCATTTTGGCTTCCAATGTATGAACAATCTCTTGTGATGGATTTTGTTTTATATATGGACTAATTTCCATTATGGGGTTATGATGAATCTTAATATGTAGTTCAAATCTCTATTTTTTCTTATGAGACTTAGTTGATTATTTATATTGGATTGTATAATGTGATTTGCTTTAAATGTTTAATTGCTTAATCACCAATTACCATGTTAGTCTATATGAACTTGAAAAATAAAGTATAGGCTTAGAACTAATCATATTAGCATATATATGTGGATTCTACATTGAGATGGAATTTATGTTTCGTGCCTAGGATAGACATATACCGAAGCACCATATGTAGTCTATTGAGTACTTGAACTTCAACCTGTTTTGATTGTAATTCACATAGACATATAGTGCATTAGTCAAATTGAATGTTTGCATTTATTTTATCTTTTGTGGATTGAATGTAATACGGGTATGGTACATCGGAGATAGTCATATCTTACTTGTGTGTTCTTGGCTAAAAATCCAAAATAATTAACTAAGCTTAAAAGGAAGTGTAGTATCTTGAATGAAATATTAGTTGAAGTCATATACCCCATATCCCCTTTATTTGGCTATTTTACTTGTTATTTTACTGTTTCCTTGCTTTTAGCATTATTTTAGCTAAGATACAAATTATTCAACTGTTTAAGTAGACCGAGATAATTATAAAATTGTTGCATGATAGATTAAAACTCAATCATTATTCTTCGTGGGAACGATACTCTACTCATTCTATATTAGTTGTGGACCACGTGCACTTGCGTGTGTGTGTTGTTTTGATTAACATCCAAACAAGCCAACAAGTTTTTGGCGCCGTTGCCGGGGATTTATTGATTGTTTTTATTACTTTCGTCATCAGTTTAAATTAGATTGGTCTGAGTTAAACAAAAATTTCTTATCTTATTTCTTTTTAAATTTTCTTTTGTTTCAGATACTCTCGAATAGTGTATGCAAAATTGGTCTAAGAAGCCTACTTTGATGCCTATCAAGGACAACATTAACGGAAGGGTTCGGCCATTGAGTAAGGGTACTACTAGCACTCAAGAGGACACTGAAACACCGGTAGTCATGGCGGCACAAGAGCATAAAGCATTGAGAGATTATGCAACGCCGCGAATTAACGAATTATAGTCTAGTATCACGAGGCCAGCAATAGCCGTCAATTCATTCGAAATCAAACTGGGCACAATCTAAATGGTGCAAAACTCGATGCAGTTTGGTGGTATGGCTAATGATGACCCAAATGAGCATTTATTGAGCTTCATCGAGATATGTGATACTTTCAGATCTAATGGAGTATTGGATGATGCGGTGAGGCTTAGACTCTTTCCATTCAATCTGAGAGATAATGCAAATAGTTGGCTTCATTAGTTATCACCGGGGTCCATTACTACTTGGGAAGATCTAGCACATAAATTTTTGGCAAAATTCTTCACTCCTGCAAAGACTACCAAGATGAGAAATGACATTTCAACCTTTGAGCAACAACATGGCGAGTCATTGTATGAGGCATGGGAGAGATACAAGGAATTACTTTGAAGATGCCCTCACCATGGATTACCTCAATGGATGCAAATAAATACCTTTTACAATGGGTTGGGAATGCACACTGGAACAAGCATTGATGCAGCTCCGAGAGGGGCATTCATAGCCAAGAGTTATGAAGAGGCATATGAGCTACAAGAGACAATGGCCGCGAATAACTACCAATGGCCTACTTCTAGATTAAATAAGTAGAAAACCGCTGGAGTGTTAGAAGTGGATGCCATCATGGCTTTAGCAGCTCAGTTGTCAGCCATGTCAAAGAAGATTGATTTCATTGCCGATTCGAAAGTGTAGCAAGTTGCTTTTGTTTGAGTTATGTGCGGGGGCACATGCCACCGATTAATGTGCAATCAACCCTGAGGCAGTTCAGTTTGTGGGTAGTTACCAGAGATCGCCAAATCCCTACTAAAACACTTACACTTCTGGAGCTAGAAACCACCCCAACTTTTCATGGAGCAACAACCAAAACCACCAACAAGCTCCAATACCACAATATCCCCCAAGGTTCCAAAACACCCAATAACAACAACATGCAGCACAATCTTCACAATTGAAAATGAAGTTAGATTTAGAAGAGATGTTTGCAAAATACATGGCCAACAATGATGTGATGCTAAAAAGCCAAACGATGACTATCAAGAATTTAGAGAATCAAGTGGGGCAAATGGCTAGTTTGTTGACAAGTAGACCACAAGGCTCCCTTCCCAGCAATACAAAAGCCAATCCAAGGAGAGAGGGAAAGGAGCAGTGTCAAGTACTAATAACCAGAAGTGGAAAAAACCTTCAGTAGGCAGGCGTAGCTGCTCCTAAATTACAGAGGGATAGCGCGCAGCAGCGCCCTACCCCAGACTTGGAATCTGCAAAAATTTCTAAGGAGAAAAAAGATAGTGCAAAAATTGAACCAAAACAGATGGAAACAGCTGAGAAAACACTTGTCCCTCCTCCTAGGACATATCCACCAATTCCGTATCCACAGAGGATACAAAAGCAAATATTAGACAAATAATTTTCCAAATTCCTTGAAGTATTCAAGAAGCTACAGATTAACATACCACTTGCAGAGGCTTTAGAACAGATGTCGATCTATGCCAAATTCATGAAGGGTATTCTGTCCAGGAAGAAGAAATTAGAAGATTTTGAGACAGTGGCCTTGACCGAGGAGTGCAGTGTAGTTTTACAAAGAAAGCTACCCTTCCAAGTTGAAGGATCCTAGCAGTTTCACTATCCCATGTTCTATTGGTAGTATGTCATTCAACAAGTGCCTGTGTGACTTGGGTGCTAGCATCAACCTCATGCCTTTATCAGTTTATACACAGTTGGGTCTGCCGACACCAAATCCAACAAACATATCTCTTCAGCTTGCAGATAGGTCTGTTACTTATTCGAGAGGGATTGTGGAGGACATCCTTATAAAGGTGGATAAACTTATCTTCCCAACAGATTTTATCATCCTTGAATATAAAGAAGAGAAAGATATTCCTATCATTTTGGGGAGACCGTTTTTAGCTATCGGGAGGACTCTCATCGATGTGCAAAAAGGAGAACTTACTATGAGAGTTCAAGATCAAGAAGTCATGTTCAATGAGTTTAAAGCTATAAAATTCCCTACAGACGAAGATGAATGTTTCAGGGTGGATGTGGTAGATAGAGCCGTGGATGATGAGTTTCTGAGAGTTATGCATAAGGACCCGTTGGTGACTACACCGATGGGGGATATCGAAATAGATGAGCCATAATTGATTGAATATCTCTAGTTATTAGATGCACTACCAATAGTGAACAATTTTAAGGTACCAGTTTGAGCCATTAAAAATTTTAGATAAATCTTCAGACCGTTTGAGGCCATCCTTAGAGGTACCTCCAACACTTGAGCTCAAACCACTACCTTCTCATCTCAGGTATGTATACTTAGGCGAATCAGATACTTTACCTATTATTATTGCATCCGCACGAATGACATTTCAGGAAAGTAAGCTGATTAGAGTCTGTCCTTCGAGAGTTCAAAAATGCTATTGGGTGGACCATTGTCGACATCAAAGGAATCAGTCCCTCCTTTTGTATGTATAAAATTTTGATGGAGGATGATAGCAAGCCTACAATTGAACAACAAAGAAGGCTAAACCCCATCATAAAAGAGGTGGTCAAGAAAGAGATTCTAAAATGGTTAGATGCTGGGATCATTTACCCCATCTCAGATAGCTCATGGGTGAGCTCGGTGCAGTGTGTGCCCAAGAAAAGAGGGATGACAGTGGCAAAAAATGAGAACAACGAGTTGATTCCAACATGGACAGTGACGGGTTGGAGAGTGTGTATGGACTACAGGAAGCTCAATAAAGCAACTAGGAAGAATCATTTTCCATTACCATTCATTGACCAGATGTTGGATAGACTTGTTGGACACGAGTACTATTGCTTGCTAGATGGATATTTTGGGTATAACCAAATTGTCATAGCTCTAAAGGACCAAGAGAAGATAACAATTACTTGTCTTTACGATACCTTCGCATTCAAACAGATGTCTTTTGGGCTATGCAATGCTCTTTCTACATTTCAAAGATGCATGATGGCTATTTTCCCAGATATGGTGAAGAAAAACGTTGAAGTTTTCATGGATGACTTCTCTGTGTTCAAAGACTCATTTGATAGATGTCTTAAGAATCTGATCATGGTGCTAAGGCGTTGTGTGGAAAACAACCTTGTACTAAACTGGGAAAAGTGCCATTTTATGGTATAGGCGGGAATTATACTCAGGCATAAGGTGTCAGCAAAGGGATTGGAGGTTGATAAAGCTAAATTGGAGATAATTGAGAATCTACCACCGTCGACATCAGTCAAAGGGATTCGTAGTTTTTTGGGACATGTCGGGTACTATCGAAGATTCATTAAAGACATTTCCAAAATTACAAAACCATTGTGTAGTTTACTAGAGAAGGATGTCCCGTTTAGATTTGATGAGGATTTCTTTGATGCATTTGACTTATTAAAAAAGAAGCTAACATCGGCACTAGTGATTGTGGCACCAGATTAGTCTTTGCCATTTGAGTTGATGTGCGATGCCAGCGATTATGTAGTGGGGACAGTATTAGGTCATCGCAAAGAGAAGATCTTTCATATGATATATTATGCCAGCAAGACTCTATCGGATGCTCAGTTAAACTACACAACTGAAAATGAGATATTAGCAGTTGTGTACGCATTTGACAAGTTCAGGTTTTACCTCGTTGGGATGATAGTAGTGGTTTATACTGATCATACGGCCATTAGGTATTTGATATCCAAGAAAGATGCAAAGCCCAGATTAATAAGATGGATTCTTCTTCTTCAAGAGTTTGACCTGGAAATTCGGGACAAAAAAGGTACAGAAAACCAGTGGTCGACCATCTCTCCATACTAGTGAGTTCAGAACGGGATAAAAGGGACAAAGAAGTGATCAACGAGTACTTTCCCAATGAATAGCTTTTCGCAGTGACTACAGAGATTCCTTGGTATGCAGACTACGTCAATTTTCTAGTAAGCAATGTTCTCCCACCAGACTTGACTAGTAAACAAAAAAAGAATTTTTTGCATGAAGTGAAAAGATGTATGTGGGATGAGCCATTCTTGTTTAGGCAGTGTGCAGATCGTATGAGATGCATCCCATTTAGTGAGACAACTAGATTTCTGCACACATGTCACTCATCGCTATATGGAGGTTACTACGGAATCCAAAGAACTGCAGCTAAGGTGCTTCAATTAGCATTCTATTGGCCCTCATTGTTCAAGGATGCTCATCAGTTTATCAAAGAATGTGATAGATGCCAAAGGGTTGGCAACATTTCCAAACAAAATGAGACGCCTCTTAACTCAATTTTGGAAGTAGAGGTCTTTGACTTATAGGGGATAGATTTTATAGGTCCATTTCCCTCTTCATTCAGTAACTTATACATTCTACTAGCAGTTGACTACGTCTCAAAATGGGTGGAAGCTAGTGATCTACCAACCAATGATGACAAGGTCATCCTGAAATTCCTTCAGAAAAATATCTTCACCCGTTTTGGGACCCCTAGAGCGATAATCAGTGATGAAGGAAGCCACTTCTGCAACAAATACTTCACATCTTTATCAGCTAAGTACGGGGTGAATAATAGGATTGCTACAACTTATCATCCCCAAACGAGTGGCCAGGCAGAAGTGTCCAATCGGGAAGTGAAGAGAATTTTAGAAAAGATTGTAAATCCATCTAGGAAAGATTGATCTATGAAGCTTGATGATGCACTTTAGGCATACAGGACTGCATACAAGACAACCATGGCATGTCACCCTATCAATTGGTATATGGCAGGGCCTGTCACCTTCTTGTGGAGTTGTAGCATAAAGCATACTGGGCTATCAGGAAGTTGAATTTTGACCTCACAGCTGCAGGTGAAAAGAGGCTTTTGCAACTTCAAGAACTTATGAATTTCGCCTGCAAGCATACAAGAATTTAAAATTGTATAATGAAAGAGTAACAAGGGGTGGCACGACCAGAAAATCATCGAAAGGAAGTTTGAGCTGGGGCAAGCAGTGCTTCTATTCAATTCTAGACTTAAACTATTCTCGGGAAAATTCAAGTCTCGTTGGTCGGGCCCTTTCATTATAAAGACTATATTTCCACATGGGGCAGTTGAGTTAATGGGAAAAGATCAAGATTAACCTTTCAAAGTCAATGGTTAGCGTTTGAAGCATTATTGGGGATGCGAAGTTGACCGCTAGAAGTCCTCAATTGTCCTCTCCATTCCTTAATGAATCCCGGGGCAGTCAAGCTTTACGACTATAAACAAGCGCTCGATGGGAGGCACCCCATTATCTCTCTCTCTCTCTCTTACCCTTGTTTAATTCTTTGTTGTTGTCTAATTCATTCTCTCTCTTCCTCATGTTTAATTCTGGCTCGATATCTAATTTCCCCTATGTTTAATTCTTGATAGTTTGAGCAAATAGTCCATTTTGATAAAGTGAGATAAATTTAATAATTCGTGTTTGATAAAGTTAAGAAAAGTTTGATAGTGCATATTTGCTTGCTTGGAATAAATGGTGATAGCTCATTTTTGGTACTTCTCATAAGTGTAGTCATGTGGTTTCAAGCATTGGCATAATCAGTGAAGCAGTAGAATTCTACATCTCTGGATGCAGGGCAGCGCAGTTGTGCCTGAAATACAAAGGCAGAGCGCGCAACTGCGCCATACAGCTACGCCCACACCCTATACAATCAAGGCGCAGCTGCGCCCAAGCGATAGTCAGTTTTTTTTTAAAAAAAGGCTTAAAAAGCAGTAGTTCATTTCATTCCTATTCAAACACTCCTTCTTTCTCAAAACAAAACAGCCGAGATACACTCCTTTTCCTCCTTAACTTCTACATCCCTCTCAATATATATCACAATCCAAATAAAAATCTAATCCAATCTCTCTATACCCCCTATAAATAAACCCTAATTCCTCTATTCATTCACAATCATCAGAATTCACAGAGGTAACAAAGGGAGAAGATTCAGACACACACCAAGTGTTTGATTCTAGGTCTGAAAGAGGTTATCATCCATAAATTATCAAGCCCTAGTTCTGTCAATGTGTTGAAATGAGCCTGAATGCCCCAGCCATCTTCTTCTAGCGGTGACAATCATGAACAGAGCAGTGATACCTTGGATCCGAGTGAGTTTGTCATTCTATCCGCAAAACATCGTTATTGCAATACACTGGTTGAAAAATCATTTGTGCCGGAGAGGGGATTTAAGCCGAGTAAGGACGATGGCAAGCTTCTGGACCAGATTAGGAGTCGAGGTTGGATTTTATTTGCAAACTCGCCGTGTCCAACCCCAATGGCGATTGTGCGAGAATTTTACACCAACGCCCGCAAAACTTAGAACGGGATATCGTTTGTTCGAGGCAAGTAGGTTCCCTATACTCCTCAAGCAATCTCTGATCTGTATCACATGTCACCACCTACTACAGTACACACTGAATGGGTCCAATCTAAGTGCTTTGAGAAAGATTTGGATAAATTAGTGGAAGAAATTTGCAAGCCAGGAACAGTGTGGATGACAAAAGCTGATACTACACAAAAAGATCACTTCCCACAAACTGCATTAAACAGATATGCCAAATCTTGGTACAACTTTATTTGTGCCAGCATACTTCCCACCAGTCATCATACAGATGTGACCAAGGAGAGGGCAGTCGTGCTGTATGGGATTCTCAAGGGTGAAGGCATGGACTTACGATACCTCATTAACCAGTCGATGCTGCATTTTATGAGAGCCGGTACCTCAGGTGGGATTCCACACGCTGCTATCATCACACGCCTTTGCCATGTGGCAAAGGTGGAATGGGGCAATGAGACCTTACAGCGGCCCATACGTGACATAGATAGTGCCACCATACAGAAGTACTCAATTTGGAATGACGCGAAATCTCATCCAAGGGGGTTAGGTTTTATTCTACCGAATTAGTCTTATAGTGAAGAAGAGGAAGAAAATGAGGAAGAAGAAGGTGCCCAACCGCATACCTCACAGTTAGCAGGGCCACCTCCAGATTACATTGCCCGCCATGATCGTCAGAGGAGACATTTGTAGTCTAGGATGGATGCCATGCACATGAACTTTCAAGCTTATGCAAACGGTCTGTTGGGGACATTGGCTCAAGCATTTGCTCAGCAAGGGGTGCTAGTGGAGTTTCCCATGTATGGCTCAGCTACTCCTTATCCATCACCAGATACACCACCCGAGCAAGAGGAGGGTGGCTGCGATGATGCCACCTAGGGGAGTTTTTTTACCCTTTACCTTCCAATGAGGACAATGAAAATTTGCAAGTTTAGGGGTATTGGGTAGTATTTGTAGTTTTAGTTGCATTTTAGTGTTATTAGTGTTAATTTTTTTTCTTTTTAGTGCATTTTAATTTAGCATATTTCCTTGTTTCCTGTTTTCTTTATAAAAAAATAAAATAAAATAAAATAAAAAGTTATATAAATGCCAAAAAAAATTGCTTTATCTTTGCATTTAGATTAGTAACCATATTGCATGAATCCAGTTTTCAGTTAGTTTGAATTTCTTTTGGCCTATGATGAGATTGGAATTGCATGATTACTTGAACATTGTTGATAACTTAGGTTCGGTTATATTGTCATTACATGATTCAAATCTTTTTCTGTCAATTCTGATGTAACCGGATAGCACTATATAGTTACCTCTTTGTTTGATTGGTTTAAATAATCACATAATTGTCTTCTGGTGGGAAATTTTTATTTTAATGACAGAGATTTAGTAAAACTACTAGTAATGACCAAGATGATGCAAAAGCTTAAGTTTGGGGGAAAATAGGGGGTATGCAAGAAAAAGAAAAAGAAGAAAAATGATGTTGAATAAACACTTTGGCTAGTTTAGTTATGTAGCCTTTGATACTTAAGTAAGTACGCCCTAGGGGATGTCTTTACACCCAGCGCCCTAAAGCCATCTGGCTTGGGAGTCGTTGGTCGAAAGCTCACTACACGGGTATCACCATAACTGTTGTTTAAACTCATTTGTTTTAGTAGCTTTTCATGCATTTCTTATCATTTTGTAGGTTTCATGACGAAAACTCGCCCGATGGCATTATCATAAAAAGGGAGGATAAATTTGTATAGTATACATAAATTCTGGTATGTGGGCGTAAAGGAGCTAAGGCACGAGGCAAAGTATGCTAAAGTGAACAAAGGAATGGATGAGGGAAAGCTGCAGCAGTAGCTCAGCAGCACAGCAAAAAGTAGCATAGCACAGCATTGCCCAATTAATAAAGGAAACGCACGCAGCTGTGCCCAATCCAGCAGACAGATGCCCTGGCGCGCAGCTGCTCCCATGCCAAGAGCAAATCCGGCGCAGCTGCACTGGTCACTGATTCTGCAGCAGCTGAATTTTCACTTATTGCACCAATCGACCCCTTACTAAAAGGGGGGTTATTTCAAGTTAGGGCATCATTCATAAATCATTTTTATTACCTTTTTAGGGTTAGAGAAACACAAAGAGATAGTTATAGCCTCATTTTTTATATATATGCTTCTCTCTTGGTTTTTATAGTAGATTTTGATAGATAACTTAGATTAGGGCTGAATTTGTGAACATTGGAGCTTGGATCAACATTGTATGCTCAGATTTGAGAAAGAGATCGACATTAGCTTTCGAGAGGCTTCCTTGCCTTCAGCCACTCACCCAAAAAAATATATCCTCGTGTTCGTCGATGGCATCAGTCGACTTTTGTGGGGGTCCCGGTCTTATAGAGTTTGACCCACTGCCGTCTTCATCTAGAGCTGCTGTCAGTGCCTGATGTAGTTTGGGTCCCCTATACTACGGAGCACTTGGCTGAGGGGTTTGAAGATGGTCTCCCGACAGGGCCAGAGTATGCTCTTTCTACTCGCTGCATTCCTTTCCTATTTGATGAAGGTTGGGAGCTCTACCTTGGGGACCACGCCTTCAGATATATTTAGGGGGAGATCCGCATCTCTTTTCTTCTGGCCCAACGGTTCTGGTCTTTGACTCAGCCGATTGCAGATATTCCTACAACGGGTTATGATGGATTCTTTTTCTTGGATGGTCCCACCACTTTAGCTAATTTCTCCCCTTGGTAGGGGCCTCGCACTATCAGAGCTCTGACCTGGGCTACCTAGTTTCTGGGGGATATGGTTCAAAGATCTGTCATGATGACCGATTGTGTAACTTGTGGTCTGGTGCCTACTCATCTAACCCAGATCACTGATTTGATAAGTCGACTGGATTAGATGTCACTGTTTGTTCGCCATTTTGGTGGGGACCCATCGCAGGTTAACACTTTTAATTCTCATGGACCCGAGGCTGGGCTGTCAGGCACTGGTGGCTTTGCTGATGAGGGAGATTAATTTTTCTACCCCCCCCCCCCCCGAATATGCAGGACATACCCACTCAGGGGGGATCTGGCTCAGATGGGTTCATTTGATGACTCCAGCACTTATATGAATGATATAGATATCATCTGATAGGCCTTTGTTAGTCATTAGGCACATGTGCCCCATTATCCTATACCTTTTATTTTCTTTTTCACATATTTCATGGATATGACATTGATGTATATATAAAACCAATATATTCTACAAAGATTTATATATGATGTTATTTTTCATTTATTACACATGTTATATTATCATTCATTATGATGCATGCATATGTATTTATCCACTTTATGCACTTATATATGATTGGATAGGATTGTCCCTTGTATGGTTTTTGTGATATAGCTTTTATAGATGACCTCTTCCTCCCTTGCTCGCATAGATCACCTTCCGCCTAGTCGGATAACCACCAGTCTGAGAGCTTCACAAGACAGCCTATCGGATCCTGATGGTATCATCATTAGTCGGATGCTGGGCCATTCCATGTCTTTGTTATCCTTCTAGGTGTCAGATGGATTTATAGATGGGATGCTCACTCATTGGATCCCAAAGTCCTATATTTTCATATTCGAGTTTGATGAGCTAACTCCTACTTTGGAGGAGTATGGTCTCATTTCAAGCTTATCGATGCATTGGCCTTGTGCTAGAGTGGCAGTGGGACATATGCGCCACTAGTTTATAACTATCACTGGTTTGACGAGGTTAGTAGTCTTAGTAGAGGTGGGCGTTAGCCATATTATCTCTATAGACTTTCTGATAGATCACTTTGCTTTCGTCGATAGCTTCATCGTTCATCGGGGAGATTTTGCCATTTCGGAGGAGAGATGGCAGATATCACGGGTAGATGCCTTGATCATGTGCGTCCTATCTTATTTGTATAAGCCCTTCTATGCCGATCATTTAGACGTTGGGATGTTGATGACTATTAGGGCTCTCAGAGATGACTTCACCATTCTTCCTCTAATCCTGGCAGAGACATATATGTCGGCATCCTTTTATTGGACGGTTGGGGATCAGGAGTTCAGAGGTAGTCCCGTTCTCCTTTACATTTGGTTCATGACCCATCTGAGGCCGACTGGCCGACTTCATCGTCATGGGTTCTTCTTTAGTTATGGCATGGCATTGACCTACTCTTTCTGCCCAGCTTCATACATTAACGTTACATCTTTGACTGAGTTTCTGGCTGCCATGGAGGAGCCATTTGAGATAGTCATGTACTCTTGCTATTGGTCTTTTTGAGCTTTTTCATTCATGTGGCTGATTTGGATTTCCTCCCCCTAGCTAGTTTGAGGGGTGTGACCATGTATCATCCTCTGGCAGTGATGGGTCAGTTTGATCAGTACCAGGATGTTCATCCGTTAGAAGGGATCGAAGATTATCACTTTCCCATTTGCTCAGCTACCGAGGATGATTTGGTCCCACCGGTAGACTGTAGAGTTCAGAGATGGCCATCTGGGCCTATCAGTAGAGTATTCAGCCTGGTTGGAGTCAAATTTAGCTCCAATTATAGTGGATCAGGCCGAGGTAGAGGATTGGTCCATTGATGAGGAGGAGCAGATGGAGGGCCCTATATCTTTGACCGAGGATAACTTGTTCGATGGTTTGACATCATCTTTAGTTAGCATTGCTCTGAGTTCTATTCTGGCCTCCAGAAAGGCGTTGGATCGCCCGGTGCATCTTTTAACTTTTAAGCGGGATCAAGCTCGAGCCTTGATGTTGATCGCTTTAGTAGGCAGGGATGCAGCCAGTGTTGAGAGGGATGATGCCCTTACTGCCCGAGATGAGGATATAGTCAAGAGGGTTGCAGTCTGATCTTTTGCGGATGGGCTCACCGGTCATGCTCGAGATATCGTTCAGAGTTAGGAGGGGATCTTCAGGTCAATAGTAGAGTTACTAAGACGTGTTGACATGCTGGAGTAGGAGTTTAGGGATGCACCTTAGACTGCTGAGACAGCTAGGTATTTGGAGATGTTGTCTCGTCTGACCTCAGACTTGTAGTCCTGCTTTATCTTCGTGCATGAACTATGTTATTATCTTTTGTTGCATATAAGAATCATTTTTGTATTCTAAAATAGTTGTATATATAAAAAGGAGCATATTTAGTTCACTTCCCTCGTTTGAGCACGTCTAGTTCTACATATTGATCGTCATTTTTGCCTTATGATTTATTATTTCTATAAAAAGTTCTCGTCATACTTGTGTAAGATCCAACATAGTGATGTTTGAGATGACGTCAGGTCTTTTCAGCATTGGTCGTCGACTTGGAGGGTTTATATGGTTATTTTGGGTTTTTGGATAGGTTTGATGTTTGGGGTTAATATAATGTAAAAGGGTTTGAGTTTTTCTTTTCAAGGGTTAGACCGCATCATAGATGGCTGCCTACGTAATACCGTGGATGGGGGAGATCTGGTCTTTCGCAGTTCAGGCTTGGCCTGAACTGATGATGATGTTTTTTTTACTATAATATTCAGGCAAGCGAAAGGGATCTCAGACATAGTACCATTTCACAGAGTCAGAATTGATTATCTGCAGGAATTCTTCACTATCCATCTCTTCCAACCTTAGGGCTCCGCCCGATAAGGTTTCTTTGACAACAAAGGGTCCTTCCCAATTCTAGGTAAATTTTCCCTTGGCTGCTTCTTGGCATGAAAAGATCTTCTTCAGTACTACGTCATGCTCTTTGAAGCCTCGGGGTCACACCTTTTTGTTGTAGGACCGAGACATTCACTGCTGGTATAGCTGACTGTGGAACACAGTGGAATCCCTCTTCTCATCTATAAGGGATAGCTGATCGTATCGATCTTGTACTCATTGGCCCTCTTCTATCAGGGCATCTAGTATCACTTTTAGTGATTCCACTTCCACCTCTATGGGGAGCACGGCTTCCATGCCATATACTTGTGAATGTGGGGTGGCCCCGGTAGAGGTTTGAGTAGATGTCCGGTAGGCGAGTAGGGTTTAAGGCAACAGATCAGGCCATTCTCAGTGGTTTGTCAACATCTTCATCATTATCCTCTTGATTTTCTTGTTGGCAGCCTCCATCACACCATTCATCTTTGGAGGATAAATAACTGAGTTGAGGTGTTTGATATTGAACTTGCTACACAGTCCCCTCATCATCTCGTTGTTCGGATTCCTGGCATTGTCTGATTTGATAACCTCGGGATGTCCATATCGACAAATGACGTTGTTTTGATGAAACTGATGATGACCTCCTTGGTAACTTTGGGGAAGGAAGTTTCATTTACCCACTTGGTGAAGTAATCAATCATGGTGAAGATGAATCCGTCACCGTTACTGGCTTTGGGCTCAACGGGTCCAATCACATCCGTTCCCCACATGGAAAACGACCATGGTGATGTCATGCAATGTAGCTGGTTCGAAGGTGCATGAAGAATGTTGGCATAGATTTGGCATTAATAGCATCGCTTGACGTGATCGTCGCAATCATCTTTGAGGGATATCCAGTAGTGTCCCGTCCTTAATATCTTATTAGTGAGCAGGGGTCCACTCATGTGTGTCCGCACACTCTATCATGCACTTCATTCATAAATCTTTGGGCCTGATCCTTGTCTAGACACCTTAGAAGACCTATGCCCTGTGACAAACGAGATTTTTGTAATTTATTTTAAATATTTATTGAATTAAATAAATATTTTTGTTGAATTATTTATTGAGTTGAATAAATATTTAATGGAATTGTGGTAGATTAATTTAATTAAATGTGTTACATTGATTAAATTAATGTGGAATAATTTTATAATTTAAAGTGTGAATTTAATTGAGATTATTAAATTAAATGAGTTGTTATTAATTATAATGTTATTCTAATTAATTTAATAATTAATTAGAGATTTAATGATTTGTCATAATTAATAAATGAGAATTTTAATTATGTGATGATTTGATTTAATGTGTAATATTGTCTTTAATTTAATTGAATTTAAATGATATTATTTGATTAATTAAAGTGTGATAAATAAACAAGTTAATTAAAATAAATGGGAAAGAGCCTTTTGTAACCAAGCCAAACAAGGCCTTGGGGAACATGGGTAACTGCTAAGCCATAATGTGCATAACTGATACCCACGTATATCAGTTATACGCATTATATCATCAGTCTTGTATCTTTACGTAGTTTATTTCCTAAGTCTAAAGTCAGAAAACACAAAGAGAACTTGAGAGATTCTGTGAATTGAATGAGATTTGAAGAATCAAAGAAAGCTTTTATCATCTTTGAGTAATCTAAATAAGAAAGCAAGGGTAATTTC
Source organism: Panax stipuleanatus (assembly GCA_020205555.1). NCBI lineage: Eukaryota > Viridiplantae > Streptophyta > Magnoliopsida > Apiales > Araliaceae > Panax > Panax stipuleanatus. Next base: position 67,299,365 of record CM035116.1, on the reverse strand, counting down.
TTCATCTCAAGTTTTCTTTTTACATTATTAAGTTTTCTCCATGAACGTCAAATTGAGTTCTCCGTTAATTGAATTCCATGATAATTTTTTTAAGAACTTGATGTTAGATGTTTATTAGCATGTATAATCCATTTGTATATGATTTATATGTGTTTTAGAGTAATTAATCTATGAAATTATGTTTAAATTGGAGTTTTGTAGTTTATAAGGGAATAACATATGAATATGGCTTATATGTACAAAAATCCATGCTTTAATTGTATGCTAAAAAGAAAATTGATGATTGATTATGTTTATACATGTAAAAACGAAGAGAACAAAACTTAAACGGACTGATTTGGTTAAAAAAATGAATTTATGGTAGTTGATTTCGTTAAGAATGTCAAAAATGGAGTTTTTCACAAAAACAGTTAATTTATGAGTTTTAATTTGGTTGTTTAAGTTGCCTAAGATGTTAAAATCATGCCATGATTGTTGAGCATAAATTTGATGTTTGAGCATAATTTTGGCATAAAATGGCTCTTTCTGTGTTCTTCGAGAACTCTGTCTGCGCTTCATTGCGTCGCGATGCCACAGCGCTGGTTCTGTGAAGAAACCGAGCGCTACAGCGCCAGGCTCAGTGCTGGCTGACGTGTCACAGCGTCGCAACGCCGGTTCTGTGAAGGAACCAAGCGCTGCAGTGCCAGGCCAGTGGCCTGCTGACGTGGCTCGGCGCCGCAGCCCCGGTCCCTAGTTCAAACTTGGCGCTGCAATGCCGGTTAGCAGAATGGCCCAAAGAAATTTTTTTAAATGTTCAAGTCCAGAAATGCAATTTAAAACCTTATGTAATGAACATGAAAATGTGTTAAGCATATATTGAGATGTTAAAACAGATTACTAACTTGTCAATGATGTTTTACGTGATTAATTGATAAGTTGAATATGTGTTTTAAACTTTTTGTTCATGAAGTCTAATAATGTAATTAAGAGTTAACATTTGTGGATCCAATTAATATAATCGGATTCATAGTTAAGATAGCATACTCGAGATGCTGGTTATATTGTAATTAATTAGTATTGTGACTTGAAATGGTATGTAGGATTAATTGGAGAACGTGAATTATAAATTGTAGCTTACGCACGAGATAAGTTTTCTTACCCCATCTTAATTACAATTATGCAAGTTCTAAACCTTACTTTTACGTTACGCAAGTTTATAAATGTTATTCTTATGTTAAGCAAGTTCTTACTCTTGTTTATTCAATTTCATAATTCCAAATGAGATGTTCTATTTATTTAAAACTAACACTTCAGTTATACAATGCTTATTCAATTGTATACCTTTGAGATTCATTATTTGATTTATGTATCAATTTTATTATTGAACCTTGAATGACTAGCGAACCTTTCTTAATTCGACTAGTCCATAGTTGATGAGCGTTCTAAATTCTAGAACTATTATTGAGAATTATCCAAACCAAACTTCTTTTGGTGCCGACTCTGATGTCAAACTGAGATGAACAACCCTTTATAGAGGATTATTTATGCATTAGCGTTGAGATGTTGTGCACATATATGGTACAAAGGGCTGATCCCCCTAAGTACGAGAAGTAAGGTCCATATAGTCTTACGACTGTTAAAGGTTTAAAGTAGAAATACTTGATAACCTGGGACATAGTTCTTGGTCTTGCGACCCTCAAATATATTTTTGATTCTTGTTTCCTAATATTTATTCAAAACCCTAGCTTTCTATTATTCAGAACTCATTGATTTCTCGCATGTTATTATTATTATATTGTTATACTTGTGGGAAATTGTTGCTCACTCTTACATAATAACATTGCAGCTAAAGTTGAAAGAACTGAAGAGTCTTCCACTAGTAAAGGCAAGGGAAAGATGAACAAGTGATGAAGATTTGTTTATTTATTTAAGAATGTTATTGATAAGACTTATGATGTTATGTTTAAGACTTTATTGTTTATGTTATTTCCACATTGATGTTTTAAGGTTAGATAACCTGGGAATTTATTATTTATTTATGATGTTGTAACCCCTTAAGGGGAGGATTTCTATTTAATTATGAGTTTCATTTATCATGGGTAGATAGATGTGTTATTATTGGACAGTGAACACCAAATCCTGTGGAATTGAAGTACCCAAATTTGGGGGTGTTACAAGTTGGTATCAAAGTTGTAGGTTATGAACCTTAGGTAGGGGAAAACCTTAGGGTAGTAGCCTTTTAAGAGATCGATAACATAGTGGTGATGATATTTTATCGAGTTCTAAGAAATGAATTAAGGAATTCATTGAAGATAATAAAAGATTTTATGTTCTTATGTGATTACTTATGTGCTCTCTAGTACCGAGTAGCATCACATAGTAACTAAAAACTTAAAATTTTGATTGTCAAGATGTCGGATGTTGGAGGATCCAGTCATCCTAGGGAGGTTGAGCTCCGAGTAGCTAGAGAGGAGGAGCCCCGAGACATTCATATCATCTGGGAGCAGTTGGTTCGGAGAGAGCCATCTTAGTTGATCACTGTTGTGGGTCAGGAGCATGAGCCTGTGTTCGATTCAAAGGAGGACTCTGAGGAGATAGAGGTAGAGGCTGAGGCTGAGGAGGAGGATGAGGACCCTGATGAGTTTCCACTAAACTCTATCAGTGCCGAGATGTATGACGAGCTGTATGACCGTAACATAGAGTTATAGGATAATGTTCTAGAATTGAAGGAGCAGACAGTTGTACAATGGACTACTATAGAGCAAAAGGATGACGAGATTGAGAATCTTGATGGACGTCTTGGAGACATGGAGTGGAAGTTGGTTCATATAGAGAGCCAAAATGAAGAGATGTCAGCTAAGATAGAGAAATTGAAGAGTGACTTGAGAGAGGAGTCAACAAAGCGTGCTAGAGCAGAGGACGCCTGGAGGAAGGCTTCACGATGTGCAGATCTTACTGAAGATAATGAACGGGCAAAGAAGGATAAGATTGAGGAGATGGACTAAACATTTTAGGCAGCGATTGATAGGGCCCAGGATCGAGTTGTCTACTATCCAGTGCAGTTCGAGGACTTACCTTGGTACATGCTGGATCATAGGACGATGTTCTGTATTATAGAAGAAGAGCGCAGAGAAGCTGTTCGACGTCTTAGTAGGTCGTGATAGGAACAGTATGAGTTGTGTGAATATTCTATGGTAGTTAATAATGTAAATTCCACTATGTTTATAAATAATGGACTATGATGATTTAAATCCTGAAGATTCTTTATCTCGGGATAGTTGATGTAAATAGTAGTGATGCTATCTTTCGTATGTTTAAAATTTTTGAATGAATAAAATATCAGAGTTTATTTGAGATGATATGTGTTAAGTGATAATCTTAAAATGTTTAAGTTAATTCTTAAATACTTAAGAAATTGAGTAACGATCTAATAAACGTATATTTTAAACAGAAAGATGCCGCCAAGAAGACGCCCAACCTGTCACCAAGCTCAGGAAGGGTCAACCAATAATAATAACAAAAATGCCGATGCCAACGCTAATCCTGTCCAACAATTGGTCAATCTCTTAACTGGAGCACTTGCCAATCAGTCGTATGCTCCACAGACCACGTCTTTTAAGGATTTCAAGGTGGTAGGACTGCCAGAGTTTAAAGGATCCATGAACCCAATCGAAGTTCAGACGTGGGTAATTGAGATGAAGAAAGTGTTAGACGTCACAAGGGTCAACGATGATCAGAAGACCGCCTTTGCAACATTTATAATGAAGGCAGAGGCCACCTACTGGTGGCAGGCGAATAAGGTCCAGGGAGGACAGGGCGTAATCACTTGGGACAGGTTTAAGGAGATGTTTTTCGAGATGTACTTCCTAACAAGCTCTCAGAACCAGATGGAGGTTCAATTCTTGGAGCTGAAGTAGGGTAACATGTCTGTATCAGAGTACGCTACGAAGTTTAACGAGTTGGCTTGGTTTGGAACTTATCAGGTGAATACAGATGAGAGAAATGCTAGAAGGTTTGAAAAGGGATTGAAGCCCTAGTTGTACAGCAAGGTGTCAATGTTCTAATTGAACACTTTTGCAGAAGTGTTGGAGAAGGCAATTATCGTAGAAGGTGGAAGAGATGCTCTGACCAGAAACAATCAAGAACTAAAGAAGAAGAAGAATGAAGGTGAAAATAACAAAGCTAGTGGCAGCAATACTGGTGGTGGCAGCAGTCAGAAAAGGAGGTGGAATGACAATACGTCTACTGGGAACCAGCAAGGAAATTAGAAGAAGAGGGTGGAGGCTGTCCTACCTAGGGGTATGCATGAAGGGAAAGAGGGTGTGCTATAATTGTGGTCAGGAAGGCCATATAGCACCAAATTGCCCTAATCCTAAGAAGGATGCTTACTTCATTTATGGGTCAAAGAACCATCTGGTAAGGGATTGTCCCAAGAAGGCAACAAGAGGGGTAGGATTAGGTGGAAATAGAGGAACCATCGGTGGTAACACTCTGACTATCACTGGATCGATGCCAACCAACTGACCTACCACCAGGACTTTCAACATGACCGTGCAAGATGCTGTGCAGTCACGTGATGTGGTGTAAGGTATCATTTCGATCAATAATATAAATGCTTACGTGTTATTTGAGTCGAGTGCTACTTGCTCATTTATATCCGATGACTTTGCTAAGAATCTAGAATTACAGAAGGACGAATTAGAATACCCTATGAACATAAAAATTGCGAATAGGGAAGTGATTCCTGCTAAGTTTGTACACAAGAACTGTAGGGTGGATATTAAGGGAAACGTGATGATCGTAGATCTTATCCCGATTAAACTTAGGGAATTCGACATTAGTTTGGGAATGGATTGCCTATTCAATTATGGGGAGATAATTGATTGCCAAAAGAAATGTATTAACCTTATGACCCCGTCAAAGGTTATATTTTATGGCAGCAAGTCACCTAGACAAGCGAGTTGTCTGACAATGATGCAGGCCATGAAGTTGTTGAGACAAGGTGGTGTAGGGTATTTAGCCTACATAGTCGATAGTCACAAAGAGAGTCCAAAGTTAGAGGAGACACCTATCGTGAGAGACTTTGTAGATGTATTTTCGGATGATTTGCCAGGACTTCCGCCAGATAGGGAAGTAGAATTCATGATCGATTTGGCACCAAGAACTGCCACAATATCGAAGGCCCCGTACCGTATGGCTTAGGTGGAGATGAAGGAATTAATGGTGCATCTGCAAGAACTATTGGATAAGAAGTATATTCAGCCGAGCGTATCATCGTGGGGAGCACCAGTGCTGTTCGTTAAGAAGAAGGATGGATCGATGCGGCTCTGTATTGATTACAGAGAATTAAACAAGGTCACGATTAAGATAAATATCCATTGCTAAGGATCGACGATTTATTTGACCAGTTGAAGGGAGCTAGATACTTCTCGAAGATAGACTTAAGAAGTGGGTATCATCAGTTGAAGGTAAGGAAGGAAGATGTTCCAAAGACAACATTCAGGACTCGTTATGGTCACTACGAGTTTCTCGTGATGTCATTTGGTCTAACGAATGCTCCGACAGCATTTATGGACTTAATGAACAAGGTGTTTAAGCCGTTTTGGATAAATTCGTGGTGGTGTTCATCGACGATATTCTGGTGTATTCAAAAACCAAGTAGGAGCATGTAGAACATCTGAAGGCGACATTGGAGGAATTAAGAAGAGAGAAGTTGTATGCCAAGTTTTTGGAATGCGAATTCTGGATTGAGCGGTGCAATTTCTTGGACATGTTATTGATAAAAACAGAATTTTGGTGGATCCAACAAAGGTTGAAGCTTTGATGAACAGGGATCAGCCGAAGACACCATCGGAAGTAAGAGTTTTCTCAGATTAGCAGGATATTACAGAAGGTTCATTCAGGACTTTTCAAAAATTGCGACTCCGCTAAAAAATTTGACTAGGAAATCGGTGAAATTTGTTTGGACGGAGAAGTGTGAGAAAAACTTCCAAGAGCTGAAGAAGAGGTTGAGTACGGCACCTGTGTTATCTCTTCCGGATAGCACAAAAAATTTCATGGTATATAGTGATGCATCGCATAAAAGACTAGGTTGTGTGCATATGCAAAACGGCAAGGTCATTACGTATGCGTCACGACAGCTGAAGGATTATGAGAAGGGGTATCCGACCAATGATTTAAAATTGGCTGCGGTAGTGTTTGCTCTGAAGATTTGGAGATATTATCTCTACAGGGAGAAGTGTGAAATATATACAGACCATAAAAGTCTGAAATATATTTTTACATAGAAGGATTTGAACATGCGTCAAAGGAGATGGTTGGAATTAATAAAGGACTATGACTGTGAGATCTTATACCATCCGAGTAAAGCTAATGTGGTTGCCGACGCCTTAAGCATAAAGGGTCGAGAAAAATTGATGTTGTTGACCGCCCAGCAGGAGCTAATTTTAGCGATGGCGAAACTGGAGTTGGAGGTGAAATATCCTAAAGAGTCTGACGAAAAACTTTTTCACTTAGGAACCAGTCCATCTTTGGTGGATAAGGTTAAGGAAGCACAATTTCAGGTTGAGGAATGTGAGAAGATCAGGAAAAGAATATCTAAAGGGGATGAACTGAAATTCAAAATTGATAATGAAGGATTACTGAGATTCGAAGCAATAATTTGGGTACCGCTAGTACCAGAGATTAAAGAGGAAATTTTGAGCGAGGCTCATAGTTCAAGGTATTCAATTCACCCGGGGAGTACGAAGATGGTTCAGGATCTCCGACATCATTTTTATAGCAGAATAAGAAACAGGACGTTGCCGATTGTGTGGCCTAGTGCCTGACATGTCAGAAAGTTAAAGCAGAACATCAGAGGCCGAGTGGGTTGTAACAACCATTAGAATTCCCAAAATGGAAATGGGAACATATTATAATGGATTTCGTAGAAGGTCTTCAGATGACTCAGAGAGGTTTCGACGCAGTTTGGGTTATCGTAGATCGATTAACGAAATCAGCACACTTCTTACCGATCAAGATCAGATTCAACTTAGATCAGTTGGCAAAGTTGTATGTGAAGGAGGTTGTTTCAAGGCACAGAGTTCCAGTGTCAATAGTTTCAGATCGAGATCCGTGTTTCACATCGAACTTTTGGAAGCGATTACAGGAATGCATGGGAACACAGTTAAGAATGAGTACGGCATATCACCCTCAGACAGATGGGCAGAGTGAAAGAACAATCCAGACATTGGAAGATATGTTAAGAGCATGCATCATGGATTTCAAAGGAAATTGGGATGATCACCTACCGTTAATGGAATTCACTTACAATAACAGTTACCAAGCAAGTATTGGCATGCCTAATGTTGGCTCCGTTTTGGTGTTAACAAAACGAAGACAAACGCGTGCAAGTGTACATAGTCAACAAGTAATATATGATAAGTAAAGATCGTTCCCACGGAGAAAAGTAATTATGTTTAAACTATCATGCAACAACTTTATAGCTATTTTCGATTGCTCAAACGAGTAAACATGGTGCGAATTAATGATTAAAAAGGATTATAAACTAAAATTAACTAATTAACAGACGATTGATTCAAATTAGAGAGATATGGGATCCTAATGTCACTTAATGTATCATCCAGACTACACACCTCTTGCTTAGCTTAATTAATTACTTAGGACTGCTAGCCGAGAGCACGAAGGTGAGAAATGGCTATTTTTCAATAAACCAAGTCCATATCATATAAAATCCACAAAAAAGATAGAATTAATATGAACATTAATATTACCTAAATCACTATATGTCTATGTGACTTACAAGCAATATCAATTTAAGTGCAAGCTCTCAATTGACTACATATAGTAAGCCGGTATATGTCTATCCGGATTACGAATCACAAAATCTATCACATGCAAATTTCATGAACATATGCTAGTATGGTAAAATCTAAGTTTATACTTCCTCTTTCAATTCCATACAAACTATTAAGGTAGATGGTGATCAAGCATCTAAACACTAAACACAACCATGCTAGGCAATCCATATATAATCAATCACACATTACAAGAGGCATATAGATCTAAATTAACCAATAAGCTACATTAAAATCCCATAATGGTGGTTAGTTCATCTCTGAACCAATAACCATTATGGGATTTGATCTAAGCATTGAAAGTATGAAATGAGAGCAAAGTGATAAAGAGATGATGAGAATGCAAATCCGATATTCCTTTTTCCAAAATAAGCTTCCAAGCCCAGTTCCAGCTCACAATCAATCCAAATTTAAACCCTAAGAATGGAAATCTACTAAGAACTAGAAGAGAGAAGCCACAGGATTGAAAAGTAGCTCCAACCCCTCTCTAGCTCTTTAAACCCTAGAATATAAATTAAAACTGTCGAATGAATGGTGAATCATGTCTCGTAACTTGCAATTACACCCATATATGGAAAACACGCTCAGCAAAAATGTTTAAGTAAATAATTAACTTTTTCTCAGTCTTGACTGGCGCCGCCGCGCCAGCCCGTAAGCCTTTTAAGGCGCGGGCGCGCTGATATCCAGAGCTCAGTTCTGTTTTCCTCTTGGCGCGGGCGCGCCAGGTTTGCTCTTCAAAGTCACGCGACCGCGTCGTGCTGTGTTTTCTGCTGGTGCTTTCTGATGCAATGTTGAACCTTGCTGCTTTCTTGCTGCTTCCTTTTGCCTTCACTTGCTACTGAATTAAAGCCATTTGCAAAAGCCCTAAGCTGACTCCTCATGCCAAGTCCATCTTTAGACCACCAAAAGCTGTCCACCTTACCTTCCAGCAGTTTTCGTGCCAAACCATGCCATTTCTTTGACAATTGTGTTTCCTTACTGAAATCTATAAAACAAAGATAAAACACATCAAAAAACACTAAAATACCTGTGATTAAGCCATAATCCTAGAAAGTTGGTAGCCAATAAGTAGGTATAAAACCTACTTATAAAATACCCCCAAACTTGAACTATTGCTTGCCCTCAAGCAACACACACAAATGCAAATTACATGATATGCAACTATACTAACATGAAAATGAATCCCAAAATTTCAGCCATGCTATGAATTCCAATATAATGTGCCTCAGAGAAATAATAAGAACTATGAATAAAGTATCAACCCAAGCTAAAATCATAAAGACATATAATCCGAAAATCATAACATGTTGCTAAGATGTAGTGTGTGTAGGCTATATCACAATTAAGCTTGATAGAGGCGAAGATTCCACATATTATACTTCTAAGGAAGGAAAACTGAGGCTTTACGTCAAGAATTTTGCACATATATGAAACAACGACCAATCCAACACATCAATACAAGCTAAGGTTCAACAAAGGATTTATTATGCTTTTATTCACACACAGGGGTGCTATTCGCACTTTCCCGTGGTTACACCCGACTGTGCAATGCTAAGCCCTCTTAGGCTTTTCAATGGTACCCATTTATCAAGCTTTCGACCAACGACTCCCAAACCATAAAGGCTTTAGGGTGCTGGGTGTGGAGACAATCCCCTAGGGCTTACTTGCTCAAGTATCAAAGGCCACAAGACTTAGCTAGCTAAGGCATTTATTCTATTTTTTTCTTTTTCTCAATTTATTCTCTTTTCTTTTTTTTCTTTTTTCTTTTTAGCATGCATACCCAATGTTTTCCCCCAAACTTGCATTTCTGTGTCATTAAGGCCATTATTCATTTTCTTACACAAGTCTATCATTAAAAACAAAATTTTCCCCTCAGAAGATAAGCATGTGCTAATCTAACCAACAAGCAAATAATAACAATACCGTGCTATCCGGTAACATCAAAGTAACAGGTATAGATTACATCATGTATAAAGATATAACTAAGCTTAAACTATCAACTGAGTTTAAAAATCTATCACATTTTAATATTATCATCGGCCATACTGGAATTCAACAAACTAAAACATGGGATTATGCTATGCAATGCAATTAAACACATACTAATTTAAACATAACAAAAAAAAAATAAAAAAAAATTGAAAAAATTTTCATGCAAAATTTAACTAACAAAATACTCAAATGCAGCTATTAAGCAACCTAAACATGCAATAAAACTATATGCAACTAACTATATGCAATAACTACTAACTACCCCTAATACCCCCAAGCTTTAAATTTTCAATGTCCGTATTGGAAATAAAAGGTAAGGAAACTCCCCTATGTATCGGCATGGCCACCCTCCTAGGGTGGTGAATCTGGCGGCGGGTAAGGCATGGCAGAACCAAAAATGGGCCACTCCACCATCGTCCCTTGCTGTGCAAAAGCTTCAGCAAGTGCATAAGATAGCCCATCAGCAAAGGCTGAGAAGTTGCCATGCAATGCGTCCATCCTCCTCTCCAATTGCCTCATTTGGCGATCCTGCTGAGCTGTACTGACTAGAGGAGGAGAGGCTGCCTCTACTGGCTGTGGTGGAGGCACTGGTGGCAGTGTATGCAAAATAAATCCTTTTCCCCTCGGGTGTGCCGTGCCACCAGCCCAACCTTCAAACTTCTTAATGATGGCGTGAGTGATGTCCTGGGTCGGCATCTGAACCTGTTCGTCCTCCCAATCAAGTACCGCTTGCGCACACAGATGTGTGATCACTGATGTATGTGGAATACTACCGGTAGTACTGCCCCTCATAAAACGCAGCATGTTCTGATGAAGCAAGTGTCCAATATCTATATACTTCATAGTAATGATTCCCCACAGAATAATTGCTCTCTTCTCCGGAATGTTATGCTGGTAAGTGGACGGCATCGGATTAGCGAAAATAAATAGGTTCCACGCCTTTGCATATTTGTTCAGTGCTGAGCTAGGAAAATTGGTCTTTGTATCAGTGCCCTGCTTATAATTCCATTGCGTGCCAGGCACGCACAAGTCGGTAATCACCATGTCCAAATCAGTCTCAAAACGCTCCGCCTCCACCTAATTTACTCGGCCAGCCGGGAGAGAAGGTAAATTGTAGACTTCCCAAATCGCCAGCGGGCGGTAGTCAACTTGCAAGCCCCGGACGAACGAGAAGCCGCTCTGTGTCTCCTTGGCGTTCGCATAAAACTCGCGAATTATTGCCATCGGAGCAGGCACAGGCGTTCCCAGAACTCCAAACCAGGCTGTGACGCCCCCAGAATAGGTCCGGTCAACCCAACCCATTCTGAGTCGCCAAATACATGGTACAGAATTCAAATATAAACTTTATATCATACGGTCGTGCAAAATACGACCACATAACTGTGAATGTCAATACAAATATGTAGAAAATATTAATATTCAAACTAATTCCTCATTATAATTATGATCACACTATTTATCAGAAATAGTGAGGACTACTACTGCTCTAACTCGGACCATCACTCTGTCCCCTGACTAGTTCCCGCAACATTCTCATTTCCTGAAGAGGACAACAGATGAAAAGGGTGAGCTCAACTAGCCCAGTAAAGAATATTATGACTAAGATAATTGAAAATAAATTATCGTTAGTCTTCAATAATTCAGATAAAATATAATGGACAACCAATTTTAGATCAATACTTGCAGCGAAAATAACAATTCATCATCAATATTTTATCCCTGTAATATCAATCAATATACATCTTGAATCAAATATTCATCTTTGCACTACAGGCCAAAGATATTCATTTGTATCATCAGTGGTCATGTTCATCTCAACACCTGTCATCTTTGCACTACGGCCAAAGATATTCATCAGGTAATCATTCATCTTTGCTCTACAGGCCAAAGATATTCAGTTACATCACCTTTTAGGACTGAGGATGATGAAAAACATTTTAAATAACGAATCCAGTGAAATACAGGATAATATTAAGGATTCGTATTTTAGTTTATTCAAGTTCAAGAATATTCCATAATAATACTTTGTGGAGAAAAATTCAAGAATGAAGCTCAAAACTTAGATCCAATCAAAGATAGTAATCATAACATACAATTTGGACAAATAGAAGAAAATTTAATTTTTCCTGTGAATAGTGTGGGATACGTGAATAGTGCCGTATACGTGAATAGTAATCCCGACGGAAAAAGTAAGAATTTCATAATAAAATCCATGACAATATTTTGGTATAATGATATTGAAAAGAATAATATCATTTACGAAAGAAAATAACATCCCTTACCTCAAAAGAATAGTACTTCGGACAGGAATATCGGATATAATACCGAAGGAAACTTGCACTGAATACTAATACTCAAAGTATTGAAATACTCACAAAAATACGTTGATATTATAGAGAGATAAAACTTCTGATTCTGGTGTGATTTTCAATTCTAACCTAAGCACCCTATTTATAGAAAAAGCTTAGGATGCCAAAGGAGACTAAATTAAAAAAATAATATTATTTTTAAAAAAAATCTCCAGCCGCCGGCTGCTCCCAAAAATTAGATTTTCAACAAAAGTGGGGCCCACCCATTAAAAAATATTTATTTTCTAAAACTTCAATAATTCATAATAAATAGCCCCTTTGTCAGAAAAATACAAATTCTATGTCCTTTTAATTCTCTACAACTTTGTAGAAGGAAGTTTTTCCAAATTCCAAACATAAATTATCCGAAATCCATAAACAGATGATTTTCCCCATCAAAATACTGATAAAAAAACACATCAGCACTAATTCCTTCTTTTAAATCCACAAAATAAATATTTCCTTATCATATAAATCAATAATTAATTATTCACAAAAAATATTACAGAACTACAATATTGACAACCAGGTCGTTCCCAAGAAAGAGGGGGCCTTCCGATAAGGACTTCTCCTTACTGGCGCGCAATTAAATAACCCCTCCTAGATAGAACTTCCTTAGACATTGTCAATAATGCTATCTAATAATATTATTCAAATAATATGAATTATTGAGTTGATAATGTGAAATACTGTGCAATGATAATTATTGAATCAATAATACAAACTATCAACTATAGCCATTATTGAATCAATCATATAAAATAGCAACGTAGCAATTATTGAGTCAATAAAATATCAATGTAACAATTATTGAGTCAGTAATATAAAATATCAACGTAGCAATTATTGAGTCAATAATATAAAATATTGAACAGTAATTACTGAACAATAATTGAGTAAGTGTCTTCTCACGTAAGACTCAATAATTCGACATACTGTGCAATACCGTGTGCTATTGTGCAACACCGCGTATCACTGTATTTTAACCACCGGGTATTTTAACAGTACGAACGGTAACAACTACGCCGTTATTTATAAAAAGGTTATTTATGTCGCTTTCTATATCCGACAGTTATTCCGTTGTGGGGTCCACAAATAGCTGCGCCGTCATACGAATATTCTCCGACAACAAGAATATTCCATGACCAAACAAATATTCCCCGACAACAAGAATATTTTATAACCACTTGCTCATTTTAAAATATTTGCACATTTCACCCATAACTTTCACATTTATCAATCAACACCTTACTATTTCGAAATAATATATAAAGAAAATTAAATCTTTATTCATAAAAGTTGGGGTCTTACAACCTCCCCTCCTTATAAAATTTCATCATCGAAATTAACGTACGTACCTGGTATGTCGAAAAGGTGAGGATACCTCGCTTTCATTTCCGATTCCAACTCCCACGTCATTTCCTCAATTGCATGGTTTCTCCACAAAACTTTAACTTGAGGTATAATTTTCGAGCGTAGGACATGCTCCTTCCTATCCAAGATCTTGACAGGTACCTCCTCGTACGTTAAATCTTCAGCTATCTCGTCTAGTTCTAACTCAATAATGCGGTTTGGATCCTTCACATATTTACGTAACACGGATATGTGAAACACGTTATGAACACGAGACATGCTTGGAGGTAAAGCGAGTCTATAAGCTACATTTCCTACTCGGTCAAGAATCTCAAATGGACCAATGAATCGTGGATTGAGCTTTCCTCTCTTCCCAAACCTTGTAACTCCTTTCCACGGAGCAACACGTAATAACACATGGTCTCCAACATTAAATTCTACGTCCTTTCGATGAAGATCCGCATAACTCTTTTGTCGATCTTGTGCTGTTTGTATACGTTGTCAAATTATTTGGATCTTTTCTGTAGTCATACGTACCAACTCTGGTCCCAATAATGTTGCTTCACCCACCTCATTCCAGCATATTGGAGAGCGACACTTTCGTCCATACAACGCTTCGAATGGAGCCACGCCTATACTTGCCTGATAACTGTTGTTGTAGGAGAATTTCACCAATGGTAAGTACTTATCCCAACTCCCTTTGAAGTCTAGAACACAGAGTCTCAATAGATCTTCAAGAGTTTGAATAGTTCTTTCCGATTGTCCGTCCGTTTGAGGATGGTAAGCCGAACTGAATCGTAAATCCGTGCCCATAGCTTTCTACAAACTGATCCAAAATCGTGAAGTAAATCTGGAATCACGATCCGAAACTATGGATACTGGCATGCCATGCAATCTCACAATCTCATTCACGTACATATGAGCAAGACGTTCAAGGGAATAAGTCTCTCGTATCGACAAGAAATGAGCAGACTTGGTTAATCTATCAACAATAATACAAATCGCATCTATGCCTTGAGAAACCTTGGGAAGATCCGTAACGAAATCCATCGTAATATGCTCCCACTTCCATTTTGGAATCTCCAGTGGTTGCAATGGACCCTTCGGTACTTGATGCTCTGCCTTTACACGTTGACATGTTAAGCATCTCGAAATAAACTCCGCGATCTCTCTTTTCATATTGCTCCACCAAAATGTATGTCGAAGATCACGATACATTTTGGTACTCCCAGGATGGATTGCGAATGGTGTGTTGTGTGCCTCCATCATGATTCTATGCTTCAAGTCAGAATCGTTAGGAACACACAGTCTGGAGTTGACTCGAAATATTCCCTCTTCATCGATTCTTGCTTCTGGAATGGCACCTTCTTGCACCTTCTTCTTCATCTTCATCAGCTCCGCATCCGTAGCTTGAGCAGCTTTAACTTTATCAATCAAAGCTGGTTCTACGCGTATACTTGACATTATTGCACTCGTTCCCACATATGATCTTCTACTCAACGCGTCAGCTACCACGTTCACTTTTCCAGGATGGTATTGGATGGTATGATCGTAATCTTTCAATAGCTCAAGCCAACGTCGTTGCCGCATGTTGAGTTCCTTCTGAGTAAAGAAATATTTAAGGCTCTTATGATCCGTATAAATCTCCACTTTCTCTTCGTATAGGTCATGTCTCCAGATCTTCAACGCAAAAACGACTGCTACCAACTCTAGATTATGTGTAGGATAATTCCTCTCATATTCTTTGAGTTATCGCGAGGCATAGGCTATGACTTTCCCATGTTGCATGAGAACACATTCTAACCCTTTGCCCGAAGCATCGCTGTAAATAACAAATCCATCCGAACCAGATGGTATTGTCAGAACAGGTGCCGAGATAAGTCTTCTCTTGAGCTGTTGGAAGCTCTTCTCACATTCCTCGCTCCAAACGAATTTTGTATTTTTCCGAGTCAACTGAGTTAATGGAGTAGCGATTCGAGAAAATCCTTCTACGAACCTCCGATAATAACCAGCTAAGCCCAGAAAGCTCCGTACTTCGGTCACCGACTTAGGTTGCTCCCAGCTTTGTATTGCTTTAATCTTCGCCGGGTCAACAGATACTCCACGTTTCGATACCACATGCCCAAGAAATGCTACTTCCTCAAGCTAGAACTAGCATTTCTTCAGCTTGGCATATAGCTTGTTCTCACGAAGCTTTTGAAGTACCAACTTCAAGTGGTGCTCATGATCTTCACGACTTTTAGAATAGATGAGAATGTCATCAATAAAGACAACAACGAATTGATCCAAATACTCCTTAAATACACGGTTCATCATATCCATAAAAGCAGCAGGAGCATTAGTCAATCCAAAAGACATGACTAAGAACTCATAATGCCCGTATCGAGTTCTAAAAGCGGTCTTTGGAATATCCTCAGTTTTAATCTTCAGCTGATGATATCCAGAACAAAGATCGATCTTTAAAAAGAACTGTGCTCCTTGCAACTGGTCGAACAGGTCATCAATACGAGGTAACGGATACCTATTCTTGATGGTGACATGGTTCAACTCCCGATAGTCAATACAAAGTCGCATACTCCCGTCTTTCTTCTTTACGAAATAAACAAAAGCACCCCAAGGAGACGTACTAGGACGAATAAAATCAATATCTAACAACTCTTGTAATTAGACCGTTAACTCCTAAAGTTCAATAGGAGCCATGCGATATGGGGTTTTAGAAATGGGTTTTGTACCAGGTTCAAGGTCAATAAAGAATTCAACTTCACGTTCTGGGGGTAGACCGGGAAGTTCTTCGGGAAATACATCAGGAAATTCATTTACAACGGAAATATCATTCAAATATGATGTATTCTAGTTTAGATCAGTGACATGAGCTAAGAAAGCTTGACATCCGTTTTTCAATAAACGAATAGCCTTGGGATTTGAAATGATATTAACTGATTTTAGTGGTTTGGTGGTTTGGATTCGCACAACAGGTTGATTAGGAATATGAAAACTAACAACCTTACGAAAATAATCAATTTTGGCATGGTAAGTGGTTAACCAGTCAATTCCTAAAATCACGTCAAATGCAAGTATTTTCAAAGATATAAGATCAACAGGTAAGGTAAGGGTACCAATCTGAATCAAGCAAGATTTGTAAACTGTAGATGTAACGAAGGTTTCTCCTAACGGAGTTTCAACAAATAAGTCAAAGTCCAATTTATCAGAAGTCAAGTTCAAACGTTGACCACAAGTATGTGAAATAAAGGAATGGGTAGTACCGGTATCTAACAAGGTGTAAACTTCGCAAGAGTTTATGATTAGCTTACCCGTAATCACCTTGTGTGGATTCCTCACGTTTTGAGCTGTCACGACAAACGCTCTTCCAGGAATCACCGACTTTGACTTGTCCGAAATCGCCTTTGGAATCACCACCCCCACTGGATTTGGTTTCACAATAGGACAATCTCGAGCATGTCCTTCTTTTCCACAGTTATAACATGCTTTGAACTGTTGTGGGCAGTTTGGGCTGATGTGTCCCTCTTTCCCGCACTTATAGCATACGACCGGTGGTCGTTCTCCTCCCCTAGAAACAGTTGATGTTGACGTCTTCACGTTCTCATTGTTGTATCTTCTCTTCTTGAAATCTCCTCCCGATTCGCTTTTTCTACTATCATGGCCACGATTATCACCGGAATGGTTACCGCTTCCGTCATACTTTCCTCCTCGCTGGTTGTCATTGCTCCGATGACTGCTGCCACCGGTACGACCTTGGTTGTGGTCCCTCGGTTGAACATAATTATTATCTCGTTCTAATAACTGGGCCCTGTTCACTACATCCGAATAGAGAGAAAATTTATGAGAAATGAGGTATTGACGTATTTCGGGTTTCAAACCTCTTAGAAACATCCGCGTCATACTTTCCTCATTCTCCACCAAATGAGGTGCAAACCTGGACAGCTCCGCGAACTTAGCCTCGTACTGGGATACCGTCATGTTGTTTTGCTCGAGTCTGATAAACTCTACCTCCTTCATATGACGAATACTTTTAGGAAAGTACTTGTCATTAAACAGTTTCTGGAACGCTTCCCAAGATATCTTGAGTGCGGTAGGCTGGGTACGCTTCACGGATTCCCACCAGTAATTTGCCTCTCCACGGAATATAAACGTGGCGAATGGAACCTTCTGTTCCTCCGTGCATCCCAAGACATCAAATATCTTGGTAATTTGTTTAATCCACGTCTCCGCCTTGATCGGATCTGGCTTTCCCAGAAACTCTGGTGATCCCAATTCTTTGAACTGCTTGGCAATAACAACTCGCGTGTTGTTATTATCTCCACCTGTAGGTTGCACATGAGTCTCCCACGTCTGGTTTTGCATGAACTGCAAAAAACTTCTAAACATCTCATCGTTTATCGTCTGACCAGCGTTATTTTCAGGATGAACATTGCCTTCTTGTTGCACGTTCTCCTTGTTAGTGATTAAAGGTGTCTCCACGGTCTCATTCACTTCGTTGTTAACATTCTCAGCTGCCATTCTCAAATACTGCCATAAAACAAAGGTTAATTAAACAAATTAACATATTACATATTAACCCTATGCTCCGACTGACCAATTAAATACCACATAAGCTTAGGTAGGACACACTAGCGAAAAATTTACTCGTCTATCCCCTCCTAGTTCTATTCCCCGATCTCCGCCAGAGATCATATCCCTAAGCTTGATACCAACTGTGACGCCCTCAGAATAGGTCCAGTCAACCCAACCCATTCTGAGTCGCCAAATACATGGTACAGAATTCAAATACAAACTTTATATCATACGGTCGTGCAAAATACGACCACACAACTGTGAGTGTCAATACAAATATGTAGAAAATATTAATATTCAAACTAAGTCCTCATTACAATTATTATCACACAATTTATCAGAAATAGTGAGGACTACTACTGCTCTAACTCGGACCATCACTCTGTCCCCCGACTAGTTCCCGCAACATTCTCATTTCCTGAAGAGGACAACAGATGAAAAGGGTGAGCTCAACTAGGCCAGTAAAGAATATTATGACTAAGATAATGGAAAATAAATTATCGTTAGTCTTCAACAATTCAGATAAAATATAATGGACAACCAATTTTAGATCAATACTTGCAACGAAAATAACAATTCATCATCAATATTTTATCCCTGTAACATCAATCAATATACATCTTGAATCAAATATTCATCTTTGCACTACAGGGCAAAGATATTCAATTGTATCATCAGTGGTCATGTTCATCTCAACACCTGTCATCTTTGCACTACGGCCAAAGATATTCATCAGGTAATCATTCATCTTTGCTCTACAGGCCAAAGATATTCAGTTAAATCACTTTTTAGGACTGAGGATGATGAAAAACATTTTAAATAACGAATCCAGTGAAATAAAGGATAAGATTAAGGATTCGTATTTTAGTTTATTCAAGTTCAAGAATATTCCATAATAATACTTTGTGCAGCAAAATTCAAGAATGAAGCTCAAAACTTAGATCCAATCAAAGATAGTAATCATAACATACAATTTGGACAAATAGAAGAAAATTTAATTTTTCCATGAATAGTGCCGTATACGTGAATAGTGCCGTATACGTGAATAGTAACCCCGACGGAAAAAGTAAGAATTTCATAATAAAATCCATGACAATATTTTGGTATAATGATATTGAAAAGAATAATATCATTTACGAAAGAAAATAACATCCCTTACCTCAAAAGAATAGTACTTCTGACTGAAATATCGGATATAATACCGAAGAAAACTTGCACTGAATACTAATACTCAAAGTATTGAAATACTCACAAAAATACGCTCGATATTATAGAGAGAGAAAACTTCTGATTCTGGTGTGATTTTCAATTCTAACCTAAGCACCCTATTTATAGGAAAAGCTTAGGATGCCAAAGGAGACTAAATTAATAAAATAATATTATTTTTTTAACAAAATCTCCAGCCGCCGGCTGCTCCCAAAAATCAAATTTTCAACAAAAGTGGGCCCACCCATTAAAAAATATTTATTTTCTAAAACTTCAATAATTCATAATAAATAGCCCCTTTGTCAGAAAAATATAAATTCTATGTCCTTTTAATTCTCTACAACTTTGTAGAAGGAAGTTTTTCCAAATTCCAAACATAAATTATCCGAAATCCATAAACAGATTATTTTTCCCATCAAAATACTGATAAAAAAACACATCAGCACTAATTCCTTCTTTTATATCCACAAAATAAATATTTCCTTATCATATAAATCAATAATTAATTATTCACAAATAATATTACAGAACTACAATATTGACAACCAGGTCGTTCCCAGGAAAGAGGGGGCCTTCCGATAAGGACTTCTCCTTACTGGCGCGCAATTAAATAACCCCTCCTAGATAGAACTTCCTTAGACATTGTCAATAATGCTATCTAATAATAATATTCAAATAATATAAATTATTGAGTTGATAATGTGAAATACTGTGCAATGATAATTATTGAATCAATAATACAAACTATTAACTGTAGCCATTATTAAATCAATTATATAAAATAGCAACGCAATTATTGAGTCAATAAAATATCAATATAACAATTATTGAGTCAATAATATAAAATATCAACGTAGCAATTATTGAGTCAATAATATAAAATATTGAACAGTAATTACTGAACAATAATTGAGTAAGTGCCTTCTCACGTAAGACTCAATAATTCGAAATACTGTGTAATACCGTGTGCTACTGTGCAACACCACGTTCACTGTATTTTAACCACCGGGTATTTCAATAGTACTAACGGTAACAACTACGCCGTTATTTATAAAAAGGTTATTTCTGTTACTTTCTATATCCGACAGTTATTCCGTTGTGGGGTCCACAAATAGCTGCGCCGTCGTACGAATATTCTCCGACAACAAGAATATTCCACGATCAAACGAATATTCCCCGACAACAAGAATATTTTATAACCACTTGCTCATTTTAAAATATTTGCACATTTCACCCATAACTTTCACATTTATCAATCAACACCTTACTATTTCAAAATAATATATAAAGAAAATTAAATCTTTATTCATAAAAGTTGGGGTCTTACACAGGCCCTCTCTCAGATCATCTCAAGCATTTGGCCATCTTCGTTGGCCGGTTTCAGTCCCCGCTCCTTCACAAAGGTCTTAGCCGTAATCCGGTAATATTTAGTCTGTGCCGCGAGGCTGATGAACTTGGTCAAGTCCACAGTGTCCTCGCCATGGCTACTTTGATCTGGCGATTAGGCGTGACAGAATATGCTCTCTTCAGACCCATGAGAATTTCAAAAAATTTCCTTTGAAAAATCTAACTTATAAACTTAAAGAATAACCCCCAAACTTAGCCTCTTCAATCTGATCGCACAAACCCTAATCCCTTTTTGCAAACTGATTGAACAACCCCTAACCAGTCTCTGAATTTTGCTCTGGATCAAACCCTAGGTTGAGAACTGGAGATTGGAAAAGGATATGATGTAGTGGCTAGGGATATGTTTATGCGAACGAGGGAGTAGTGGAGTCTAGGGCTAGGCTTTATAGAGATGGAGAGATAGAGCAGGAGAATTCGTAGAAAGGATGTGGAGAGGTAGGGTTCGATTAGGATATAAGATGGAGGAGGGTTTGATATGATCTGATATAACGTATTATGGAATTGGGAAAGTTCGAAGGTTATGTTTTTAGAGGCTGACTCGGTTAAGTAATTATAACATAAGGTGGGTTGAGAGTTTTAAAATTTGAAAACTGGCAATTCTCTAGGGTCGGGCGCGGGTGCGCGGATTTTAGCTTTGAGTGGGGCGCGACCGCACTGGTCAAGTGAACCCTCGATTTTCTGAACATTAGCACGGGCGCGCTGAGTTGTGCCTTGAGGTTGGCGCGGCCGCGCGGGTACCCAGAATTGCTCTCAAGCCTCTGTATATTGGCGCGACCGCTCAGCTTTTTGCCTTGAGGCTGGCGCTGTCGCCCTGCCCTGAGCCCAGCCAAAAATTTTCCTTTCCTGCAGCAATGATGAAGGCTTAAGCAGCAACTCAAATGTAATCTCTTTCCTGCACACATAGCATTTAAATATGAGATATAACTTGATTCCATATTCAAAATTTGCATATGCAAGATGTATGTACGTTTGAATCATTAGCAATGCTGTATAAGTGAATCATATGTATGTGAATCCTCAAAAATACTATATATGCGTATATGCAATATGATCATAACTCCAAAAATATATGCAATAACTCCTAAGTTCAAAAATATATGCAATGTAGCGCCTCCAAATCCTGGTTCCCATAACCTCGGACCTAGTACGTTACGATACATCATTTCTATAACTATTGCGGAAGATATAAACATAAATTGTTTATACAATAACTTATTATAACATAATCCCCAAGGTCTGTAACCTTAACTTAATACCTGCCTTCAATATCATATACGACATACCATGTTATTTGCATTCAATACTATTACAAGCTTAACCTGCATCCAAATCCAATTCTAGAGTTTGTCTTTATCTTTGCCTGTATCCGAAGTTTCGTCTAAATCTGAAATGTTTATCATGATATATCAAGGGTGAGAAACAAGTTTGCCCAGCAAGTTTAAGTTCAAATGAAGATATATCATGATTGAAAAGAATAATAAACTGAAAAACTTTCAACAATATAAGAATTGTGAAAGAACATGAATCAATAATGATGAATAGCCAACAATGAACATGAATAAATTCAACTAAACAATATGGTAATGAAGGTGATCAGCCTTTCATACCTGATGTACATATACAATATGCACAACGTGCGAATCAATAAATCATAGATGTGATATAATCAACAATGATTAATCATGAACATGCTTTACAATAACAACTCGAGTTCGAGTTAGGAAACTTGCTCAATAAAAAAGTATAGGAACTTGCCTGTACCGTCGATTACTGCTACGCAATTTAAGTTAATAGCTTTATTGAAAAGACCTAACAGTTATATGATTGATCTTTCAGTTAGTATACATACTTATTTCATAATACTATTACTTTTAAAAGTAACTATCTAACACTTAACCACATAGTCAAATATTAGATAACATTAACACCATATTTATTTACAACTCTAAACCTAGCACACATCGAGTCTTTAATAATATTCAATATAGTATACTGAGTGGTTTCCCACAAATAACTAACAAATTAGTTTTCGTCTCGTCTACATTATTTTCATAGTGAGTTAGATCGGTTACTAATTCGTAGATACCTTCCCCATATAAAGGAGTCGTTCAGCCCAGCTACTATACATCAACCATTAAAGGGTACGATTGCACTACCTTAGACTTAACACTTACTCGTTCATTTATAAGTTTCTTATTATAACTCGGTAAACTGAAATCAAATTATTTCCTTTTGCTGACATTTTAGTTTTCATTTCAGCAAGCTAAAACCAAACTGTTTTCTATTCCTGACATTTCAGTTTCTATTTTAGCAAGCTGAAACTAAACTGTCTTCCTAACATTTTCAGTTTCCATTTCAGCAACCCGAAATGTTCATTTCAAGAAGCTGAAATTCCTTTTTCACGAAAATACCAAAATAGCTTATTATTTTTCTATCCTTTGGCCAATCATATATACATATATTTCATACACAAAAAGTATTTTTCTGAAAATTTTCAACTCCCTTAAGTATTTTTCAAAAACCCATTTCTAGTTAATTCCTTAAGAAAA
Source organism: Panax stipuleanatus (assembly GCA_020205555.1). Classification (NCBI taxonomy): domain Eukaryota; kingdom Viridiplantae; phylum Streptophyta; class Magnoliopsida; order Apiales; family Araliaceae; genus Panax; species Panax stipuleanatus. The sequence continues at coordinate 67,276,103 of CM035116.1, read as the reverse complement.
ATAACTACCTCATACTTAACTCCAAAAATTCCCAACTCTTGGCGAGATCTTATATGTATTAACATGAGCTTACAGTTTAAATTTCCGTGGCCATCGGAGTTATACAACTCCGGTTATAGGGATTTCCGTCGAAAAAATATAAATATTGAAATAGTCATAACTTGCTCAATTTAAGTCGGAATGAGCTCATTTTTGGACACAATCTACTTTATAACATAAATTTTTAAGTCCCAAGAGGCCTGATTTTATTTCATTAAATAAGTGGACAAAACTGCCCTTGGAAATCCTAGACAGCCTACTTTTTAGCTATTTTCAGTTTTGGCGTCCTTTGCTAATTTCAGTCCACACGAAAATCTGTAACTCTTTTTTCAGTGATTCCACTTGAAAAAGTTAGAAGACTTATAAATCTAACTCCAGAAATTGATCACACTCAAAAATTCAAAATAGAATTAGAGATATAGTCATTTTCAATTGATACTTTGTTTTTATAAAAATCTGATTTTCAATACTTAGTGATTTTTATGAAATCTTCCATATCTCACATAATAATTAACATAACCCATCATCAATCATCATAAAACTTATTAAGACCTCATATACCCATGGATCTAACATGATCCATGATTTATTTCACCCATCTTTTAAAAAATCACAACAAAACACAAATAAAGCTAAGAAAAATTAAATTTTCTAACTTTTGAAAAACCTAATTCCCATATCTTAGTTTAGATCCAACTTTTGATCCATAAAAGGGTTAGATATAAACTTGAAACACTATAAAACATATAGATCTAAGATTTTTAAGCCTCAAAATCATAACTTTATAAAAATCAAAACTTAAACCAACAAAGAGAAATTAAACTACATAAATAAGAATTTTTTTCTACCTTAGTTTGTTCCTTCTTCTCCTTCTTCCTAATACTTGATTAGGAAGCTATGGAATACCAAAATCCAACTGCTCTCCTCTCCCTCTCTTGGCCGAACATGAGCCTTTCTCTCTCTAATCTCCGATCACTCCCTTTCCACTTATCTTTCTCCCTCTAATATCTTAGAAAGTAAAGTGAGAAAAATGAAAAGCTTACTTAGCAAAAAGGATTAGATATTATCATATCTATCCATATCCTTCCAAATCCTTATCTTTTCTCTCTCTCGTGATTTAGTGGTAGCTTGCAAGCATTAACAAAGTGTTGGCTCATTAATTGAGTGACATCTATAAAGCACTTACCAACTAAAGTATAATCATCATCACATGCACTCCCCTTATTCCTCCCTCTCTACAAGTCCGGTCAACTTGGCCCATTCTCCTTCCAAATTGATTTTATTAATGCCTCACGTAATGACTATACTACCCCTCCTTACTTGGATAAAATCTTGGGCTTTATTTAATTTCTTATGGCCTTCCTTTAATTCCTTTGGGCTTGAACCTTTTTCTTAATTTACTTACTTAACTAAAATGCACTTGAGCTTCCACCCATAATTAAATTGGGTCATCATAATACCTGTCCCATATACAATATATTGGGCTAGTTTAATAACTTAATTAATATTAAATCAATTAGCTACAAGTCCAATGCTTAATTAAACAATTGGACTATTCAAATAATTCCTAGAGCCATAAAATTAACTTAGTTCCATACTCTCTAATTTTATCTCACCCTAATCATTTAGTTAGGCTTTCCATTTCCCTCCTTTATAATTTAAATCCTTACTAATATATCTTTTGTGACACCCTCAAATCCGGTATCTTAATTTCCACAGGATTTAGTGTTCACTGTTTCAATATCATACAACTATCTACCCATAAATAATGAAATTCATTTATTAGATAAATAAATCATCATCAGACATAATAATACATCATAAATCTCAAGTTATACTTAACCTTAAATCTCTGTTGCGGAAACGTAAATAAATAAGTCTTAAATCATCACACATAAGTCTTGAACTTTAACATTGTTAATGACAACACAAGTCTTCATCACTTGTTAGATTTTCCTTTTCCCTTGCTACTAGAAGGCTCACCAGACTGTTCATTCTTATCTGCAATGTTATTATGCAAGAGTGAGCACGAATGCCCGCAAGTATAAAAACATGACAGAATAATAACATGCGAATAAAAGAATTCTGAATAACAGAAAGCTCAATTTTTGAATCAAGAATATTAATCGAGAATCAAATTACTTCTGAGGGTCATTAAGACCTTGAACCGAGTCTTAGGTTGTCAAGTATATTAACCTTTCAAACTTTTAACAGTCATAAGACTATAGACTTTACTTCTCGTACTTAGGGAGATCAGCCCTTTGTACTGATACTGTGCACATTATCTTAACGCTTGAAGCATCTTCATTAATCCCCCATATTAGGGTTGTTCATCTCAGTTTGACATCAGAATCTGCACCAAATAAAGTTAGTTCGAATAACTCAATAAATGATATTCAAATTGAATATTAACTTCTCAAAGTATACAATCGAATAAGTATTGTACACTTAAATGATACTTTTAAAAGAATCATGGCATCTCATGTGAAATTCTAAACTTGGATATTCAAGAGTAAGAATTTGCTCAATAATAATAATTAAGAATAGCAATTGCTTAATTTAAAGAGTTTAGTTTAGGAAACCTGCCCAACAATAATAATAAGTTAGGAATAGAAAACTTGTCTCGTGCGCAAGCTATAATTATTACTCACTTCTTTAATTACTCTTACCTATCACACATTTACAATATCAATTAATCACAGGTTCGATATGATTATTGATTTACAATAGTATTCTTCGAACTCATTATTAGGTTTTTCAATAATGATTCACGTTGATTAATTAACTTATTAATTAATAACATAACTTAAGTTATTAACTTGTATTAACAACTTATTACATACATAACATGTCTTCATGTTTATATCACATTATTTAAATTTTACAAATAATAGTTTAAGTCACATAATTAATTTATTAATTAATCACGTAACAAAAATTATTAAACTCATATTAACATCTTATCATATATACAACATGTATTCATCTTTATTGGATTCAAAACACATTTCACAAAATTCCAACACTAAACATTTTTTTTCAAAATTTCAGGCCTAGCGCGGCCGCGCGCCGTTTAGCCTTGCACTCAGCGCGGCCACGCGGCTGCTTTTTTCTAGAATTTCTGGTTCGCGAAGAACACAGAAATTCGGCCACTTTCTCCAATTTTACACCAATACACTGATTAATAATGTTACCCATGAATTATAAACTTCACAGAAACATTATATATCACCTATACCATAATCTTAACATTCCAAGTCATGTAATTATACAATTCAAGACATTAATTCTCACTGTTCTTCAAAACTTGTAAAGTTTTTATGAAAAATATATAATCTATCATTACGGATTCGTTACTACACCGAATCCGTTCATTTTAATTCCATTCTCTTTGTTTAAACATATACAATCATATTCATACGTCAATTTTAATACAAATATATGAATCAATCATGAATTTGACCCATATGGGTTATTCACCCATATTCAATACTCTGTAATTTCATAAACCCAATTATTAACAAAATTACTTGGTGTGATCAGTGTAAATCATGGATACATGATCCAACACATAATACTAACATATACGGTCACATATATAATAACCTCACACTTTAATTTCCCAAAAATAAGTACTGATAGAGAAATTTTACAATATCGTAGAAAACTCTGTAACTTTTTGAAAAACCAATTAAGGCCAAATTATATAAAATTGATCCTTCAAAACATGTTTATATGTTAGAAAAAAAAACGTTATGATCACATACCCATATAGATAAAGCCATATCATAACCCAATTTTGAAACTAGTTTTTCACAGAAAACTAAAATACGTAAATGAAGACTTTGGAAAAATATAACTTTTAAAAACTTAAAAAGGAAGATTATCCTTTCTTAGTATAAAGATAATCACAGGCAACACTTAAGATTTTCTCAAATCTCTTTCTTTCCCTCAATTTTTCTCTTTTCCTCTGATATTTCTCTCTCAACTTTTCTCTGAGAATTTCTAACTTTTCCTGTGATATTGAATTAGGATAACCCAATATATGTATATATAAATATTACCGTTGTATTTACAACGGACTAACTCCTCTTAAGGCCCTGTTTGCCTTCCTTCTTTTCCTCCTTTCTCTTTATTTTAATAACTAGTTTATAATATAGTTAATGTAACACTTTAATTAATTCAATTAATCTTATTTAAATTAATTAAATAAAATAAGATAATTCACATTTAAATCACATTGTCACATAATTAATATTTTTTATTTATTAATTATGTTAATTCACTAATTCTTTAATTAATTATTAAATTAATTAAAGTAACATTATGCTTATTTAATTAATTCATTTAATCAAATAAACTCAATTAAATATATACCTTGAACTATTAAATTAATACACATTAATTTAATTAATGTAACACACATAATTAAATTAATCTACCACAAATTCATGAATTAATTATTTAACTCAATAATTAAATCATTAAAAATATTTATTTATTTCAATAAATATTCAAATATCTTTACAAAATTCTCGTTCGTCACATCTTTCCCTCCTTAAAAGGATTCTGTCCTCAGAATCACGGTTCGATTAATAATTTCGCCTCATTACATTCTCATAACCAAAATATTTATTTATTTCAATAAATATTCAAACAACTTTGCAAAATTCTCAATATTTATTTATTTCAATAAATATTCAAACAACTTTCCCATTACATTCTCATAACCAAAATATTTATTTATTTCAATAAATATTCAAACTTTGCAAAATTCTCAATATTTATTTATTTCAATAATTATTCAAACAACTTTGCAAAACTCTCGTTTGTCACATCTTTCCCCCCTTAAAAGGATTCTGTCCCCAAAATCACGTTTACCTATTCAAGAAAATAAGTGTGGATAATTCTTCATCATATTTTCTTCGAGTTCCCACGTAGCTTCTTCAGCGTTGTGGTTCCTCCACATTACCTTAACAGAAGGTATTACTTTGTTCCTGAGAACTTGCAATTTCCTGTCAACTATCTGAACAGGAACTTCTTCGTATGATAAAGCTTTCTCAAATTGTAGGGGTTCATATTCTATCACATGTTTGTAATCAGGTTTATAACGTCGTAATACCGACACATGGAAAACGTTGTGGACATGCTCCAGTGCCGGATGTAAAGCTACCTCATAGGCTACTTCTCCAATTCTTCGGAGTACCTCAAAGGGTCCAATGAACCTCGGGCTCAATTTTCCCTTCTTACCAAATCTGATCTTACCCTTCCAAGGAGAGACCTTCAAAAATACAAAACTACCCGATTCAAACTCTACGTTCTTGCGGTGTGGATCGGCGTATTTCTTCTGCCTATCCTGAGCCGCTACTAATCTTGTCCGAATCACTTTAACTATTTCTGTCGTTTGTCGGACTAACTCTAGTCCTAGTAATTGTCTTTCACCAACTTCATCCCAGTACAGTGGAGTTCTGCACTTTCTACCATACAACGCTTCGTAAGGCGACATATCAATACTAGCGTGGTAACTATTATTATAACCAAATTCTACAAGCGGCAAATGATCATCCCAATTGCCTTTAAAATCCATTATGCATGCTCTAATCATAGCCTCTAATGTTTGGATCATTCTTTCACTTTGCCCGTCAGTCTGAGGGTGATAAGCGGTGCTCATCCTCAACTGTGTTCCCATGCATTCTTGCAGTCACTTCTAGAAATTCGATGTAAAGCGCGGATCACGATCAGAAATAATTGACACTAGCACCCCGTGCCTCGAAACAATCTCTTTTACATATAACTTCGCCAATTGGTCTAGGTTAAATCTGATTTTGATCGGAAGAAAGTGTGAGGATTTCGTTAATCGGTCGACGATAACCCATACTGCGTCATAGCCTTTCTGGGTCGTCAGAAGGCCAACAACAAAATCCATTGTAATATGTTCCCATTTCCATTCTGGGATTTCTAAAGGTTGTAACAAACCACTTGGTCTTTGGTGTTCTGCCTTGACCCTTTGGCAAGTCAGACACTTGGCAACACAATCGGCAACGTCTTTCTTCATATTTGGCCACCAAAAGTGTTGTCGTAAATCCTGATACATCTTGGTACTTCCGGGGTGAATGGAATACCTCGAACTATGAGCCTCGCTCAGAATGTCCTCCTTGATTTCTGGTATTGGCGGTACCCAAACTCTACTTTCAAATCTCAACAATCCTTTGCTGTCCATTTTAAATCTAAGTTCAGTCCCTTCAGATATCTTTTTCTGTACTTCCTCACATTCCTTATCCAGGATTTGTGCTTCCTTAATCTTATCCAATAAAGTTGTACCAGCTTGCATCTGGAACAGTTTCTCGTCAGTCTCCATTGGACATCCTACTTCCAATTCCAGCTTTTCCATTGCTGAAATCAATTCTTCTTGTGCTGTCAGCATCATCAACTTTTCCCGACCCTTTCTGCTTAAAGCGTCAGCTACAACATTCGCTTTGCCTCGGTGGTATAAGATATCACAATCATAATCCTTTATTAACTCCAGCCACCTTCTTTGGCGCATATTCAAGTCTTTGTGTGAAAATATACTTCAGACTCTTATGGTCTGTATATATTTCACACTTCTCCCCATAGAGATAGTGTCTCCAAATCTTTAAAGCGAATACCACCGCAGCCAATTCCAAATCATGGGTTGGATATCCCTTCTTGTAATCTTTTAGTTGTCGTGACGCATACGCAATGACTCTGCCGTTTTGGATAAGCACACAGCCTAGCCCTTCATGCGACGCATCACTATATACCACAAAATTTCCTGTGTCATCCGGAAGGGACAACACAGGTGTTGTACTTAACCTTCTCTTAAGTTCTTGAAAACTTTCCTCACACTTCTCCGTCCAAACGAATTTCGCAACTTTCCTAGTCAAATTCGTTAATGGAGTGGCGATCTTGGAAAAATCCTGAATGAATCTTCTGTAATAACCGGCTAATCCAAGAAAACTTCTTACTTCCGACGGTGTTTTTGGCTGATCCCAATTCATCACTACTTCGACTTTGGAGGGATCCACCAAAATTTCGTCCTTATCAATCACGTGTCCGAGAAATTGTCAATCCAGAATTCACACTTTGAGAATTTGGCATACAACTTCTCTCTTCTTAATACTTCTAACGTCAACTTCAAATGCTCAACATGTTCTTCCTTGGTCTTAGAATAGACCAATATATCATCAATAAAAACCACTACGAATTTGTCCAGAAACGGCTTGAACACTCCATTCATTAGGCCCATAAATGCTGCAGGCGCATTTGTTAGACCAAATGACATAACCAAAAATTCGTAGTGACCATATCATGTCCTAAACGCTGTCTTCAGGACATCTTCTGGCCTTACCTTCAACTGATGATAACCACTTCTCAGGTCTATCTTCGAGAAATATCTCGCTCCTTTTAATTGATCGAACAGATCATCAATCCTTGGCAACGGATACCAATTCTTAATGGTAACCTTGTTCAATTCTCTATAGTCGATGCAGAGTCGCATCGTTCCATCCTTCTTCTTAACAAATAATACCGGCGCTCCCCACGGTGAGACGCTCGGTTGAATATATTTCTTATCTAACAGCTCTTGTAGCTGTACCATCAATTCCTTTATTTCTACCGGAGCCATCCGGTACGGTGCTTTTGATATTGGAGTCGTTCCTGGCACCAAATCGATAACAAAATCTACTTCCCTGTCAGGCGGAAGTCTTGGCAGATCATCCGGGAAAACATCCACGAAGTCTCTTACGACTGGTATTTCTTCTAACTTTGGATTCTCTTTACGACTATCGACTATATAGGCTAAATACCCCACAAAGCCCTGTCTTAATAACTTCCTGGCCTGCATCATCTTCAGACAACTCGCTTGTCTAGGCGATTTGCTGCCATAAAACACAACCTTTGACGGAGTCATAAGGTTAATACATTTTTTCTGGCAATCAATTACTACTCCATAATTGAATAACCAATCCATTCCCAGGATAACGTCAAATTCCCCAAGTTTAATCGGGATAAGATCTACATTCATAACGTTACCCTTAATATCCACTCTACAGTTCTTGTGTATATACTTAACATGAATTACTTCCTTGTTCGCAATCTCTATGTTCATAGGGATTTATAATTTGTCGTTAAGCAATTCTAAATTCTTTGCAAAGTTATCGGAATGATACCTGACACCAAATCAAATAAAATATAAGCATCGACTTTATTAATCAGAATGATACCTGACACCACATCACGAGACTGCACAGCGTCTTGTACGGTCATGTTAAATATCCTTGCAGTTGGTCGGTTTGTCGAAGTCGGTCCGGTAATGGTAAGAGGATTTCCACTATTATTTCCCTTATGTCCACCTGACCCTGCCCCTACAGATGCCTTCTTTGGACAGTCTCTAGCCAAGTGATCCTTTGACCCACATGTGTAGCAGGCGCCCTTCTTAGGGTTAGGGTAGTTAGGTGCTATGTGGCCTTCCTGACCACAATTGTAGCAAACTATTTTTCCTTTCATGCAGACTCCCAAGTGAGTCTTCCCACAGGTTGGGCATGGTTCTAACTTTTTCTTCTGACTACCTTGCTGACTTACAAACGACGGGTTGTCATTCCATTTTCGTTTATGATTATTGGTTCCCCATGTGTGACTGCCACTAGCCTTATTGTTTCCTTCACTATCATTCTTCTTCTTCTTTTGATCCTGATTGTACTTAGACACCGCTTCGCTTCCACCTTCAGGGAGAATGGCCTTCTCCAGAACTCCAGCAAAAGTGTTCAATTGAAACATTGACACCTTGCTATACAACCAGGGTTTCAGTCCCTGTTCAAAACGTCTAGCCTTTCTTTCGTTAGTATGCACCTGATATTGGGCAAACCTAGACAATTCGTTAAACTTTGCCGCGTACTCGGGCACAGACATATTCCCCTGCTTCAACTCTAGAAACTGCACCTCCATTTGATTCTGGGAGCTGGTCGGGAAATACATCTCGAAAAACATTTCTTTAAACCTTTCCCAGGTTATTACACCTTCTCCTCCCCTGATCTTATTTGTCTGCCACCAGTAGCTGGCTTCTGATTTTAACATAAATGTCGCATAGGCGGTCTTCTGGTCCTCCCTAACTCGGGCGACCTCAAAAATTTTCTCCATTTCCATAACCCAAGTCTGAGCTTCTTTCGGGTTCGTGGAACCCTTAAAATCTGGCTGTCGCACTTCTTTAAAGTCTTTAAATGAGGTGTTCGGTGGAGCTAGAGGCTGATTGTTCATCGTTCCAGCCAACAGATTTACCAACTGCTGAACGGGGTTCGCATTGGCATCATTGTTGTTATTGTTATTGGTTGACCCTTTTTGGGCTTGTCGACGATTTTGTCTCCTTCTTGGCGGCATATTTCTGTTAAGAATATACGCTCATTAGATCTTTATTCAATCTCTTAAATATTTAAGACTTAACTCAAATATTTAACATAACCACTTTAACTCTTTTCTTTTCAAATAACCTTTGATATTTTATTTAAATCAAAAGTTTTAAACATAGTACTATAGCATCTCTGCCATTTACTTCAACTATCCCAAGATAAAGAATCTTCAGATTTAGTTTATCAAAATATTTCTTTATTTTTAATCACATCGAAATTTACATTAACTACTCCAAAGAGTATCACATGATGTTAAATAATTTAAGATACTCACTTAACCCATATCATCTTGAACAACTTTATTATTTTATTAAAACCAAAAGCTTTTAATACAATACGATAGCATTTCTGCCATTTACATCAACTATCCTGAAATAAAGTTTTTACAGGATTTACATATCACAATATTCCTTTGTTTATAATCACATCGGAATTTACATTATTTACGATTATTTAAACATTAACAATATCATATTGTCCTATCACGGCCTACTAAGGCGTCGAACAGCTTCACTACGTTCCTCCTCTATAATGCGGGACATAGTCCTGCGATCAAACATATACCCAGGCAATCTAATAAGTGATCTTTATGACCACTTATTCGGATAGTAACCAGCTTGTTATGTTGCCGAAACTCAAGTACTTTTGTGCTTTTTACGTGTTTTTCCTTTGTTTTGTAGATTTTATGTTTAGGAACTCTCTCGGTGCTTTTGAGGCCAAAACGATGCAAAGAATGCTAAAAAGATTGATGGCATGACAATAGAAAGAAGTCAAGCGACCAAATGGGAAGGAAATGCAATCCGGACATCGCATGGGGGGTTTATGTTCATTTCATGTTCTTGGATTGGAGCTTAGTTCATATTGTAGAGCGTCTTCTAAGATTTTCAGAACATCTTGAATCATCCCAATCGGAGTTCGGAGGCGAGAGTTATGCCCCGTATACCAACGGACGTTAAACTCCACGGTTTTGGGTTTCTATTGCACAGCTGTTACTTGGAGCTCAATTTCAGCCTTCATCCATCCATTATTTCTCAATTCTCAAATAATGAAAGTTGTAGAGCTCTTTGATAGCTTCGATTTGACAGGTGACAGGCCTCGTAACTCCTCCCGGATCAAAAGTTATGGCAGTTTTACCAAAGGACTCTGCAGCAGAAAAGTCTTGGCGCGGGCGCACGGATTCTAGTGCAATTTTGGGCGCGGCCACGCCAGTCCCCAGCAGACAAAACTTTGACTTTTCAACTGAACGGGCTTGGCTAGAGATTGGGATATAAGGGGGCTTGGTTTTGGCAAGAAAAGGCATCAAATATTGGCCTTAAGCACTAGCCCTAGCTTGTTCTTCCATTTCCTTTACATTTCTTGTATAGATTAGGAGTAGATTAAGTCTAGAGTAGGGTTTAGTTTAGTTAGTTAGTTTCTAGGAGGTTTGAAGATTGAAGAAAGGGATTAGCATCAAAGATCCAAGCTTGGAGAAAGACTAAAGATTTGCATTCTCTATCTCTTAACTCTCCTTGTATTCAATGTGTATTCGGATAATGTTTATGAACCTTGTGGATGATATATTTGAGTTGTCTATGACTTAAATTGTATTTTGAGGTTCCAATGGAACCTAATGAGTAGTTAATGTTGATTTCTCTTCCATATTGGTTCTTATTGATTGTTATGTGATTGTCTACTGCGATATATGCTTTCATTGTTTAATTGAGTCATAACCAATTAGTGTGATAACCTATGTGGACTTGAAAGACGAAGTGTAGGTTTAGATCTAATCGTAGTAGCGGGCGATTGTACGTTCACATGGCGTTGGACGTATTATTTGTGCTTAGGATAGACATATACCGAAGCGCCACTCGTAGTCAATAGAGGACTTGACCTTAAACCCTATTTATTTCTAAACACCATAGACATATAGGGGTTTAGATAATGTGGGTGTTCACGTGCGTTCTATCATCTGTGAATTGCACGTGATATGGATTAGGTGCATCGAAAGATGGCCTTCTCTCACTTTCGTGTTCTCAGCTAACAACTTTAATGATTAATTTGACCTAATTGGAAGTGTGTCGACTTAGACGAATCATTAAGGAAATTGGAATCTCTTATCTTCATTATCTGACTCTACCTTAGAATTACTTAGTTTAAGTTTAATTCCTTGCCTAGTTAACTTAGTTTAAATTCATTCTCCTTCTCGCCCGTTTAAATAAGATTGAGATGATTATGAGCTAGTGCTTTGGCGACCTATTATCCATTAATTCTTCGTGGGTACGATCTTTACTTACTCTTTATTACTCGTTGGCCGCGTATACTTGCGCGTTAATTGTGTCATCTAATCGGACCAACACAGTCCCTCGAACTGAATTGGATATCTCATAACTCGGTCCTGGGCCTCATCCATTGCCCTCAGAAATGTGTAGCACATCTCTGCAACCTTAACTCTCTTTGCAAGCGCATCATCCTCTGCTAGATCTGCACGTCGTGCATTTCTTACACAAGCTTCTTCCACTATGGCGAGTCTTTCAGATTTCTCTTTCAACTCATTCTTTAACTTTTCTATCTCCTCTGTCTTCTGCTCAGTTTAGCCCTTCTCATGAACCAAATCCCACTCCACACTGCCAAGACGGGTGTGAAGTGTCTCAATCTCACCACCCTGAGCAACTGACTGCTCCCTCAACTCCTGAATTGTATCTCGTAACTCTACGTTGCGATCATACAATAAATCATACATATCAGCACTGACAAAGTTCGGTGGGAACTCCTCAGGCCTCTTCTTCCTCCTCCTTGGCTGCCTCAGCCAAAATCTCAACCTCCTCAGGGTCCTCCTCTGAGTCCGTCTCTGGCTCATGCTCCTGACCAAAATCTGGAATCACATGAGATGGCTCTGGCAGTACTAATTGCTCCCAGACAGTATGTATGTCCCGGGGCTCCTCATCTCTACTTTCTAGGGGTACAACATCCCTGGGCTGACTAGCTCATCCAGTATCTGACATCCTGACAAATAAGTTTTAAGTCTTAGTTTTTACGTGATGCTAATCAATACTCTAACAAGTATGAACACATAAGCACATAGCACAAAAGGTAATTTTATTTTCTTTCTTAGAACTCAATCAGAGTTATCATTACTATCTTCACGAAGGCTACTATCCTAAGGTTTTCCCCCCACCTAAGGTTCATAACCTACGGCTTTGATACCAACTTGTGACACCCCCAAATCCGGTATCTTAATTTTCACAGGATTTAGTGCTCACTGTTCTAATATCATACAACTATCTACCCATAAATAATGAAATTCATTTATTAGATAAATAAATCATCATCTTACATCATCTGACATAATAATACATCATAAATCCCAGGTTATACTTAACCTTAAATCTCTGTTGCGGAAACGTAAATAAATAAGTCTTAAATCATCACACATAAGTCTTGAACTTTAACATTGTTAATGACAACACAAGTCTTCATCACTTGTTAGATTTTCCTTTTCCCTTGCTACTAGAAGGCTCACCAGACTGTTCATTATTATCTGCAATGTTATTATGCAAAAGTGAGCACGAATGCCCGCAAGTATAAAAACATGACAGAATAATAACATGCGAACAAAAGAATTCTGAATAACAGAACGCTCAATTTTTGAATCAAGAATATTAATCGAGAATCAAATTACTTCTGAGGGTCATTAAGACCTTGAACCGAGTCTTAGGTTGTCAAGTATATTAACCTTTCAAACCTTTAACAGTCATAAGACTATAGACTTTACTTCTAGTACTTAGGGAGATCAGCCCTTTGTACTGATACTGTGCACATTATCTTAACGCTTAAAGTATCTTCATTAATCCCCTATATTAGGGTTGTTCATCTCAGTTTAACATCATAATCCGCACCAAATAAAGTTGGTTCGGATAACTCAATAAATGATATTCAAATTGAATATTAACTTCTCAAGGTATACAATCGAATAAGTATTGTACACTTAAATGATACTTTTAAAAGAATCATGGCATCTCATGTGAAATTCTAAACTTGGATATTCAAGAGTAAGAATTTGCTCAACAATAGTAATTAAGCATAGCAATTGCTTAATTTAAAGAGTTTAGTTTAGGAAACATGTCCAACAATAATAATAAGTTAGGGATAGAAAACTTGCCTCGTCCGCAAACTACAATTATTACTCACTTCTTTAATTACTCTTACCTATCACACATTTACAATATCAATTAATCACAAGTTAGATATGATTATTGATTTACAATAGTATTCTTCGAACTCATTATTAGGTTTTTCAATAATGGTTCACGTTGATTAATTAACTTATTAATTAATCACATAACTTAAGTTATTAACGTGTATTTACAACTTATTACATACATAACATGTCTTCATGTTTATATCACATTATTCAAACTTTACAAATAATAGTTTAAGTCACATAATTAATTTATTAATTAATCACGTAACATAAATTATTAAACTCATATTAACATCTTATCATATATACAACATATATTCATGTTTATTGGATTCAAAACACATTTCACAAAATTCCAACACTTAACATTTTTTTTCAAAATTTCAGGCCTGGTGCGGCCGCGTGGCGTTTAGCCTTGCACTCGGCGCAGCCGCGCGGCTGCATTTTTCCAGAATTTCTGGTTCGCGAAGAACACAGAAATTCAGCCACTTTCTCCAATTTCACAGCAATACACTGATTAATAATGTTATCCATGAAGTATAAAATTCACAGAAATATTATATATCACCTATACCATAATCTTAACATTCCAAGTCATGTAATTATACAATTCAAGACATTAATTCTCACTGTTCTTCAAAACTTGTAAAGTTTTTATGAAAAATATATAATCTATCATTACGGATTCGTTACTACACCGAATCCGTTCATTTTAATTCCATTCTCTTTGTTTAAACATATACAATCATATTCATACGTCAATTTTAATACAAATATATGAATCAATCATGAATTTCACCCATATGCGTTATTCACCCATATTCAATACTTGTAATTTCATAAACCCAATTATTAACAAAATTACTTGGTGCGATCAGTGTAAATCATGGATGCATGATCCAACACATAATACTAACATATACGGTCACATATATAATAACCTCACACTTTAATTTCCCAAAAATAAGTACTGATAGAGAAATTTTATAATATCGTAGAAAACTCTGTAACTTTTTGAAAAACCAATTAAGGCCAAATTATATAAAATTGATCCTTTAAAACATGTTTATATGTTAGAAAAAAAAACGTTATGATCACATACCCATATAGATAAAGCCATATCATAACCCAATTTTGAAACTAATTTTTCACAGAAAACTAAAATACGTAAATGAAGACTTTGGAAAAATATAACTTTTAAAAACTTAAAAAGGAAGATTACCCTTTGTTAGTATGAAGATAATCACAGGCAACACTTAAGATTTTCTCAAATCTCTTTCTTTCCCTCAATTTTTCTCTTTTCCTCTGATATTTCTCTCTCAACTTTTCTCTGAGAATTTCTAACTTTTCCTTTGATAATGAATTAGGATTACCCAATATATGTATATATAAATATTACCGTTGTATTTACAACGGACTAACTCCTCTTAAGGCCCTGTTTGCCTTCCTTCTTTTGCTCCTTTCTCTTTATTTTAATAACTAGTTTATAATATAGTTAATGTAACACTTTAATTAATTCAATTAATCTTATTTAAATTAATTAAATAAAATAAGATAATTCACATTTAAATCACATTGTCACATAATTAATATTTTTTATTTATTAATTATGTTAATTCACTAATTCTTTAATTAATTATTAAATTAATTAAAGTAACATTATGCTTATTTAATTAATTCATTTAATTAAATAAACTCAATTAAATATATACCTTGAACTATTAAATTAATACACATTAATTTAATTAATGTAACACACATAATTAAATTAATCTACCACAAATTCATGAATTAATTATTTAACTCAATAATTAAATTATTAAAAATATTTATTTATTTCAATAAATATTCAAATATCTTTATAAAATTCTCGTTCGTCATATCTTTAATTTCATAACCCAATTAGACTTGCTTTACTTAGGTTATAAAATCAATTATTTAAGATGTACAAAATAAATCTCTTAGAGTATTTTATTACTCTACTTAATATATATATTAGGTTATATTTCTTTATTCTTATTCAAATAGTAAACCTTATAGGTTCTTCTTAAAAATTTTAAATCCTCCAAAATCCTTCACAAAAATGTCAAATCCATATACTTATTTTCTGTCTAGGTCTATTATTTAATCTTATTTTAATCATTTAAGATTTTAATAAATTGTCTAAATTCTAGGGTTGTCACGTGCAACAAGTTCCTAACTCCAAAACTGTTCAAAAATTTTCAAACTTTTCACAATGCTTAAAATTAAACAGGGGGGAAGAAAATAGAGATATGTAACAAGAATTATATATGAGGGAGAAGAGAGATGATGGGGTGCCTCCCATAGAGTGCTTGTTTACAGTTCATGTAAGACCCCGAATTTTATGAAATAAAAGTATTCAATTTTTTTATTTAGTAAATGGTTAAATTGATAAAAGTTTAAAGTTAAGGGTGATATATGTAAATTTTTTTTCAAAATAAGCAAGTGGTTATAAAATATTCTTGTTGTCGGGGAATATTCGTTTGGTCGTGGAATATTCTTGTTGTCGGGGAATATTCGTACGACGGCGCAGCTATTTGTGGACCCCACAACAGAATAACTGTCGGATATAGAAAGCGACAGAAATAACCTTTCTACAAAATAACGGCATAGTTGTTACCGTTAGTACTGTTGAAATACCCGGTGGTTAAAATACAGTGATACGCGGTGTTGCACAGTAGCACACGGTATTGCACAGTATTTTGAATTATTGAGTCTTACGTGAGAAGGCACTTGCTCAATAATTGTTACAGTAATTACTGTTCAATATTTTATATTATTGACTCAATAATTGCTACGATGATATTTTGTATTATTGATTCAATAATTGTCATTACACAGTATTTCGCATTATCAACTCAATAATTCATATTATTTGAATAATATTATTAGATAGCATTATTGATAATGTCTAAGGAAGTTCTGTCTAGGAGGGGTTATTTAATTGCGCGCCAGTAAGGAGAAGTCCTTATCGGAAGGCCCCCTCTTTCCTGGGAACGACCTGGTTGTCAATATTGTAGTTCTATAATATTATTTGTGAATAATTAATTATTGATTTATATGATAAAGAAATATTTATTTTGTGGATATTAAAGAAGGAATTAGTACTGATGTGTTTTTATCAGTATTTTGGTGTGAAAAATCATCTGTTTGTGGATTTCGGATAATTTATGTTGGGAATTTGGAAAAACTTTCTTCTGCAAAGTTGTAGAGAATTAAATTTCCTATGGAAAGGACATAGAATTTGTATTTTTCTGACAAAGGGGCTATTTATTATGAATTATTGAAGTTTCGGAAAATAAATATATTATTTAATGGGTGGGACCCACTTTTGTTGTTTTGTTGAAAAAATCAGATTTTTGGTAGCAGCCGGCGGCGGAAGAAAATAAAATAAAATAATATATTTTATTCATTTAGTCTCCTTTGGCATCCTAAGCTTTTCCTATAAATAGGGTGCTTAGGTTAGAATTGAAAATCACACCAGAATTCGAAGTTTTCTCTCTCTATAATATCGAGCGTATTTTTGTGAGTATTTCAGTACTTTGAGAGTTACTATTCAGTGCAAGTTTCCGTCGGTATTATATCCGATATTCCAGCCAGAAGTGTTGTTTTTTTGAGGTAAGGGATGTTATTTTCTTTCGTAAATGATATTATTCTTTTCAATATCATTATACAGAAATATTGTCATGGATTTTATGTTGAAATTATGACTTTTCCCGTCGAGATTACTATTCACGTATACGGCACTATTCACGTATACGGCACTATTCACGGGAAAATTAAATTTTCTTCTATTTGTCCAAATTGCTTGTTAAGGTTACTATCTTTGATTGTATCCAAGTTTTGAGCTCTATTCTTGAATTTTGCTCCATAATGGATTATTACGAAGTATTTGTGAATTGGATAAACTAAAATACGAATCCTTGATCATTGTCTTTTATCTCACTGGATTCGTTCTTTAAAATGTTTTTCATCATCCTCAGTCTTAAAAGGTGATGTAACTGAATATCTTTGGCCTGTAGAGCAAAGATGAATGATTACCTGATGAATATCTTTGGCCTGTAGTGCAAAGATGACAGGTGTTGAGATGAACATGACTACTGATGATGCAAATGAATATCTTTGGCCTGTAGTGCAAAGATGAATATTTGATTCGAGATGTATATTGATTGATGTTACAGGGATAAAATATTGATGATGGACTTTTAAATCATAGAAGATAGTAGACTTGATTCTCTGCTTAACTCTTCTAATGATTTGTTATTTCCGCTGCGAATATTGATCTAAAGTTGGTTGTCCATTATATTTTATCTTATTTGTTGAAGACTAACGATAATTTGTTTTCCATTATCTTAGTCATAATATTCTTTACTGAGCTAGTTGAGCTCACCCTTTTCATCTGTTGTCCTCTTCAGGAAATGAGAATGTTGCGGGGACTAGTCGGGGGACAGAGTGATGGTCCGAGTTAGAGCAGTAGTAGTCCTCACTATTTCTGATAAATAGTGTGATAATAATTGTAATGAGGACTTAGTTTGAATCTTAATATTTTCTACATATTTGTACTGAGACTCACAGTTGTGTGGTCGTATTTTGCACGACCGTATGATATAAAGTTTGTATTTGAATTCTGTACCATGTATTTGGCGACTCAGAATGGGTTGGGTTGAATGGACCTATTCTGGGGGGCGTCACATTTTGGTATCAGAGCTTAGGGATATGGTCGCTGGCGGAGATTGGAGTCTAGAGCTAGGAGGGGAGGGACGAATAATATACTTCGCTAGTGTGTGACTTACCTAAGCTGACTTTTCTTACTTAAAAATTGACAATTGTTATATGTCAATTAACCTTGTTTTGAAGCAGTATTCTAGAATGAGCAATGGAGAAATCATGATGACAAGGAAGATGGAATCTGAAATGGAAGCAAGGTATCCTCACCTTTTTGACATACCAGGTACGTACGTCAATTTCGGGGACGAAATTTCATAAGGAGGGGAGATTGTAAGACCCCGAATTTTATGAAATAAAAGTATTCAATTTTTTTATTTAGTAAATGGTTAAATTGATAAAAGTTTAAAGTTAAGGGTGATATATGTAAATTTTTTTTCAAAATAAGCAAGTGGTTATAAAATATTCTTGTTGTCGGGGAATATTCGTTTGGTCGTGGAATATTCTTGTTGTCGGGGAATATTCGTACGACGGCGCAGCTATTTGTGGACCCCACAACAGAATAACTGTCGGATATAGAAAGCGACAGAAATAACCTTTCTACAAAATAACGGCATAGTTGTTACCGTTAGTACTGTTGAAATACCCGGTGGTTAAAATACAGTGATACGCGGTGTTGCACAGTAGCACACGGTATTGCACAGTATTTTGAATTATTGAGTCTTACGTGAGAAGGCACTTGCTCAATAATTGTTACAGTAATTACTGTTCAATATTTTATATTATTGACTCAATAATTGCTACGATGATATTTTGTATTATTGATTCAATAATTGTCATTACACAGTATTTCGCATTATCAACTCAATAATTCATATTATTTGAATAATATTATTAGATAGCATTATTGATAATGTCTAAGGAAGTTCTGTCTAGGAGGGGTTATTTAATTGCGCGCCAGTAAGGAGAAGTCCTTATCGGAAGGCCCCCTCTTTCCTGGGAACGACCTGGTTGTCAATATTGTAGTTCTATAATATTATTTGTGAATAATTAATTATTGATTTATATGATAAAGAAATATTTATTTTGTGGATATTAAAGAAGGAATTAGTACTGATGTGTTTTTATCAGTATTTTGGTGTGAAAAATCATCTGTTTGTGGATTTCGGATAATTTATGTTGGGAATTTGGAAAAACTTTCTTCTGCAAAGTTGTAGAGAATTAAATTTCCTATGGAAAGGACATAGAATTTGTATTTTTCTGACAAAGGGGCTATTTATTATGAATTATTGAAGTTTCGGAAAATAAATATATTATTTAATGGGTGGGACCCACTTTTGTTGTTTTGTTGAAAAAATCAGATTTTTGGTAGCAGCCGGCGGCGGAAGAAAATAAAATAAAATAATATATTTTATTCATTTAGTCTCCTTTGGCATCCTAAGCTTTTCCTATAAATAGGGTGCTTAGGTTAGAATTGAAAATCACACCAGAATTCGAAGTTTTCTCTCTCTATAATATCGAGCGTATTTTTGTGAGTATTTCAGTACTTTGAGAGTTACTATTCAGTGCAAGTTTCCGTCGGTATTATATCCGATATTCCAGCCAGAAGTGTTGTTTTTTTGAGGTAAGGGATGTTATTTTCTTTCGTAAATGATATTATTCTTTTCAATATCATTATACAGAAATATTGTCATGGATTTTATGTTGAAATTATGACTTTTTCCGTCGAGATTACTATTCACGTATACGGCACTATTCACGTATACGGCACTATTCACGGGAAAATTAAATTTTCTTCTATTTGTCCAAATTGCTTGTTAAGGTTACTATCTTTGATTGTATCCAAGTTTTGAGCTCTATTCTTGAATTTTGCTCCATAATGGATTATTACGAAGTATTTGTGAATTGGATAAACTAAAATACGAATCCTTGATCATTGTCTTTTATCTCACTGGATTCGTTCTTTAAAATGTTTTTCATCATCCTCAGTCTTAAAAGGTGATGTAACTGAATATCTTTGGCCTGTAGAGCAAAGATGAATGATTACCTGATGAATATCTTTGGCCTGTAGTGCAAAGATGACAGGTGTTGAGATGAACATGACTACTGATGATGCAAATGAATATCTTTGGCCTGTAGTGCAAAGATGAATATTTGATTCGAGATGTATATTGATTGATGTTACAGGGATAAAATATTGATGATGGACTTTTAAATCATAGAAGATAGTAGACTTGATTCTCTGCTTAACTCTTCTAATGATTTGTTATTTCCGCTGCGAATATTGATCTAAAGTTGGTTGTCCATTATATTTTATCTTATTTGTTGAAGACTAACGATAATTTGTTTTCCATTATCTTAGTCATAATATTCTTTACTGAGCTAGTTGAGCTCACCCTTTTCATCTGTTGTCCTCTTCAGGAAATGAGAATGTTGCGGGGACTAGTCGGGGGACAGAGTGATGGTCCGAGTTAGAGCAGTAGTAGTCCTCACTATTTCTAATAAATAGTGTGATAATAATTGTAATGAGGACTTAGTTTGAATCTTAATATTTTCTACATATTTGTACTGAGACTCACAGTTGTGTGGTCGTATTTTGCACGACCGTATGATATAAAGTTTGTATTTGAATTCTGTACCATGTATTTGGCGACTCAGAATGGGTTGGGTTGAATGGACCTATTCTGGGGGGCGTCACAGTTCATCAGCTCGACTCTGTCTGAAATGATCAAGTAGTAGAAAGGATCGAGGCGCCCTTCTGTCGATCGACTTCACCCCCATAATAGTGCTTCAATCGTTGTCCATTCACTTTAAAAGGCTTATCCTAGTATTGATCAAAAATATCCACTGCACCATGAGGAAACACAGTTTTTTCCGTGAAAGGGCCCGACCACCTCAATTTTAGCTTTCCAGGAAAAAGTCTAAGGCGAGAGTTATATAACAACACCGCTGCCCAGGCTCAAATTTCCTTTCCATGATCTTACGGTCGTGCCACCTTTTTACCTTTTCTTTGTACAGCTTGGAGTTGTCGTAGGCTTGCAGTCTGAATTCTTCTAGCTCATTTAGTTGGAGAAGCCTCTTCTCCCCTGCAGCCTTCAAGTCAAAATTCAACTTTTTTATGGCCCAGTAGACCTTATGCTCAAGTTCCATGGGTAGGTGGCAGGCCTTCCCATACACTAGCTAATATGGTGACATACCCAGTGGTGTTTTGTACGCAGTCCTGTATGCCTAAACTGCATCATCGAGCTTAAGAGACCAATCCTTCCTCGTGGGATTTATAATTTTCTCTAATGGCCTTTTCACCTCACGATTGGCGACACGGTGATTCACCCCATACTTGGCCAATAGTGCAGTAAACTGTCAATTGTAGAAACGGGTGCCTTCATCACTTATGATAGCTCGAGGGGTCCCGAATCTTGTGAATATACTCTTTTGTAGAAATTGCAAGACCACTCTAGCATCATTAGTCGGCAAGGCTGCTACTTCCACCCACTTGGACACGTAATCCACTGCCAACAAGATATACAGATTTCCACATGACGAAATAAAAGGCCCTATGAAGTCTATCCCCCAGACATCAAAGATCTCGACCTCTAGGATCATATTCAAAGGTATTTCATTCCGTTTGGATATATTGCCCACTCGCTGACACCGGTAACATTTTTGAACGAAGTTGTAAGCATCTTTGAACAAAGTCGACCAATAAAATCCAGCCTGAAGTACCTTGGCAGCTGTCTTCTCTCCCCTATAGTGTCCTCCATAAACTGATGAATAGCAATCCTAAAGTATGCTGTCCGTCTCACTTTTTGGGATGCACCTTCTGATCATCCTATCAGCGCACTGCTTAAATAGGTAAGGCTTATCCCACATATACCATCTAACATCATGTAGAAACTTCTTCTTCTGAGGTCTAGTCAAATCAGCAAGGATAATGTTGCTCACTAGGAAGTTCATAAAGTCCGCAAACCATGGAATTTCGCCTTGCACCACAAATAACTGTTCATCCGGGAAGGACTCATTAATCATCACTTTATCAGTCAAGTTCTTTCCCTGGTTCTCCAATCGGGATAAGTGGTCAGCCACTTGGTTTTCGGTTCCCTTCCTGTCTTTGTTTTCCAAATCAAATTCTAGTAGAAGAAGTATCCAACGAATGAGACGGGGCTTAGCATCTTTCTTTGATATCAGGTATTGGATTGCAGCATGATCGGTGTATACGACAACTCTTGCGCTAATCAGATAAGACCTGAATTTATCAAATACGTATACCACAGCTAGAAGCTCCTTCTCTGTGGTGGTGTAGTTCAGTTGGGCATCCATCAGGGTTTTGCTGGCATAGTAAATGACATGAAAAACTTTGTCCCTGCGTTGCCCCAAGACAACTCCCACAGTGAAGTCACTCGCATCGCACATCAAGTTAAATGGAAGAGACCAGTCAGGAGCTATAATAATGGGTGCCATAGTCAATTTCTTCTTTAAGGGCTCAAACGCCTCTAAGCATTCATCGTAGAATCTAAATGGGACATCCTTCTCAAGCAAACTGCACAGAGGCTTAGTGATCTTTGAGAAGTCCTTGTTGAAGCGACTATAGAATCCCGCGTGCCCAAGGAAACTACAAACCCCTTTCATAAAAGTTGGTGGAGGTAAGCTCTTTATAGTCTCTAACTTTACCCTGTCCACCTCTAATCCTTTCCCTGAGGTTTGTGCCCCAAAATAATGCTTTCTTGTACCATGAAATGGCACTTTTCCCAATTCAGCACTAAATTGGTCTCAACACATCTCTTTAATACCAGCACCAGATTCTCCAAGCATATGTCGAAAGAGTCTCCAAAGACTGAGAAGTCGTCCATGAAGACTTCTACATTTTGCTCGACCATATCGGAGAAAATCGCCATCATACATCTTTGGAATGTGGCTGGAGCGTTGCATAATCCGAAAGACATCCTCCTGAATACAAAAGTACCGTATGGGCACGTGAAGGAAGTCTTCTCTTTGTCTTCTAGGGCTATAACAATCTGGTTATACCCTAAATAACCATCCAAGAGGCAATAGTAGTCATGTCCCGCTAACCTATCCAACATTTAATCAATAAACGGGAGAAGGAAATGGTCCTTCCTTGTAGCTTTGTTCAATCTGCGATAGTCCATGCAGACTCTCCACCCTGTGACTATTCTGGTAGGTATAAGTTCATTATTCTCATTATACACAACTATCATGCCTCCCTTCTTCAGAAAGCATTACACCGGGCTCACCCATAAGCTGTCAGAGATTGGATAAATGATTCCGGCATCTAACCACTTTAGGATCTTCTTTTTGATGACCTCTTTCATAATCGAATTCAATCTCCTCTATTGCTCTACCGTCGACTTACTGTCATCCTCCAGGAGTATCTTGTGCATGCAGTATGAGGGGCTGATCCCCTTGATGTCAACTATGGTCCACCCAATATCTTGTGCATGCAGTATGTATATCTCAGATGATCAGGGAGAGGTTTAAGGTCTAGAGTGGGAGGCATCTCAAGAGAAGGCTTGAGTCGCTCTGATGGCTCCCTACGTATGTACAAGTGGTTCAATGGGAATCTTGGATTTTCTCATCAGTGGCATCGTGTTCAGAATTTGTATGTACTCCACAACATCTGTATCCTCCAAGTCAGAGTCTCCTAGTAGAGCACTCTCTAATGGATTCATGCCCATAACCTGCTCAGCCTCTTCATGCAGCACCCTGTCGACCACATCAACCCGAAAGCACTCTTCTTCATCTATAGGGAACTTTATAGCTTTGAAGACATTAAATGTGACCTCTTAGTCGTGAACTCTCATAGTCAGTTCTCCCTTCTGTACATCTATGAGTTTTCGCCCAGTAGCTAGAAAAGGTCTCCTAAGAATGATCAGTATGTTCTTGTCCTCTTCGAAGTCCAGAATGATAAAGTCGATAGGGAAGATAAACTTGTCCACTTTCACCAAGACATCTTCTATAATACCCCTCGGGTATGTGATGGACCTATCGGCAAGCTGCAATGATATATTTGTCGGCTTAGGAGCCGGCAATCCCAACTATGTGAAAACCGATAGAGGCATCAAATTTATACTTGCCCCCAAGTCGCATAAGCATTTACTGAAGGATAATTTTCCAATGGAGCATGGTATCGTAAAACTTCCTGGATCTTTGAGCTTTGGAGGTAGTTTTCTTTGCAATACTGCACTGCATTCTTCTGTCAAGGCAACTGTTTCATAATCCTCTAGCTTCTTCTTCCTTGCTAGAATGTCTTTCATAAACTTCGCGTAGCTTAGCATTTGTTCCAAAGCTTCGGTGAACGGTATGTTGATCTGCAGTTTCTTAAACACCTCCAAAAACTTCGTGAACTGTTTATCTAATCTTTGCTTCTAAAGCCTATGAGGATATGGTGCAGGAGGGTAGACCACTTGTGGTGTAGCATTGGTTTTCTCAGTGGATACCTCCTTTTCTGACTCAACTGCCTTGTCCTTATCTTTTTCCTCAGTCAAAATCACTTCAGAGTTTTTTGCATATTGGCGCGCCTGCTCCAGATTTTGTTCTTCCTGGGGCGCGGTCGCGCCAGTCTCCAGATTTGCAGTTTGCTTCCTAGATCTCAATATAATTGCTTGACATTGTTCCTTGTCGTCCCGTCGTCTTGGATTTGCTTCAGTAGTGCTTGGTAGAGTCCCTTGCGGTCTGTTAATGAGTGCATTATCAATCTGGCCAATTTGACTCTCCAATATTTTAATAGACACCGCTTAGCTCTTAACCATCAACTTGAGTTCCTCTATTTCAGTTTTCTCCTTTGATTGTGGAATAGGAGCTAGATTGTGTTGATGTTGTTGTTGATGAAATCCAAGAGGATGTGACTGTAACGATTGAGATTTTATATATTAAATTGTAATATTTATTGAGTGAATAAATATTTTATGTGATTTATTTATTGAGTTAAATAAATAAATTATGTGATTATGTGGACTGATTTAATTAAGAGTAATATTTAATTAAATTGATATGTTAGTAATGATGTAGCATAATTCTAATTTAGTTGAGATTAATTAAATTAGATTTAAAATTATGTGCTAAGTATTTGTTGTAATTTACTAAGTGTTACATGAATTTAATTTCAAGTGTGACAATTGAGTATTATGTGAATGTTAGCTTTTATTTAATTGAATTAGAATGTTGTAATTTAATTAAATAAGTGTAGCATTTAACTTATGGGTTAAAGATTTATTAAAAGAATGAAAAAAGATTTTTAAGTGATTTTATCAAACAAAGCCTTACTTTTCTTTTAAACTTATTTTATCAAACATGACTTTAGCTAATAAAAGAATTTGTTTTATTTAAGTTTGCCAAACATGGCCTAGCTTTTCAAATTATTGTAACCTATGTTATTAGTAAGAGTTAACATGGTAATTAGTATTATACTTATTACCTATATTAATAAAATAGGTTACATATATATTATATATGTATATGTATATTATATAATATATGTTAGATAAGTATACGTTAGTTTTTCAAAGAGAGAAAGAAAGCAGAGAATAGAGCAGAGAAGAAGAACTCAGAGAAAAGTTAGAGAAGTAGAGAAAGAAAAAGAAGGATTTCTAGAAATCAAACTCAAATCTTCTTCCACACTTATAGCAAAGGGTATCATCTTAACCCTTATAATTGTAGAATCAATTCATATGTTTTGTGTTCATTCTCTGTCAAACTAGGTTTTCATGAAATTGTAAAATCATGGATTTTACATGTATATGTTGTATTCATATGTAATTGTATGCCATGAAATGATTTTTAGAATTCAATTGTCTTAAAAACAAGTTTTAAGTTATGTTCTTCAATATTTTCATAGTTTAAAACTTCTCTTTAAAGCTTTTTGTGTAAATTATTTGATCACGATGTATATGTGTGATGTATATATATATATATATATATATATATATATATATATATATATATATATTGATGATTATATATGAGTTATATTGTTGTTTTAATAATTCAATCTATGTAATTTTGATAAGCAAGAAGAATTGTGTTCATATGATTTTTCGGTAAACCAATTCTTGAAAAATGGCTTTTGAAACTATCAAATTGGTGTTGATTGTGGGTTATTGTTTAAATTGATCATGGGTTATGTTAGTATGTTAAGAATAAGAGTTATTACAATTGGAATTACTTGAATTGATTGAAAAAACGAATTCGTAATAGCAAATTTGGTCAAGAACGCTTCATATGGTATTTTCTTCAAATAAATCATGAAATCTTGGTTTTGATCATGTGTTGTAAGAATTATATATGTTATAATCATGTTAAATAGTTCAAAATATTGTTGTTAGCAAGTTTTATGTTAATCATGTTGAGAAAAATCGAATTCGGTGTGATGAAATAAGCCAAATTGGCTTATTTCTCTGTCAATTCATGAACTGGCAATTCCACCAGATGGAGGACCCGCCCCAGCGAGGCTTCTTGCCTTGTACCACCCGCCCCAGCGGGTTTGGTTTTTGCTTGTTGAGTTTTCATGCCCCGTTTGTTTAGCTAACTTATTTCTATGACTTGATAAGTGTAATAGGTAATAAGATAACATGTTTTTGATGTGTTTAAGAAAGATTGAAGTTTTATATGAATGTGTTACATGTGTTCGAGTGGGTTACTTTCATAAGGTACACAACATGATTTAAAGCGTTATAAGCTTATGAATGTATGTCGTGAGTATATACTCACGTATGTGGCTAGTTAGCAACCTATGTTGTAAACAACGTTGTGAGTTGGACTTGAGTAAGAAGCTCAACGGTTTAACCGTTGTAGTTGGATACTAACAGATGTTTTGAACGTAATGTATATGTGTAGGGTAATTGTGGAAGTGATTGTAGTTATTAAAGTGTAGCTTGCGCTTGAGGCAAGTTCTCTAATCCTTATTTTTATACGTTAAGCAAGTTTCTATTTTTAAACTCGTTATTTACTTTGTACAAGTTTTCTAAACTATTCTTGTACGCTATGTAAGCTTTATCAATGCATCTTTTTATTGTGCAAGTTCTCTAACCCTTGCTCAATATGTCATGCAAGTTTATTTCTGATTCTTAACTTGTTATGTATTGTACAAGTTATATTGTATTCCAAGGTTCATAATGCAATTATTGTCATGGTGTTGTGATCTTGACTTAATTGTTCAAGCAAGATCTACTTATTCTTTCATTTGCTTTAAGTTATTTCTAAAGCATGTCTACTTATTATGTAGATTATTTCTATATCTTACAATTGGTTCATGATTCTTATATTATTGAACTGTTAAAGCACTATGAGTCGATTCAACTACTCCTAGTTGATGATAGTTAAAACTCCAAAGTTCCTTTATCTATCCAAACCAAACTTTCTTTGGTGCAGACTTGTATTCAAATACTGAGAATGAATAACCCTATCAATTAGAGGACATTTATGCGAAAGCGTTAAGATGGTTGTGCACAATTCATGGTACAAAGGGTTGATCCCCTTGAGTACAAGTTAAAGGTCCATAGTCTTAATGACTGTTAAAGGTTTAAATAGAAATATTTATAACCTAGGACATAGTTCAAGGTCGTACGACCCTCAGATAAAGTCTATACTCAAACTTTAAAGATGATGGAAGAATTATTATTCAATTCTTTATTTTGATGAAAGTAAGGTTATTCAAACTTATTTGAAGCTATTCACTTATGTCATATCACTGTTGTATTTCAAGTGAGCTTTTGTTTGCTTACTCTTGCATGTTTTACTACCCCTTACAGTTGAAACCAAGAATTTTGACGTACCGTCAACAAGTAAAGGAAAAGGAAAGATGAGCAAGTGAAGGCTTGTTGTTTCAAATTTCTAGTGTAATAAGACTTAGTGATGATGTTTTATTTCCGCATTTATTTTGTTTGATGTTAAGGTTTAGTTAACCCTAGGATTTTACATTGGACAAGTTGTAATCCTTTTTCAAGGAAGATTTTAGCTAAGTATTATGAAGGTTGTAATTTACTTTGCAATTCTTTATTATTCGGTAGATGTATGTTTTATTAGAAAGTGAACACCAAATCATGTGGAAACGAAGTACCCAGATTTCGGGGTGTCACAGTGACGGTCTAGGGGCATACTGTTGTTGAAACTGTTGTGGTTGGGATTTTTGTTATTGGTATGGTTGGTATTGAGACTGTTGAGCACTTTGGTTATTACTCCAGCTGAAATTCGGATGATTCCTGTTGTTTGGATGGTAGGAGTTTGGAAATTGATTTTGAGGCTTTTGATAGTTGCTGACGAATTGAACCGACTCAGTAGTGATGGCACATTATTCTGTCCGGTGTGATCCCGCACACAACTCACATACGAAAGCAACTTGTTAAACTTTGTTTTCAGCAATAGAGTCAATTTTCTTCGACTTTGCCGCCATTTGTGCTGAAAGTGCTGTGATGGCATCCACATCCAATACCCCGGCCACTTTTGGTTGCGGCATTCTGGATGTCGAATTTTGGTATTCATTTGCCGCCATGGTCTCAATTAAGTCATAAGTTGTCTCATAGCTCTTGGCCCATAAAGCTCCACCTGATGCAGCATCAATGATCGGCCTTGATTCCCATCCCAAACCATTATAGAACGAGCTAATCACCTTCCAGTCTGGCATTCCATGATGCGGGCATTTTCTTAGCATTTCCTTGTAACGTTCCCATACCTCATACAGAGATTCTCCTTGTTGTTGTGCAAACTGAGATAAAGCACTCCTCATCTGAGCAGTCTTAGCCATGGGAAAGAATTTGGCTAGAAACTTTTGTGCTAAGTCCTCCCACGTAGTAATTGAGCCTGATAGTAGCGAATGCAGCCAACTCTTCGCTTTATCCCTCAAGGTGAATGGAAATAGTCGAAGCTTCACCGCATCATCCGACACATTGTTGTACTTGAATGTGTCGCAAATTTTGATAAAACTCAGGATATGCTCATTAGGATTTTCCGTAGCTGCACCCCCAAACTGGACTGTGTTCTGAACCATCTGAAGTGTCCCTAGTTTGATTTCAAAGGTGTTTGTAGCTATTGCTGGCCTGACTATACTAGATTGTAAATCATTGATTTTAGGCATTGAGTAATCCCTCAACGCTCTCTGTTCCTTGGCTTCCATTTGTACCAGTGGTTCAGGATCCTCTTGCGTGTTAGTAGTACGTGTGTTCACTCTCCAAGCTCTATCGTTGATGTTTTCTTGTAGAGGCACCAACGCAGAATTTGTAGATCGAGTGTGCATATACTAACCACAAGTACCTGAAATACAAATAAAAGTAAAATAGAAATGAGATAAAGTGTGAATTATTCAAGTCAGACAAATTTAACTTAAATTGATGTCAATAGTACTAAAAATAACAACTTATCCCCGGCAACGGCGCCAAAAACTTGTTGGCTCCGTTTCGGTGTTAACAAAACGAACACAAACGCGTGCAAGTATACACGGTCAACAAGTAATATATGATAAGTAAATATCGTTCCCACAGAGAAAAGCAATTATGTTTAAACTATCATGCAACAACTTTATAGCTATTTTCAGCTGCTCAAACGAGTAAACAAGGTGTGAATTAATGATTAAAAATTATTATAAACTAAAATTAACTAATTAACAGACGATTGATTCGAATTGAAGAGATATGGGATCCTAATGTCACTTAATGTATCATCCAGACTACACACCTCTTGCTTAACTTAATTAATTACTTAGGATTATTAGCTGAGAGCACGAAGGTGAGAAATGGCTATCTTTCAATAAACCAAGTCTATATCACATAAAATCCACAAAAGAGATACAATTCAAATGAACATTAATATTACCTAAATCACTATATGTCTATATGACTTACAAGCAATATCAATTTAAGTGCAAACTCTCAATTAACTACATATGGTAAGCCGATATATGTCTATCCGGATTACGAATCACAAAATCTATCACATGCAAATTTCATTAACAGATGCTAGTATGGCCAAATCTGAGTTTATACTTCCTCTTTCAATTCTATACAAACTATTAAGGTAGATAGTGATCAAGCATCTAAACACTAAACACAACCATGCTAGGCAATCCATACATAATCAATCACACATTACAAGAGGCATATAGATCTAAATTAACCAATAAGCTTCATTAGAATCCCATAATGGTGGTTAGTTCATCTCTGAACCAATAACCATTATGGGATTTAATCTAAGCATTAAAAGTATGAAATGAGAGCAAAGAGATAAAGAGATGATAAGAATGCAAATCTGATATTCCTTTCCAAAATAAGCTTCCAAGCCCAGTTCGAGATCACAATCAATCCAAATTTAAACCCTAAGAATGGAAATCTGCTAAGAACTAGAAGAGAGAAGCCACAAGATTGAAAAGTAGCTCCAAACCCTCTCTAGCTCTCTAAACCCTAGAATAGAAATTAAAACTGTCAAATGAATGGTGAATCATGTCTCGTAACTTGCAATTACACCCATATATGGAAAACACGCTCAGCATAAATGTTTAAGTAAATAGTCAACTTTTTCTCAGTCTTGACTGGCACGGCCGCGCTAGCCCGTAAGCCTTTTAAGGCGCGGGCGCGCTGATATCCAAAGCTCAGTTCTGTTTTCCTCCTGGCGCAGGCGCTCCAGGTTTGCTCTTCAAAGTCGCGCTGCCGCGCCGTTCTGTGTTTTATGCTGGTGCTTTCTGGTGTAATGCTGAACCTTACTGCTTTCTTGCTGTTTCCTTTTGCCTTCACTTGCTACTGAATTGAAGCCATTTGCACAAGCCATAAGCTGACTCCTAATGCCAAGTCCATCTTCAGACCACCAAAAGCTCTCCACCTTGACTTCCAGCCGTTTTCGTGCCAAACCATACCATTTCTTTGACAATTGTGTTTCCTTACTGAAATCTATAAAGCAAAGATAAAACACATCAAAAGACACTAGAATACCTGAGATTAAGCCATAATCCTAGCAAGTTGGTAGCCAATAAGTAGGTATAAAACCTATTTATCACCTCCTTACAAAGCGTTGTACGGCAGAAAGTGCAGAACTCCATTATGCTGGGATAAAGTTGGTGAACGTCAATTGCTAGGACCAGTATTGGTGCAACAGACCGCTGAGATAGTCAAGGTGATCAGGACAAGATTAGTAGCTGCTCAGGATAGTCAGAAGAAATACGTCGATCCACACCGTAAGGATCAAGAATTTGAATCTGGTAACTTTGTTTAATTGAAAGTGTCTCCCTGGAAGGGAAAGATCAGATTCGACAAGAAGGAGAAATTGAGCCCAAGGTTCATTGGACCTTTTGAAGTGTTGCGAAGAAATGGTGAAGTTGCGCATGAGGTAGCCTTACCTCTGGCGATAGAACACATCCATAATGTTTTTCATGTTTTAGTGTTACGACTGTATAAACCCGATTACAAGCATGTTATAGAATATGAACCCCTGCAATTTTAGAAAGATTTATCTTATGAAGAAGTTCATTTCAGATAGTTGACAGGAAAGAGCAACTTCTTAGAAACAAAGTGATACCTTCTGTTAAGGTAATTTGGAGGAACCACAACGCTGAAGAAGCTACGTAGGAACTCGAACAGCAAATGATGAAAACTTGCCCTCATTTATTTGCTTAATTTATGTGTAGCGATTCTGGGCACAAAATCTTTGTAAGGGGGGAGAATGTAACGGGACGAATTAATTGAATCGTGATTTTGAGGATAGAATCCTTTTAAGGGGGGAAAGATGTGACAAACGAGATTTTTATAATTTATTTTAAATATTTATTGAATTAAATAAATATTTTTGTTAAATTATTTATTGAGTTAAATAAATATTTAATGGAATTGTGGTAAATTAATTTAATTAAATGTGTTACATTGATTAAATTAATGTGGAATATATTTATAATTCAAAGTGCAAATTTAATTGAGATTATTAAATTAAATGAGTTTTTATTAATTATAATGTTATTCTAATTAATTAGAGATTTAATGATTTGTCATAATTAATAAATGAGAATTTTAATTATGTGATTATTTGACTTAATGTGTAATATTGTATTTAATTTAATTAAATTTAAATTATATTATTTGATTAATTAAAGTGTGACAAATAAACTATATAATAAACAAGTTAATTAAAATAAACGGGAAGGAGCCTTTTGTAACCAAGCCAAACAAGGCCTTGGGGAACATGGGTAACTGCTAAGTCATAATGCGCATAACTGATACCCACGTATATCAGTTATACACATTATATCATCAGTCTTGTATCTTTACGTAGTTTATTTCCTAAGTCTAAAGTTAGAAAAAAGAGAGAACTTGAGAGATTTTGTATATTGAAGGACATTTGAAGAATAAAAGAAAGCTTTTTATCATCTTTGAGTAATCTAAACAAGAAAGCAAGGGTAATTTCTTCATCTCAAGTTTTTGTTTTTACGTTATTAAGTTTTCTCCATGAAAGTCAAATTGAGTTCTCTATTAATTGAATTACATGATTAATTTGTTAAGAACTTGATGTTAGATATTTATTAGCATGCATAATCCATTTATATATGATTTATATATGTTTTAGAGTAATTAATCCATGAAATTATATTTAAATTGGAGTTTTGTAGTTTATAGAGAAATAACATATGAATATGGCTTATATGTACAAAAATCCATGCTTCAATTGTATGCTAAACAGAAAATTGATGATTGATTATGTTTATACATGTAAAAACGAAGAGAACGAAACTTAAACGGACTGATTTGGTTGAAAAACGAATTCATGGTAGTTGATTTTGTTAAGAATGTCAAAAATAGAATTTTTCACAAAAATAGTTAATTTATTAATTTTAATTTGGTTGTTTAAGTTTCTTAAGATGTTAAAATTATGTCATGATTGTTGTATAATGTTTCTGTTAAATTTATAACTTATGGGTAGCATTAAATTTGTCGTTTGAGCATAATTTTGGCATAAAATGGCTCTTTCTGTGTTCTTCGCGAACTCTGTCTGCGCCTCACTGCGTCGCGGTGCTGCAACACTGGTTCTGCGTAGAAACCGAGTGCTACAGCGCCATTCTTAGTGCTGGCTAACGTGTCACAGCGCCGCAACGCCGGTATTGTGAAGGAACCAAGCGCTACAGCCCAGGCCAGTGGCCTGCTGACGTGGCTTGGCGCTGTAGGGTCGGTCCTTAGTTCAAACTGGTGCTGTAGCTCCGGTTAGTAGAATGACCCAGAGAAGTTTATTTAAATGTTCAAGTCCAGAAATGCAATTTAAAACCTTATGTAATGAACATGAAAATATATTAAGCATATATTGAGATCTTAAAACAGATTACTAACTTGTCAATGATGTTTTACGTGATTAATTGATAAGTTGAATACGTGTTTTAAACTTGTTATTCATGAAGTCTAATAACGTGATTAAGAGTTAACATTTGTGGATCCAATTAAAATAATCGAATTCAGAGTTAAGATAACATACTCAAGATGCTAGTTATGTTGTAATTAATTAGTATTGTGACTTAAAATTGTATGTAGGATTAATTGGAGAACGTGAATTATAAATTATAGCTTATGCACGAGGCAAGTTTTCTTACCCCATCTTGACTACAATTACGCAAGTTTTAAACCTTACTTTTACGTTGCGCAAGTTTATAAATCCTATTCTTATGTTTAGTAAGTTCTTACTCTTGTTTATTCAAGTTCATGATTCCAAATGAGATGTTCTAATTTTTTTAAAGTAACACTTCAGTTATACAATGCTTATTCAATTGTATACCTTTGAGATTCATTATTTTATTTAAGTATCAATTTTATTATTGAACCTTGAATGACTAGCGAACCCTTCTTGATTCGACTAGTCCATAGTTGATGAGCGTTCTAAATTCTAGAACTATTATTAAGACTTATCCAAATCAAACTTCCTTTGGTACGAACTTTGATATCAAACTGAGATGAACAACCCTTTATAGAGGATTATTTACGCGTTAGTGTTGAGATGTTGTGCACATAGATGGTACTAAGGGCTGATCCCCCTAAGTACGAGAAGTAAGGTCCATATAGTTTTACAACTGTTAAAGGTTTAAGGTAGAATACTTGATAACCTGGGACATAGTTCTTAGTCTTGCGACCCTCAAATATATTTTTGATTCTTGTTTCCTAATCTTGATTCAAAAGCCGAGCTTTTTATTATTCAGAACTCATTGATTTCTCGCATGTTATTATTATTTTATTGTTTTACTTGTAGGAAATTGTTGCTCACGCTTGCATAATAATATTGCAGCTAAAGTTGAAAGAACTGAAGAGCCTTCCACTAGTAAAGGCAAGGGAAAGATGAACAAGTGATGAAGACTTGTTTATTTATTTGAGAATGTTATTGATAAGACTTATGATGTTATGTTTAAGACTTTATTGTTTATGTTATTTCTGCATTGATGTTTTAAGGTTAGATAACCTTGGGATTAATTATTTATTTATGATGTTGTAACCCCTTAAGGGGAGGATTTCTATTTAACTATGAGTTTCATTTAATATGGGTAGATAGATGTGTTATTATTGGACAGTGAACACCAAATCCTGTGAAATTGAAGTATCCGGATTTGGGGGTGTCACATACCCGGTTCCCTTTTGTAGAGAGCATCCCTACTTAAATAAAAATCCATTGCCATCTTCTGTATTCGCTTCTTTGCGGCTTGGCTCACTCCCTCGACGGTTGATCTGTCTCACAAATACTCTTTGATGTCTTGTTACCAAGATGGTCCAGTAGAAGTTATTTCATTAGATATTTCCTCCACTCTGTTTCTGTAATATGGTGCATTTTGCGCCGTGAATGTGATAACATGCATACCCTTCCTTGCTGATATGCTAACCAATGAGGCTAGTGTGGCCAATGCGTCGACGAAATCATTTCTATTCCAAAGGATATGCATAAAGGCAATGTCTTCAAAGTCTCCTCCCATTTTGATAACGTGGCAGTAGTTTGGCAATAAATGTAATTCTTTGGTATAGTGGATTGTCTGATGACTAGCTCCGAATCTCCGAACACTGTCAACTGTCTGAATCCCATGGATTGAGCCAATTTTAAGCCTATAAGGCATCCTTTATATTCCGCCGTATTGTTGGATTTTTTGAATTGCAACGTGGTTGCTACGAGGTTGCTACGAGGTACTTCTCCCCAGTGATAGAAACGAGAATTGCCCCTGCCCCGACGCATTCTACGTTTGCTGCGCCGTCAAAGTATAATTTCCAGAATTAACCCATATCTTCCCTAATGGCTTGCTGAATTGCCATCGCTTCGTCCTCAGAAAAGTATGTTTCAAGAGGCTCAAAACCTCCTGTCGGTGCTACCGATAAATGGTCAACAATTCTCTGTCCCTTGATGGACTTTTGGGTCATATAGACGATGTCGATTTGCTAAAGGATTAGTTATCACTTGAATAATCGGTAGTTTAACATCGATTTACTGAAAATATACTTCAAAGGATGCATATGGGATATAAGATACATTGTATGGCCGTACAGGTAATGTTATAACCTTATGGCAGCTCAGGCCAATGCACAGCAAGTCCTTTCTATCAGCATGTACTTTTTCTCTCCACTACTGAATCGTTTGATGAGGTAATAAATGGCCCTTTTCTTGCCCATATCATCTTTTTGCCCCAGCAAGTAGCCCATGGCGTTGGAGTTAACTAATATGTATATGAACAACGTGACTTCATCTTTTAGGGGTACCAAGATAGGTGCTTCAATCAACCGCTTCTAGATAGTGTGAAAATCCATCTGACAGTCTTCATTCCATTTCCTAGAGGAGTTCTTTCTCAACAACGTGAAAATGCGTTCATAGGTGGCTGTCAACTGCGATATGAATCGGGTGATAAAGTTTATCCTCCACAAAAAACCTCATATTTCCTTCTCGGTTCTCAGCTCTGGCATCTCGGTGATGGCTTTTATTTTGGCCTGATCTAATTCGATGCCTTGATTGCTTACAAGGAATCCTAGAAGCTTACCGGACTTTATGCCAAAAGCACACTTTGCTGGGTTCAGCTTTAAATTATATTTTTAGAGGCGTTCAAACAACTTTCGATACTGGGTAATGTGGTCATCTTCTTTCTTAGACATTACAATGATATCATCCACATATACTTTAATTTCTTAGTGCATCATGTCATGGAATAATGCCATCATAGCCCTCTGATAGGTAGCACCAGCGATGGTGAGGCCGAAGGTCAATCTCCTGTAGCAGAAAGTGCCCTATGGGGTGATGAAGGCGGTCTTTTCCCTGTCCTCTTTAGCAACCATGATCTGATGGTATCTAACAAAGCAATCAGCAAATGAGTACATCTTGTATTGTTCCGTATTATCTATTAACACATGGATGAACGGCATTAGGAAGTCATCTTTAAGACTGGCCTTGTTGAGATCTCGATAATCTACGCAGACCTGCACATTTCCACCAGGCTTCGGCACTAGGACTACATTGGACAACCACTTAGGGTAGGTTAACACCATAATGATACCCGATTTAAATTATTTGATGATTTCTATTTTGACATTCAGGCTCCATTCTGGTTTCAATTGTCTTAGCATCTGCTTCATTGGTTTGAACCCTTCTTTAACTGGTAACCGATAACCGACTATGTATGTAGATAAGTCGATCATGTCTTCATGAGACCAAGCAAAAACATCCTCAAATTAGGGTAGGAGTTTGAATAATTCTTTTTCTTTGCTAAAGGGAAGGTTGGTTCCGATCTGTAGCTCTTTGGGATTGCTAAACGTTCCAATGTTTATGGTGATGGTTTGCTCAAGGTTGGGTTTTGGTTTTTCTTCGACCCATCCTTTAATTTCCTCGTGCACCTTTTCATCGTCCACTTCTTTTTACTCGATTCCCATCAAGTCAAAGTCCAACTCTATATCAAAATCAAAATCATTATTCGAATTTGGCAAGTCATGGACATGACTAGAAATACTCAAATTTGGGAACCTGAGAAGAAAACTTGATTGCTTAATATATATATAACTATTTTCAAAATACAAAAGGTTCAATAATTGATATGACAAAAGGCAATAACAAGTTGCAGATAAAATAAAGCAGACTGAAATGAAAAAGCTAAGCTCCATGCTAACATATTATTTTCTTATTTTTACCCTTTCTGAACGATTTGAGGGGTGATCTTCTAATTGTTGGTAGTCAGATCTTCGAGGATGGCCGAGATGGAAGTGTCGCTAAAATCATTTCTATCTTCGAGGAAGACCATAACTGGCTCGAATTCTAGATTGGGGTCTTCCTTTGGGACGTTTATTATCGTCCAATCAATAGAAGGTAGGATGTGATGATCGTTGAGGGGGCTCTCCCCATATGAATCCTCAGGGCACTTTTGGCGAGGCTAAAATTGCACAGGAATCACAACTGGATCTCTTCTAGAAACTTCTTATTTCTGGCCTTTTTTGCGGCATCTTCAAGAGGTTATTCCTCATTGCTTTCGTCATCTCTACTCCGATTGAACTTCGGTATCAGGAGGTTTAAGACATTGGCAGGGACCTTCTTTAATGGCTCCTTGAATCCTGCTTCAGTAAGGTTCGGCCTGAGGGGAGTCATCAGATGGACAGCGATGTGCTTATGGGGATTATCGTGTTTGAAACCAATGAGGTAACCCATTCCATTCTTTTCTAACTAGGTCGATATATTGATTGGGTTTTTGATTCCTTGGTTATTTTGACCTAGCCCTTTACTTATTCGATGCCCTCGGGTGAGCATCTCTTGACTGACAGACATCACTTCTGGGGATATCCGGGGTCTCAATGCTGGCGAGCCCAAATAGTGGTATTCGAAAGTGCTTACTTCGAAGGCTTGAAATCTTGCAGGCTCAATGCCCTCATTTAAACTGATCATGGGCATGTCCCCTTAATTATGGATCAGATATTCGAGTTCGGCACTGACAGTGACCAAGCTATCATTGATTATGTAATTCAATTG
The DNA here is from genome assembly GCA_020205555.1 of Panax stipuleanatus. NCBI lineage: Eukaryota > Viridiplantae > Streptophyta > Magnoliopsida > Apiales > Araliaceae > Panax > Panax stipuleanatus. Next base: position 67,237,841 of record CM035116.1, on the reverse strand, counting down.
CTGATGAAGAGTGGAAGGCACGACTCCAGCTATATGAATCCATGGTCGCCCTAGCAACAGGTTATACCCAATAGTAATGTTCAATATTTGGAAAGATATGTTAAATGTGAATGGACTGATCTCCCTGGGAAGTTTAATTTCCCCTACCGTATCCCTTTGTGACCCATCGAAAGCTCAAATCACCACTTGGCTATCTCAGATCATGTTCCGGTTGATATTCATCCTTTCCAAGGTATCATATGGGCAGATATTCATGGTTAAGCCACCATCGATAAGTACTCCTCCTATCACATACCCTGACGATATGACTACGATATGCAGTGGTTTGCGATGCCCAGTTCCTTTGGCTAGTATATCGCCGTCGATAAATGATATCACGTTACTTTCCAATACATGACCGATCAGATCTCGAAACTTCTCGGTATCAATGCTTTTGGGCAAGTGTGCCTCTTCCAACACCTGGATTAGAATTTAGCGGTGGTCTTCGGAGGCTAACACCAGGTCTACGATGGAGATTTGGGGTGGTGCCTGTGGCGCCCCCAAATTCGGACCGCCACAGGGTCACTCGAATTCAGTTTGTCACGTTCTAATATTTAACACCACAATAAATATTACGACTAAATGTCGCATCGCACAGCGGAATAATACACAACTACTATCGAATAGATTATATTTAATTAATATAACTTATTCACGTCCTCCCAAGGTCTCGAAACTTAAACATCGATTATATAGCTTAAACATACCTTAAGCATATATAAACCTAACTAATACATAACAGCATAAGTTCTTATTACAAATCATAAAGTTCTATATAAATAAAGCTACTCTGTAGCCTTTCCCTTTCCCTTGTCGGTACTCGAGGGTCCGTACTGCTCTGCCTTAACTGAAATATTTTAGGAAAAGCAAGAATGAGCAACAAGTTTGCTCAGCAAGTAATATATCAACAAGGGTGAGTAATATAGTTCTCGAATCTTTAAAAAGATATGTCAAGGTGTGATAGTTCAAGGATAGCAAGAATTATCAACAGTTTTCAATAACAGTCGCTAAGGACAGAATAATATCAATATGATTCAATGCTAAATCAATATAAGATTTCAAGATAACTGAATACGGAGCAGTCACTAAGGACTATGAACTCTTACTAGAATTAACAGTAATATACTAAAAATCCAATAAAACAAGTACAACAGGTGATCAGCCTAAAGTACCCTATATTATGCATAACATTTAATCATACTTAAGTGCGCACGTCGGTCTCGCGACAAATATATATCCCCTTCAAAGAAGGTTGTTCAACTCAGTTAACACAAGAATTCCGCACCATTCAATTGGTTTGGACAGCTTTCTAATCATGTTATAAGTCTAGCCGAATTAATTGGCATAGACGGCTCTTTAAATGAATAAGCGAACAATTATAAGTTCAATACTCGAATCAAAGTTCAAGAATAAACAACTCTATTCTATTTTTGAGGCATTATGTCATAGGATAAGAATCATGCTTTCAATTATTTACTTGTATAACCAATAATAGTACAAGCTCCAATAATGCTCAATAAAGAGTAGGGTTCAAGTACTTGCCTTATGCGTAGTCTATCCACGATAAGTAATTCAACACTTTCAAACCCCTCTCATAATATAATTATATATATATATATATGATATCCATTAGTCGTATATTTCAACATCATATCTTATCTTGGATATACAATGAACACATAAACTAAGTTCTAACCTATTTACCCCGTCATACTATATATAGCATCATATTAATTCACAAGTCTCAACTAATATACTTTTATCCTTAACGTTCCTCTTTTCGAGTTAATCAAGTTTACATATCGTCATTATCACATAAGATCACAACGAATAGCAAACATATTCTTTTTAGCACTTTATAGCATTATTATAAGTTAACCGTCAAATCGAATTCAAGCATCAACATATGATATCACATAATATATATGCATATTAAAGGGTCCTTTCATGCTTGTTCAACCTTTTCACATTCAATTTTACATGATATAGGTTCTAGCTTTACATCTTTAAACAAATTAAGGTCTTACAATATCATGATATCATGTATGTAAGAACCGTGAATTTCATGAATATTTTTTTTTTTATATATAATAAGAAAATGAATATTGCTTGAACATAAATGTTGTGACTTACGAGAGAAGTAATTCGATTATATTAAATTGAATTTATAATAATTGAGGAAATATGGAGAATGACGATGAACTCGTAGAATGCCTTGTGTGGCATGAGAATGAAAATGGTGATGATTTAATTAATTCAAGAGGGAGATCAATAATTGAAGGATTAATTAATATTACATTGTTAATTAATCATTGTGATTAGTAAATAGCCTACTAATGAGTAATTGTTAATAATATGTTATTATAAATAACAAAACATTTACGAGTAAGTAATTGATGAATATGATAAGAGTTATATTTAATTGATTATTTCTTGAGTGCAATACATATGATAGTTAATCATACAATAATGTCATTAAGTGTTATTATGAATAATAATCAGTTACAGAGTAAATGAATTATTAAGTGAACAGTTAATTTATATTAATTGTTAATTATTATTATGAGAAATATAATAATAATCTGTTGATTTATTATTTTTGCAAGTAATAGTATAATACTAACAAAATGGTTTATAAATATAATAAGATTTGTATTTATTAAACTATTGGAGAATGTGATTATTTATCGTATAATAATAATCGATAAGGGTAAGTAATGAAGGAATTACTACGTGAATCGATATTAATTGTTATTTACTTTCTATTATGAGAAAATAGAATATTAACGATGATTAATTGATAATGTGTTGATTATTATTATTGCGAATAATATAATGATAATAAGCAACTTGTTTATAAATATAATAGATTTATATTTATTTAACGTAATAATTAATCATATAAATGTTAGTTAATTACTATGGAAATTAATAACTTCATTAATTTATGAGGAATGAATTGATTAATATTTTATTAATTGATTAATTGCCATTATGAATAATAAAAATAAGTAAGTTATTAATATAATGAGATTATATTAATTACTATGTTCAAGCATGCAAAGTAAATGTATAATATATAATAGTTACATATATGTTATATGAAGTGTAATGCAATGTGACTATACAATTGTATATAAACTACATTACAATGTGACTATACATATAGAACTATATGTTGTGACTAATTAATTAAGTTGTATGAATATATCATGAGTTTATGTGACATTGTTAAAATAGTACCTCACAAATATATAGTAAACAATTGTGACTTAATAATGATTTCATTGAAATAATATAGTAATGTGGAAAGGTAATACCCAACTAGATTATATTCGAAATTATAAAATATACATGGATTATATCATGTGTATATTAAACTTACTACATGTAATATTATTTCCTTATTAAGAACTACATTGTGACTCTAATTATGAATATATTATGTATATCACCTAAGTGTTGTATTTATTTCAATGGTCATGTTGCTAGAATAAAAAGCTTGTCCCTAATTAAGTGACTCATTTCTTGCTCAAGTAAATAACTCTAAGGCTAAAGCCTATTGCTTGAAAAATCAATCTCAGCATACTAGCCAATCATGGCATGGGGAGTGGCTCAAGCAGGGATTTACCAACTCTCTCAACCACCCTCCCTTAACCACTGAGTTCTTGCTTCTCCCGTTGGTTCAATTTGGTAGATTATTGCATTGACTGTATATTTATTTTTCTATAAATAAGCTTCTTCTCTTCTTGTTTCATTTGCTGAGATATTGAGAAGTTATTATAGAGAGAATAGAAAGCAAGTATACATCAGTGGTAGGATAGTTCAAGAACAGCGAACTATTTTTAGCAGAGGTATATTTCTTGATTCTTCATTTTGGAATTCGCTAAGTTCTTGGTTTTGCTTGAATTCTTGATTTTAATGGCAAGGCATGTTAATTGGATTTTAGAATGACTGTTAATCATTATATTAGCTTACGAACATGTTGGTAATACAAGGCTGTTGGTTTATAATTGAAATCGTTGAGAAACTTTGAGCTTGGACTAGAAACTGTCGAAGCAGACTGCAGTCTGGCACGAACCAGACGCGGCGCAGCTGCGCCGGTATAACACTGGGGCGCAGCGCAGCTGCGCCAACCTCTGTATTCAGTTTTGATTTCTGCTTTAAATTCTGTTAAGTGATAGTGTAATTGCATAACTAAGACGAGCATGCGAGCATAAGTAGTATACATATATAAGTATGTAGACCTAATAGGAGCATGATCTACTATGATTATATCCATGATTAATGGACGGTTATAATTTCCAAAGTAAACGTAAAGTTTTGTAAACAAAATTAACTTATACGAACCATGTCGACATTCTAATTTTTCAAGCGTAATTATATGATTTAAGAATGCAAGAAAAGCGTGTTAACTTACATATATATGTCTCATAGTATAACATGAGCATGTCAGACCTCGTTAGTGAACATTTTAAACGAAAATTTATGTTTTAAAGGTGAACATTGGCATATAGGTATCATATATGTAATCTGATTTTTGCGAGCATGATAATATACTTATATGACTATTTATGACCATAAGCTAGCATGATTAGTAATACATAGTTTCCTTGCTTGTGTCCAATTGTTTAACTTTAAACTAGAATGGTTTTTCAAAGGAAACTTGATATATTTGAAACTAATATCCATGAATACCACATGAGAGATGTTCTAACTTTGTGAGCATGTAAACATGACTTAACTACATGTGCAATGTGAATATAAGGTGTTAAGTTTACGCTAGCTAACATGATTAAGTAGCAACGATTTCAAAAGCAAAGTTCAGACTTTTTGCAAACCAAGTCGCATGATTATAGTGGAATAGCATTCTGATATTTTTAACATGTTTGATAGTGTTTTTAACATCGTTAAGATATCATGAATGTGCACACACTTATTAGATACAATGCAAAATTGATCAAGTATGAATTTGATTTATTTTTCAAGCAAATAACGGTACTAGCTATGTGTATATGATGTAGATACTTCTGAACATGCCTAACACAGACTATGTGACCACTTTATGTGTATGCATGTCAAGCATGATAGCCTTTACGATTCCATGATGTTATTTAGCCATAATTCGATAGAAATTCCAATTAAGATATGATAAATAAGCACGGACTTGAAATGACCCTATGAAAGTCCAATACCTTTTAATATGTATGATTGTTATGTGTTAACACTCTGCTACGCTAAAAAATGGAATGAGAACGAAGAAACAAAAACACAACTCTGGTCTGGCCAAGGGACAGCGCAGCTGCGCCGTCCCTAAGCCTTTCCAGAGCGCAGCTGCGCCAGGCTGAAAACTGGTCTGGAGCATTCTACTTGATTCTGATTTTTGTAATTGAGTGATAATGTTATCTAAGCTGCTAAAAAAGAGTTTTATTGGTATTGATATATGGTAATGACATGCTATGAAGATGTTCTAAAGATAATAAGGACATACTCATTTAGGCGTTGTGATATAATGTGATACCTATGTAGCAAGGATAAGACTTATGTAAGCATTGCTTATATGAGGTAGTATATGTTGATTAACTATGTAACTAATGGATATAATTATAACTATGTTACTTGATTCTGTAATGTCTTATGAACTATCTATGTGTTAAGTGTATGTGTAACTTACATATCGAGCTTGCGTACTGAATGTATTTAGCTAATGAATATTCTATACATGTAAATATATATATTACGATAGGGATTCGAAAGTATTGATTAGCTTTACGTGGATAGACTACGCTTGAGGCAAGTTTCCTGACTTACGCTCATTTATAGTGCAAGTATCTGAACCCTACTTTTATTGTGTTGTAAGTATCCTATCCTTGTGGTTACTTATTCGAGGAACATCGTAAGCAAGTTCCCTAACTTATACTCTTTCATTGTGCAAGTTTCCTTGAAGCCGTTCTTGTATATCAATTGCAAGTATCTGACTACTCTTTTATTGAGCAAGTATTTGATTCATACTCTTTATTGAACACGTATTCGAGCTTGTACCAACTTTGGTCGTACGAGTAAATAGGTGCTAGAATAATTCTTGCCTTACAAACTTATGCTTCATAGTTTGATTTAAATTACGATTATATTCTTCGAATTATTGTTGCGAGTATTGAACTCATAAATTGTTCTTATATACATTGTTGAAATTATCTACGCCATTTAATTCGGCTAGACCAATATCATGAATTGGAAAACGATCCACACCAATTGCCTTGGTGCGGACTCTTAGAAATTGACTGAGTTGAACAACCCTTGTAAAAAGGGGAACTATATAGTTGGGGTGCCGATAGTGGTGTGACAGGTTATGCATAACTCCAGGTACGATAGGCTGATCCCCTAATTGTACTTGGTTGGGTTACCAGAAATATTTTTGGTGATTCTAGTAGAAGTTCGTGGTTCTTAGCGACCACTCAGTATCCAGTATTTATTAATTTGAAACTTTGAATTCATTGGATTCTTTATTAATCTTTGGTCCACAGTGACACTCAGTGATATCTATTCATTCACTTGAAATTGTTGAAACTCTTGAAACCTTTAATAACTTCTCGACCCGTAGTAGTCCTTATTCAACTTCACGGAATAGATTTGGAAGTTATTGCTATTTATTTTGTTCACAAGAGTCTTATTTGAAATCATGAGCGATTAATTACCATTTTGCCCTTGAGATTTAGAACTGTATATATTCCTGTTCACATTTATTGGCATATTACTTGCTGAGCATATTTGTTGCTCACTCTTGCTTCCCATAAATATTTCAGTTAGGGCGGGGCAAGGTGGAACCCCAAGGCAGGACAAGTGCGAAGGCAAGGCTATGGAGTAGCTGTGCTTTTCTATATTAGGATGTTTTCGTTATGTTGTATTAAGACTTATTTAAATGTTATGTATTAAGAAATGTTTGGTTTAAGTTATGAAGTGTATTAGTAATAATTTTGAGACTTGGGACGAGAATATTTATGTTATATCAATGTAAATTATTCTGTTATTCCATTGTTTGAGACTTTAGTTATTATTAGAATTAGTACGTGACAACCGAATTCGAGATCAGTGACGGTCTGAATTTGGGGGCATCACAATGTAACCCTTCATGCTTGTTATTTTAAACATACGAGGTGATCGCATAGCTTGTTTTAGGCAAGCTCACAAGTAGCTATATCATACACGTATTACCATCCTAAGTTCACCTTTACATGTTAGGGTCTTAGTTTAGGATTTCTAAGAATTTAAGGCCAAATATGGTCATGCAATCACAACGCATACAATTTAATCATAGATATATGCGAGAAGGTCATATAAATTGTAATATACATGCTCCCGATTGTCCACATCATTTACTAATAACTAGCATTGCTTATCACTTTAAAAACATGCTTAAACTCATGCTTGGTTAACCTCTTATTGAATTTAACAAGTGAGTACACATGTATAGTATACTAGTGATGTTATACTCATTATTAAACATGTTAAAAATATCAGAATATGAATCTTAATACAGCATGTCAAGTTCATGTTCAAAGTTCATGTTTCGTTAGTAAGTTCCATTAACAAAGTCTAACATGTTCATGCTACTTTAAGATACATATATACACAAGTCATCACATCTTTCATGCACTTCTAAACCATCATAACATGTATCAAAAGTCAGATTACAATATAACATATCCAAGTCTTTTTTTCATAATCTCTAAGTTCCTTTTAAAATTCTAAGTTCACTTAGCGAGGTTCGCATGTTCACATTTCATTATGAAACTTATATACGCGAGTTAACATGCATTTCATGGGTCTCTAGGTCATACTAATGTGCCTCAAAAGTCAGAATATTAACATGGTTTATATACGTCAAAATTCGATAATAAAACCTTAAGTTTATTTTCAAAACTATAACTTTGTCATTCATGCATGAAATCTTAATAAAACATGCTTTCATTATCTTAACGTACTCATATAGGCATGTCAATCATGTTCATCTAAGTAGTGTTAACATTTTAGCACATAACAGCCTCTAGCAGAAAATAGCAAACTGTTGTAGGGGACCAGCGCAGCTGCGCCGTGTACAGTCAGTGCCAAGCACTTCCTGCTTCGGCAGAAAACTAGCCCAAACACAGAAATCCTTCAAGAATTTGATTGCAAGCATAACACATTGTATACTAACATGATTATAAACTAATATAATGATTGATAATCATTCTATAATTCAATTAACATACCTTGCAACCAAAATCAAGAAATGGAATTTTGACAAAAAATGAAAATGAAGAACATAAAGCAATCTTATACCTTTACTATATGAAATGAACTTGCTGAAATTGAAATCTCTCCCTCTGTGACTATCTTGTTAACAAACTCACAACACTCTTAATTCAACACTTAGTAAAATTCTCAGGAAATCAAATTGAAGGAAATGGGTTGTATTTATAGAGAAAATGATATCCAGACATTGTATTTCCACACCATTTCAAACCAATGGAAGACATAAGAACATGAAGGTTAAGAGAGAGTAGTTAGATGGTAGTTGAATTACACTATTATTCCCACTTCCTTGTTCATCATTGGCTAGAGAGCTATGAAATGTTTGCTAAGTTTTAAGGTTATAGGGACCTAGCTTCATGATGTATTCACGTGTAGGGAAAATGAGCCATTCAATATGGGACAAGCAAAGTAAATCTCAGCATTCTTACAACACTTATGCTATACACTTATACATAATTCATATTCTTATGTTATATTCTATATACATATCATCCATACATAGGTTATAACTTAATATCACAATATAAATTCACATAAGTAATACTTCAATGTAGTAAAGGTAATTTGTACGCATATAATTCATGTACATTTTGTTAATACCGGATATAATTTGATCAGATATTATCACATTACATTGTCTCCTTTATTACTAAATTTTATAAATTCAATAATTGTTTACAATATATCCATGATATATTATGTTATTGTATACTCATATACACATTGTCACCCACACATTTCATGTAACTCTTACAACTCAATAAAATTTACTATATAGTTTATATACATAAATAACATAGTCCCATTTCACTTTACACTTCGTATAATAAATAGTTAGTTACTATACATTATACTTTTAATATCGCATGCTTGCACATAGAAATTAATAAATTACTTGTCTTATCAATTAAATATTAATTAATAATATTAATCCATCCTTTATCAATCAATGTAATTATTAATCTTCATAACAATTAATTGATATTCATATGATTAATGTTTACATTGAATAAATATAAATCATAAACAAGTTACCTATTATTATTCCATTATTTGCAATAATAATATTCAACACATTATTCTATAATAATTAAGTAACAATTAATATAGATTAATTATTCGCTTAATAATTCCTTCGTTGATTAATATAATCATTATTATTCCTCATCACTGTACCACACAAGGCATTCAACGAGTTTATCGCAAACTCCATATATTCTCAATTATTATAATTATTCAATTTAATATAATTGAGTTAACTCACCTCTTAACACATAAATATTTATATTCAGATAAATATTCATTTCCATTAATATATTCATTTAATAATATATGAAATTTATCGGGTATTACATCCTCCCCCCCTTATAAAAATTCCATTCTCGGAATTGCTACAAGGTTACACAAATAGATGGGGATAATCCCTCATCATCCTATCTTCTAACTCCCACGTAGCCTCCTCGACATCGTGGTTACGCCAAAGTACTTTTACAGATGAAATAACTTTATTTCTTAAGGTTTGCTCTTTCCTATCTAATATCTGGACAGGAATTTCTTCGTAAGCTAAGCTCTTCTCCACTTGAATGGACTCATAAGAAATCACATGCTTGTAGTTGGCCTTGTATGGTTGCAACATAGAAATGTGGAACACGTTGTAGATGTGCTCCAACTCGGGTGGTAATGCAACTTTGTATGCCACTTCGCCCACTCGCTTCAGTATCTCGAACTGTCCTATGAATCTTGGACTCAACTTTCCTTTCTTGCCGAAACGGATCTTTCCTTCCCATGGAGATACCTTCAAGAATACAAAACTGCCGACTTTAAAGTCCCGGTCTTGCCAATGCAAATCTGCGTACTTTTTCTGGCGATCTTGAGCTGCTACTAGTCTGGCTCTTATCACTGTCACCACGTCTGCGGTTTGTTGTACTAACTCTGGTCCGAGTATTCGTCACTCTCCGACTTCGTCCCAACATAATGGCGTTCTGCACTTTCTTCCGTAAAGAGCTTCGTACGGTGGCATGCCGATACTCGCATGGTAACTATTATTATACGCAAATTCGACTAAGGGTAGGTGGTCATCCCAATTTCCTTTGAAGTCCATCACGCAGGTTCTAAGCATGTCCTCCAGCATTTGTATTGTTCGCTCACTCTGTCCGTCTATCTGAGGATGATAAGCGGTACTCAACCTCAACTGCGTTTCCATTCTCTCTTACAAACTCTTCCAAAAATTTGACGTGAAGCGCAGATCTCGATCAGAGACAATTGACACCGGCACTCCATGTCGTGAAACAATCTCCTTTACGTACATACTCGCTAACTTATTCAAACTATAGCGGATCTTGATTAGTAGAAAATGTGAGTTCTTTGTTAGTCGATCCACGATAACCCAAATGGCATCATATCCCTTCTGTGTGACTGGAAGTCCTACCACGAAGTCCATCGTAATATGCTCCCATTTCCACTCCGGTATTTCCAACGGTAGTAGTAACCCACTCGGCCGCTGGTGTTCTGCTTTAACACGTTGGCATGTCAAACATTTACTAATGCACTCTGCGACTTCCCGTTTTAGATTGGGCCACCAAAAGTGTTGCCTCAAATCTCGGTACATCTTAGTGCCTCCCGAATGAACGGAATACGTCGTATTGTATGCCTCGTGTAAAATCTCTTCTCTCAACTCGGTTACCGCTGGTACCCACACTCTTCCTTCGAATCTTAAGATACCGTCTTTATCCATTCGAAATCTTTCTTCTCCATTTTCTGCGATCCTCTTTCTGATTTTCTCGCACTCATCATCTTTCTCTTGTGCTTCTTTTACTCTATCCAACAAGGTTGGACGAGCTTCCATTATGAACAACTTCTTTTCAGACCTCTCTGGTCCCTTTACCTCTATTTCCAATTTCTCCATTTCTCTTATTAACTCCTCCTAAGTTGTCAAGTGAAACAATTTCTCCCTTCCTTTCCTGCTCAGAGCGTCAGCAACTACGTTTGCCTTATCCGAGTGATAAAGAATATCGCAGTCATAGTCTTTGATCAATTCTAACCACCTTCTCTGACGCATATTCAACTCCTTCTGTGTGAAGATATATTTCAGACTTTTATGGTCCGTGTATATCTCACATTTCTCTCCGTATAAGTAATGCCTCCATATCTTTAATGCAAAAACTACTGCCGCTAACTCCAAGTCGTGAGTAGGGTATCGTTTTTCATAATCCTTCAATTGTTGTGATGCATATGCAATGACCTTGCCGTGCTGCATGAGCACACAGCCAAGTCCCTTGTGCGATGCATCACTATATACCACAAAATTTTCTGCATTATCTGGTAGTGATAACACAAGCGCCTCGCTCAATCTCTTTTTCAGTTCTTGAAAACTCTCTACGCATTTGTCTGTCCATACAAATTTCACCGTCTTTCTTGTCAGATTGGTCAACGGGGTTGCTATCTTAAAAAAATCTTGTATGAATCTTCGATAGTACCCAGCTAACCCTAAGAAACTTCTTACCTCTGTTGGTGTTCTCGGTTGCTTTCAATTACTCACTGCCTATACCTTTGCAGGGTCTACTGAGATTCCATTCTTATCCACCACGTGGCCTAAGAATTGAACCTTCTCCATCCAAAATTCACACTTAGAAAATTTTGCATACATCTTCTCCTTTCTTAGTGCTTCTAAAACAATCTTCAGATATTCGGCGTGCTCTTCTTCTTTCTTCGAGTAGATCAATATATCGTCGATGAAAACTACTACGAACTTATCCAAGTATGGCTTGAAGACTCGGTTCATTAAGTCCATAAATGCTGCCAGGTATTAGTCAATCCAAATGACATTACCAAAAACTCGTAATATCTATAATGGGTTCGAAACGCAGTCTTTGGTATATCCTCATCCCTTACCTTTAGTTGGTGATATCCCGTCCGTAGGTCTATCTTTGAGAAACACTTCGCTCCTTTCAGTTGATCAAATAAGTCATCTATCCTCGGTAGCGGATATCTGTTCTTGATCGTTACTCTATTCAATTCTCAATAATCGATACAGAGCCTCATCGATCCGCCCTTTTTCTTAACGAATAACATTGGTGCTCCTCAAGGAGACACACTCGGTCGAATGTAACCCTTATCTAATAACTCTTACAGTTGTATCATCAACTCCTTCATTTCTACTGGCGCCATACGATATGGAGCTTTCAAAATCGGTGCCGTTCTCGATGCTAAGTCTATTACGAATTCGATCTCTCTATTTGGCGGAAGACCAGGCAGATCGTCCGAAAATACATCTCAAAATTCATTCACTACGGATATGTCCTTAATTTTTACTCCCTTTTTTTGAGTATCTACAATGTAAGCTAAGTAACCTACACATCCTTTCCTTAACAATTTCTTAGCCTGCATCATCGTAACGCAACACGATTGTTTAAGCGATGAGTTACCATAAAACACTACCTTAGACTTACTCAGAGTCTGAAGGTTCACACTTTTATCCTGACAGTCAATTATTGCTGCATGGTTATACAACCAATCAATTTCCAGTATTATGTCAAATTCTCCCAATCTAATAGGAATCAAGTTTACGCTCAGTTCATGTTCTCTAATATTTGCGCGATAATTTTGATAAACGTATTCTACAGGGATTACTTCCTTATTCGCAACTTCTATGTTCAAGGGATTTTTTAATTGTTCTCGAGGTGAATTAAGTCTACTAGAAAATTCTTCTAATACAAAAGAACAGGTGGCACCCGAATCAAATAATACATAAGCATTTATATCATTGATTGGGATTATACCTAACACCACGTCCTTCGCAGCTACTGCGTCCTGGACAGTCATGTTAAAGGTCCTAGCGGTTAGGCGATTGCATTGTGCAGGTCCGTCGATCATCAGTTTGTTTCCCCCTTATTGGCTGCTACCTCCGCCACTTCCCTTCTTTGGTAGTCCTTAATCCGGTGCTCCGTCGAGCCACATGCAAAGCATCCTTGTATCTTTTTCGGTTTTGGGCAGTTGGGCGAAATGTGCCCCTCCTGACAGCAGTTGTAGCAAGTGTCGCGTCCCTTCCAGCACTTACCCTGATGGTTCTTCCCACATTTCGGGGATCCCTCTGCCCTCTTCTTAAATCCTCCACGAAAATTTCCCGACTGATTGTTGTTATTTTTGTTGTTGTTGTTGTTGTTCTCCCACTCTCTTTTTCCCATGTTACTTCCTCCACTACTGCTTCCTCTAGTATAGTTTTCTCCTCCCGTGTTCTTTCCTTTCTTCTCCTTGTTATACAGACTTAAGGCCTTACTGCCACCTTTTGCAATGATTGCCTTCTCCAACAACGTTGCAAAGGAATCAATTTAAAGAACTGATACCTTGTTAAACAGCCACAGCTTCAGTCCTTGTTCGAATCATCTCGCCTTCCTCTCTTCATCTCCTACTTGGTGTTTCGCAAATCGTGCTAGTTCGTTGAACTTAGCCGCGTACTGCGCTACCGTCATATCACCTTACTTAAGTTCCAAAAACTTTACCTCCATCCTATTCTTCATGCTTTTCGGGAAGTAGTTCTCAAAAAATAGAGTTCTGAATCTATCCCACGCTATTATCCCTTCTCCAGCTCTTTGCTGATTAGCCTCCCACCAGTAGTTGGCTTCGCCTCTCATCATATATGTAGCGAATACAGTCTTTTGGTCTTCTCCCACACGAGCTATAGTGAAGGCCTTCTAGATATCCTTAACCCATGTCTGCGCAATGATTGGGTCAGTAATACCCTCGAACTTTGGGGGTCCTACACTCCTAAAGTCCTTAAAGTTTGTGACTGGTACTCCTTGAGGATTGGGGCGAACGGGTTCGTTATTTCTTCCCCTTAAAGCTTCTCCTAACAAATCTACTAACTTCTAGATCGGGTCAACTTGTTCCATCTCGTTATTCACTGACTTCTCAGGTGCAGTCAATCTACGTCTGGGCAGCATTTTCTGCAACATAAATTTTCACTTTTATTATTACTCAGTTATATTACTTAAGTATTTCTTTTAATACTAAAGGCATAAAATTTTATAACACATTTCTGAAATAAGCTTCATTTATATTCATATGCCAAATAGTTTCATTACATGATTATCCCTAGCATATTTCTATAAATGTCATCACATATCCCCTAATATCACAAATAACAGGGAATACTAACATACTACCACACTACCCCTCTAACAAAAGCTTACTCGGGACATAACTATCCCACACTTTACACAAAAAGTTGGGATTACAATATAGTGTATACATCACATAAGATAAATACTACAAAACTACTACTAGTCTAGCTAAGGGTCTCGTCCCATCATTCCACGCTCCACAGCGCTCTTATACGCGATCTGTGCTATATACGCCACCAACTCTCCGCTCATAGTATGTAGGGTCTATCCCTGCTCCGCTGGGTAATGGTACACACCGTCAATCACCCTCTCAAAAGTTGAACGGAACACATACCCCATCGTATTCATCTTCCTCTTCTTGCATCTGACCTCATCCTCTAGGTCGTTAGCTCTCTCATTAGCCGCTTCCCACTTCTCCTCAAAGTGTATCCTATCCATAACCTCCAACTCTAGCTGAGTACGGAGTGCTTCCTTCTCTGTCTTCTCACTCAGCTCCCTCTGTTCTACCTCTTCCAACTTTCCTGCCAGATCCACATTCCTCGCCACCGACCTGTGGAATAAGGTTCCCATCTGGATCCCTGCCTCCCTGCGGTAAGCGATCTCTATTTCTAGCTCCTGCATGGCTAACTTCCTCTGATGGTCCTCGTCCCTCAGCTTCTGGAACTCAGACTCTCTCTCCTGGGCCTCGGCCTCCAGCTCCTGGACTCTGCAGTCCAACTCTAGGATCCGCTCCTCGTACTCGCCTAACATCTGCTCCTCTACAATAGCCTCATCAGAGTCCTCCACTGGCTCATCCTCTATCGGCTCGTCCTACATTGGCTCCTCCTCTGGATCGGACTCTATCTCAATCTCGTCCTCATCGTCAGACTCAGACTCAGACTCTAGAGGTGCCTCGTATACTACATGTATATCTCTGGGCTCCTCCTCGGCCACTCTACTAGGTACTCCTGTGTCGGCCATCCTACAATCACAAACACAAGATAAACAAGCAGCAACTCCATTAGAATGTTAAATAAAACATAAGTTCATTGTATAGAATGAAGTTACATTTCATAACATACTAGGTCTCTCAAGGAAAACTCTACATGAGTTCTATCCTTTCTAACTTCTAAGTTCTCTTAAGTTATAATCTAAGGACACTCGCTCCTAAGGTTTATAACTTCAGCTCTGATATCAACCTGTGGCGCCCCTAAATTCGGACAGCCACAGGGTCACTCGAATTCGGTTTGTCACGTTCTAATATCTAACACCACAATAAATATTATGACTAAATATCGCATTGCACAGCGGAATAATACACAACTACTATCGAATAGATTACATTTAATTAATATAACTTATTCACGTCCCAAGGTCTTGAAACTAAACATCGATTATATAGCTTAATCTTACCTTAAGCATATACAAACCTAACAAATACATAATAGCATAAGTTCTTATTACAAATCATAATGTTCTACATAAATAAAGCTACTCTGTAGCCTTTCCCTTGCCCTTGTCAGTACTCGAGGGTCCGCACTGCTCTGCCTTAACAGAAATGTTTTAGGGAAAGAAAGAATAAGCAATAAGTTTGCTCAGCAAGTAATATATCAACAAGGGTGAGTAATGTAGTTCTCGAATCTTTAAAAAGATATGTCAAGGTGTGATAGTTCAAGGATAATAAGAATTATCAACAACTTTCAATAACAGTCGCTAAGGACAGAATAATATCAATATGATTCGATGCTAAATCAATATAAGATTTCAAGATAACTGAATACTGAGCAGTCACTAAGGACTATGAACTCTTATTAGAATTAACAGTAATATACTAAAAATCCAATAAAATAAGTACAACAGGTGATCAGCCTAAAGTACCCTATATTATGCATAACATTTAATCATACTTAAGTGCGCACGTCGGTCTCCCGACAAATATATATCCCCTTCAAAGAAGGTTGTTCAACTTAGTTAACACAAGAATTCCGCACCATTCAATTGGTTTGGACAGCTTTATAATCATGTTATAAGTTTAGCCGAATTAATTGGCATAGACGGCTCTTTAAATGAATAAGCGAACAATTATAAGTTCAATACTCGAATCAAAGTTCAAGAATAAACAACACTATTCTATTTATGAGGCATTATGTCATAGGATAAGAATTATGCTTTCAATTATTTACTTGTATAACCAATAATAGTACAAGCTCCAGTAATGCTCAATAAAGAGTAGGGTTCAAGTACTTGCCTTATGCGTAGTCTATCCACGATAAGTAATTCAACACTTTCAAACCCCTATCGTAATATAATTATATATATATATATATATATATATGATATCCATTAATCATATATTTCAACATCATGTCTTATCTTGGATATACAATGAACACATAAACTAAGTTCTAACCTATTTATCCCGTCATACTATATATAGCATCATATTAATTCACAAGTCTTGACTAATATACTTTTATCCTTAACGTTCCTCTTTTCGAGTTAATCAAGTTTACATATCATCATTATCACATAAGATCACAACGAATAGCAAACATATTCTTTTTAGCACTTTATAGCATTATTATAAGTTAATCGTCAAATCGGATTCAAGCATCAACATATGATATCACATAACATATATGCATATTAAAGGGTCCTTCCATGCTTGTTCAACCTTTTCACATTCAATTTTATATGATATAGGTTAGAGCTTTACATCTTTAGAAAAATTAAGGTCTTACAATATCATGATATCATGTAACCCTTCATGCTTGTTATTTTAAACATACGAGGTGATCGCATAGCTTGTTTTAGGCAAGCTCACAAGTAGCTATATCATACACGTATTACCATCCTAAGTTCACCTTTATATGTTAGGGTCTTAGTTTAGGATTTCTAAGAATTTAAGGCCAAATATGGTCATGCAATCACAACGCATGCAATTTAATCATAGATACATGCGAGAAGGTCATATAAATTGTAATATACATGCTCGCGATTGTCCACATCATTTATTCATAACTAGCATTGTTTATCACTTTAAAAACATGCTTAAACTCATGCTTGGTTAACCTCTTCTTGAATTTAACAAGTGAGTACACATGTGTGGTATACTAGTGATGTTATACTCATTATTAAACATGTTAAAAATATCAGAATATGAATCTTAATACAACATGTCAAGTCCATGTTCAAAGTTCATGTTTCGTTAGTAAGTTCCATTAACGAAGTCTAACATGTTCATGCTACCTTAAGATACATATATACATAAGTCATCACATCCTTCATGCACTTCTAAACCATCATAACATGTATCAAAATTCAGATTACAATATAACATATCCAAGTCTCTTTTTCATAATCTCTAAGTTCCTTTTAAAATTCTAAGTTCACTTAGCGAGGTTCGCATGTTCACATTTCATTATAAAACTTATATACGCGAGTTAACATGCATTTCATGGGTCTCTATGTCATACTAATGTGCCTCAAAAGTCAGAATATTAACATGGTTTATATACGTCAAAATTCAATTATAAAACCTTAAGTTTATTTTCAAAACTATAACTTTGTCATTCATGCATGAAATCTTAATAAAACATGCCTTCATTATCTTAACGTACTCATATAGGCATGTCAATCATGTTCGTCTAAGTAGTGTTAACATTTTAGCACATAACAGCCTCTAGCAGAAAACAGCAAACTGTTGTTGGGGACCGGAGCAGCTGCGCTGCGCCTTGGTATAAAAACGGCGCAGCTGCGCCGTGTTCGGTCAGTGCCAAGCACTTCCTGCTTTGGCAGAAAACTAGCCCAAACACAGAAATCCTTAATGAATTTGATTGCAAGCATAACACATTATATACTAACATGATTATAAACTAATATAATGATTGATAATCATTCTATAATTCAATTAACATGCCTTGCAACCAAAATCAAGAAATGGAATTTTGACAAAAAATAAAAATGAAGAACATGAAGCAATCTTATACCTTTGCTATATGAAATGAACTTGCTGAAATTGAAATCTCTCCCTCTGTGACTATCTTGTTAACAAACTCACAACACTCTTAATTCAACACTTAGTAAAATTCTCAGGAAATCAAATTGAAGGAAATGGGTTGTATTTATAGAGAAAATGATATCCAGACATTGCATTTCCACACCATTTCAAACTAATGGAAGACATAAGAACATGGAGGTTAAGAGAGAGTAGTTAGATGGTAGTTGAATTACACTATTATGCCCACTTCCTTGTTCATCTATGGCTAGACAGCTATGAATTATTTGCTGAGTTTTAAGGTTATAGGGAGCTAGCTTCATGATGTATTCACGTGTGGGGAAAATGAGCCATTCAATATGGGACAAGCAAAGCAAATCTCAGCATTCTTACAACACTTATGCTATACACTTATACATAATTCCTATTCTTATGTTATATTCTATATACATATCATCCATACATAGGTTATAACTTAATGTCACAATATAAATTCACATAAGTAATACTTCAATGTAGTAAAAGTAATTTGTACGCATATAATCCATGTACATTTTGTTAATACCAGATATAATTTGATCGAATATTATCACATTACATTATCTCATTTATTATTAAATTTTATAAATTCAATAATTGTTTACAATATATCCATGATATATTATGTTATTGTATACTCATATACACATTGTCACCCACACATTTCATGTAACTCTTACAACTCAATAAACTTTACTATATAGTTTATATACATAAATAACATAGTCCCATTTCACTTTACACTTCGTATAATATATAGTTAGCTACTATATGTTATACTTTTAATATCGCATGCTTGCACATAGGAATTAATAAAATACTTGTCTTATCAATTATATTAATTAATAATATTAATCCATCCTTTATCAATCAATGTAAGTATTAATCTTCATAACAATTAATTGATATTCATATGATTAATGTTTACATTGAATAAATATAAATCATAAACAAGTTACCTATTATTATTTCATTATTTGCAATAATAATATTCAACACATTATTCTATAACAATTAATATAGATTAATTATTCGCTTAATAATTCCTTCGTTGATTAATATAATCATTATTATTCCTCATCACTGTGCCACACAAGGCATTCAACGAGTTTATCGCAAACTCTATATATTCTCAATTATTATAATTATGCAATTTAATATAATTGAGTTAACTCACCTCATAACACATAAATATTTATATTCAAATAAATATTCATTTCCATTAATATATTCATTTAATAATATATGAAATTTCTCGGGTATTACAGTGCCTCTTTCAGATGCTTCACCGCTCTCGCTTCGTTGTGTCCCACCTTGTTAAGGAAATCCACAATCTTCCCTAAGGGAACTTTTCCCACCGTTTTGATTGTTGGCTTCATTACCTGCCCTGGGAGGTATTGGGGATTATCTCTTGGCAAGACTGTCGTACAATCGGTCGCCGATCTTGTTTATTATCTATAATTCCATAGAACCTTTTTCAGACAGGAAATGGGGATCTGCAACCGAGGAATTAATATCAACGGTTTTGGAGAAGCTATTTCCATTAATCCTTTCTCCCACTTCGGACACTCCTCGGATAGCTAAGGTCACAGCGAAAGTTCCTTCTACGCAAGTGATAATTGCCACCATTTCTTTCGAACTTCCCACCCTTCGAGGGTATATAATTACTTCATCAGAGAAGACCTCAGCCTCATTCATCATCTCCAATTCGACGGATTCGATCATATTCTGAATTAGATGACGTAGGGCTAGCATTCCTCCGTGGCATGTCCAGGGGCATTCAAATGATAAAGGTATATTTTACTGTGTTCGAAACATTTTGATCGAGGATCTGGGAGAGGTAAAAACTTTGTGATCTTCCCCTCACTGATCAGTATATGCATGATTTCTTCCCTAGATTACCCCAGGGGGTAAACTTTCGGTTGGCCGCAAATTCTCATCGAAGGTGAAATATAAATTCCCTTGCCATCTTTTCTGTCCATCTGCTATGTTCTTGGAGGTGAATTTGTTCCCTTTTCAGAATTGGGGAAACATTAGGAGATGTAGTGTTGATCTGCCCTCGGAGGACTTGGTCAATCAGCTATCGGGTCACCTGGTGCTGATATACGATTAGTTCTTCTAATTGGTCCATTTGTACCTTGATTGAGGCTAAGTCTTGTTCCACAATATATCTTTCCTCCGGGTACCCCCATATTGAAGGATCTACCATAGCGGGAGCTTCCCAAAATTTCCTCAGGTATTTGCGGTTTTCTCGACTTCCCGTGCTGATCATATTATATCCATCTGCATTATGTTGAGGTAATGGGTTGTTAGTAACATTTGTATGCTCTAGTGCTTTCACCACAATTTCCCCACTGTCGATCATATTCTGAATCTTGTTCTTTAAGGTTCAACAGTCCTGAGTGTCATGCCCCGATGCTCTGGAATGATAAGCACACCTCTTGCTGGGATCATATTGCCTTCCTTTGGGATTAGCAGGTGGAGCAAGCTCAGTAATCTTTTTATGTGCAACCAACAGTGCCAACACATTTTTCAATGAGTCCCCCAGAGGAGTGAATACCCTTCTTCGCTTATTTTCCCCGAACCTCGGTGCCATAAGATTTTGGGGGCTTGCAGATGGCTGGGATGCAGGGTAATTGCCTTGCTTCTGTATAGGTGGGTTATTGCTCTTATTCGCAAATTGCCTTTGCAAGATTAAGGAGACATCTTCTTTCTTCCTTTTATGTACCCTCTTGGGAGTGCTCTAGTAGTTACCCAATTGTATATGCACTGCCACTGCCTCCAAGGCGGTGAGGTCTTTGATCTTAAACGTATATCTGCCATTTCCTTATATTTTATCATTTTAGAGAATGGTTTGCCTATTCCTGCTAGGACTCTTTCGTAATAGGGTGCTTCTTGGATGTCAATGAAAGTCATCACCATCTCAGCTTCATTCATTGGTGGGCTAACTTGGGCTACCATATGCCTCCACCTCTGTGCGTACTCCTTGAACGATTCATTACTCAGTTTCTTAACCTTGGTCACTTGGTAGCGATCAGGGGCCATTTGGGATTGGAAGAAATATTGGTTGAGGAAAGCATAGGCTAAATCTTCCCAACCATGGACCTTGGAGTTATCAATTCGAGCATACCAAGTTCAGGCTTCACCATCAAGGCTCTTTTGGAACAATTGCATTCGAAGGTTTTCATCCTCGGTATATGATCCGAGTTCGCCTATGTAAACCTTTAAGTGGGTGTATGGATCGCCCAATCCATTCTAATTTTTGAATTCTTCGACTTGAAATTTATTTGGGTATCTCGCTTTTGGAAAAATACATAAGTCAGAGTAATTCACACTCCTATGGGATCCTATCACCTTAATGGATCGGATGACATCCTACATCTATCTAACTTTCTTCCTGATGTCTCTAGTTTCTCTGTCCTCTGGTAGGTCTATTATTTCCCTTGTTAGATTCTTATCTGGGGCCTCTTTACTTGCTCCGACGACGAGTGGGGATACTGGAGTAGACATTTTTGTATCACTATATTTTCCCGATACTCGCATATCTCCTTGTGCAGAGGATTAAGTTTGAGTTTTTAGTTTGGGCTCCTGAGCTAGCTTACATTATTCTCTCAACAGGACGGTCATCTCAGCAATCTGTTTCTTAAATTCCTCAAACTCCTCTTGAGATACTGGCATAGGTTTTGATGAACTGCCCTCGACCATTTTGGCTAGTGGTGATCATTCCTTCTTGCCTCGAAATCGAGTTATAGGACCAATCTGCACAAAACTGACATCTAGTTTAGTCTTGATATTGGTAGATGATATGGATGAATGATATGTTATGCATCAGTTTAGGGTCTTTTTAATCTTTTCTTGCAAAATAAGGGGTTAGTCATCTTGATGACATGATAAGAATATATAAATGATAGTTTAAGATCGATGGCATTTATATACTCAGAAAGGTAACAGGGCATGAAGAGACATCTTGCATGCTTGGTTTGTCAGAGGCTGACCTATCGTAGGATTATTTTCACGGGCTTTTTCAAATGAAGGTTCCCAAATCTTCGCAATTTAACAGATGGAAACGCCACATCTTTTAATTGGAGCGGATCTGTGTGGTTCCTTTCCTGAGCCTCACAAGGGAACGCCCTTTAGAGTCCAATAATAAACAATCGACGGGTTCGCCTACAGGTGGAGGAATCACACAACATACATTCATACATTCATCGCGCATTACCGCATGCAAATGATGACAATATGTGAGGCATTAATATAAAGCGCTTAAAGATTTGATACATTCATCACACACAGACATTATTTACACAATACACAAATGCAAAATGAAAATCAAAAAGATTGAACGTGACTGAAGCCCCTTATGTCCCCAGTAGAGTCAACACCTGTCGACGCCAGGGAAAATTATTTTTTCTTTTTATTCCTTTTATCTTGGTTTTTCTTTCCTTTTATAGTTCGCTATGTTGATTAATTTAAAGAGTGAGATTTTACGAAAGGACCGACATAAATGCTGACAAATTTGAAAAGATTGATTTTTTTATGATTGGTCCAAATGAGACAGAGTCGCGAGTTAGCATAAGTTTAAAAGGATGTACCAACTCATCCAGATTTTGAAAGTTTTCGCAATATAGCTCAATATGTGACTCCGTAACATTGGACTGGAAACCCGAGATTCTTAGAGTTCGGGGGCTTGCTTAAGCGAGGGGAAGGTGTGTGTGTGTGTGCATCTTTCGTGAAAAAATGGTTACCGCGACTTATTGATTTTCTAAGCATAAAGTGTGTGTGTGTGTGTGTGCGCGCTCTCGTGTGTGTGTGAGAAAGCTTTTTATTATGATAAGTGCTTTGATTTTAGAGTTTATTCTAAGCCTGATTTTGAGTTATTTGAAAGTAATGTTGTACCTCTTTGGACCAATGCACGAAAGATTTGATTTAGATAAAAGTTCATTTTTAGAACAAATATATATATAATTGACGTTTTCGAAAATAAGGTTTTCAAATCTTTCGTCAAATAGGAATAGAGATACTTTAATACTTCTGATTTATTATCTTTAAGATTATAATGTGATTTTGAAAGTAGTGATGTACCTCTTTGAATCTATGCACGAAGGATTCAATTTATGTAAAAGTTTATTTTTAGAACAGATATATATTGAAATGACATTTTGGAAAAACAAGGTTTTCGAATCCTTCGTCAAATAGGAATTGAGGTCCTTTGATACTTCCATTTATTAGACCTAAATATCTCTGTTGGAAATTGCATGATTAAATTTGCTGTTGGAATAAACAAATATGCATTTATGCATGCATTAACAAATGTGTAAATTCCTTAGAATAACATAAATGAAATAATGTACAAGGACTTAGAATAGAAAGATCAAACTTGTTAGGTTGATCTTATGAGCTGAATTGATGTAATAGCTAAAAGGTTCGTAAAGCTTCTTTGGCGCTGTGAAAAGTCTGAATCCACTAAGTGCATAATCGTAGAGTCTGCCCGAGCAATCGTAGAGCTAAGTGCAGAATCATAGAGTCTGCCCGAGCAATCATAAAGCTAAGTGCAAAATCATAGAGTCTGCTCGAGTGATTGTAGAGTTATCACAGAGCAACTCCAGCATGATCATAGAACAGACTACAAGAGCCAAGTACAAGATGGTATAGCACTATCAAATCGCAGAGCACTCTCAGAATCGTAGAGATGTCAAAGTCAAGTCACTCTATGATTCCCACAGGCAAACTACGACTAAGTAATCGTAGAGTACATGAAAGACAGCATCAGAATCATCGAGTTCATTTGGCTGATTAGTGAGAATGTCTAACAATGAAGACTGACATACGAACGTTGCAAATTGAAAATCCCGATATACTCACCAAACAACCTTAGTCTAAATCGAGGAAACAAAAGAAGTGACTACCAACTAGTCTATTAAAAGTGACGGCTCAGAGGTGTTAGATGAAAAAGCAAACTGATGTGACAGGCGAGTCAGAAATGAGCTGTCACATGAACCCAGAATGCCAACATCAAAGATCCCAGAATATCTGAAGCATTAAATGCTCCAACGGAAGCCTTTCAACGGAAAGAATTCAAAGGCATCTACATAAGACAAACATATTGAACATATCAGATAAGCAAGAACATACAAAATAAAAAAGGATTTGTCAAAGTCTCACTGTACAACTCAGAAGAAATATCTTGCTTCGCTACTAAGTTCTTCAGAACTTATGCTCAAGGCAACTTAGTAGCACAACAACGAAACAAACTCTTATCATAGAGCTGCCAAGTCTGTTGTGTTAGGTTTTGTGTGAAATCATGGTGCAATCAAATTGCAAAATAGTGGAATCATGGTATATCAAAGTTTTAAAAAATTTCGCAAACCAATTACCTGGATCATCTTTATGCACAATTATTAATTAAAACGAAATAGAAGGAGATTAGATTCATACCCTTATAGAACGAAGCTTCCACAGGTACGAGTTCAACTCTTTGTTCTTCGTGATCTCCTTAAATATCCGGGATTGATACCTTTCTTTGATTAACGTTAGTCACCCAAGTGTTTAGCCTCTAGAGGTGATCTACCAAGGAAGAGGATTTGTTCAAGGAGGGTGGTTGGCTAAACCCTAATTTTCTATTCTCTATAGAAAATGAGTATTCTCCAACAATTAAAATTTCGTCTACTGATATCTAACATAAGACTCCTCTTAATATAGATATTGGTCAACCCTTCTAAACCTATTAGACATAGGGTTTTATTTAATTAATTAAACTCCTTTAATTGATTAGGTTTTACAACATATTGGAAATAATTAATTAAACTCCTTTAATTAATTTGCCTCCTAATCTCATTAGGAATAAATGAGAGTACTAATATTAAATTAATTCCTAAACTCCTTTAAAAATCAAAATAATAATAATTGTAATAATATTAATAAGACTCCTCTTATTAATTTATATTAAATATTTTTAAAATATTAAATAATAAATATTAAGCTATTTAATTTATTCTATCACCATAGATTAAATTAATTACACTTAACATATTATTACGATTATGTCATTACCTTCTTAAATAATTATTCTTTCTTTTATGGTGTGACCCTTTAGGTTCTCCATATTAAACCGGTTGTGAATAAATCAATTAGAATAATTCTAATCTTATTTAAATAAATAAATTAAACTAATAATCTATTTAAATAAATAACATTTATTCTACAATAGGGATAAGCCTCCCAAGCAATCAACAACTTTCCAGATAATATAGATTTCAACATTAATCATAAAAGAACATGTGAGTAAATAGTTACCGTACAATTCAATCCTTCCACCATACAATGTCCCAATTAAATATAAGACATGGAATTACGGTCAAGTCTTATTTTATTTAATTATATATATTTCGATTAGAAAATGCACAACTCCAAATAATGCAAATTAGAAACTCCTTTCTAATTTCATTCTGCCTTGGTCAAGGACTACTGGGTTGTCATTTAACGAATCACATAGGACATATCTCTTCTTTTACTAGAAGCAGTAGATTCTTTATTGATCATTCATTATCTCCATATATAATTTATTACACCCAAGCATACCCTTTGATATACCTTAAAGGTCTTAAGGAATAAGTCAAAGTATAATCCATTACACACAAGATACTATGATGATATCAAGTTCGAGGATCACTTGTACTACTATCACATTAGGAATTCCTATTGACAAGCGAGTAAAACTCTATTAGGTATTCCTTAGCGAGTCACGTTCAATGTACTTATTCTCTAATAAGTACCTACATACTTACTTTAGTGTCTCCACATAAATGATCATGAGATCAATCATCCTCATCCAATGAGCAAGCAACATATGTACCAATCTATCCGGATTTACTAATCCCCTTTTTAGTAATCCAACGATTAGGAACTATTTTAGTTTTAAGCTTTCTAAGAATTTAGATCTCATTAGCATGATCAACATCATGATTCTAAAAGCATTGCTTAGAACTATGGGTTATTTACATATTATAAAAACAGCTTCATGTAGATAATTAAATGCCTTTAATAAATGAATTCTTTTATTAATAAATAAATAAGATCGTTTACAAAGTATATATTTTATCATCATACATGATTGGCTTGTATGCATACTAATTTCAATCTCCCACTTGCAGTAAAGATAATTGCCATGGTATCTCATACCCATCTTCTTTAAGTGACGATCAAATTGTTGATGTGTTAAAGCTTTAGTAAATGGATCTGCAATGTTGTCTTGAGAGTCTACACGCTCCAAGGTGACGTCTCTTCTTTCAATGATCTTCATGATCAAGTGAAATCACCGCAACACGTGTTTGGATTTCTGATGAGACCTGGGTTCCTTAGCCTGTGTAATAGCTCTAGTGTTGTCACAGTATAAGGGGACTGCTCTTCCAATGCTAGAAACCACACCAAGTTCTGTTATGAACTTCTTCATTCAAACAGCCTCCTTTGCAGCTTCACTTGCAGCTATGTACTCTGCCTCTGTCACTGAATCAGCAACTGTTTGCTGCTTGAAATTCTTCCAACTCACTGCGCCTCCGTTCAAGGTAAATACATACCCTAAAATAGATTTACTATCATCTTGGTTCGTTTAAAAACTTTAGTCTGTAAAGCCCTCGAGTTTTAATCCAGACCCACCGTAGACAAGAAATGCATCCTTAGTTCTTCGTAAGTACTTTAGGATATTTTTCACTGCCTTTCAGTGCTCTTCTTTTGGATTCGACTGATATGTACTCGTTACACTAAATGCATGAGCGACATCAAGTCTAGTACATATCATTCTATACATGATAGATCCTATTGCTGAAGCATAAGGAATCTTACTCATACGGTCTCTCTTCTTAGGTGTCTTTGGGGCCTGTTTCTTGGAGAGATGTATTCAATGGCTCATCGGCATGAGACCTCTTTTGGAATCTTTCATGATAAATCTCTTTAGCATCGAGTTAATGTACGTTTCTTGGGATAAGCCAAGCTTTCTTTTAGATTTATCTCTATAGATTTTTAGCCCCAAAATATAGGATGCTACTCCAAAGTCCTTCATTGAGAAGTGTTTAGATGACAAGATTTTAATCGATTGTAGCATAGGAATGTCATTCCCTATTAGTAATATATCATCAACATATAATACAAGGAATGAAACAGCGCTCCCACTAACCTTCTTGTACACACATGGTTCATCTTCTTTTTTGGTAAAATCAAACTCTTTGATTGTCTCATCAAAACGGATGTTTCATCTACGAGAAGCTTGCTTCAATCCATAAATGGATCGTTGCAGCTTACAGACTTGATTTGTTCCATCCTTTGAAACAAATTCCTCTGGCTATGTCATATACACATCCTCCTCAAGTTTCCCTTTGAGGAAGGCCGTTTTCACGTCCATCTGCCAGATCTCATAGTCGTAATAAGCTGCAATCTCAAACAAAATCCAAATAGACTTGAACATTGCTACTAGCGAGAAGGTTTCATCATAGTCACACCTTGTCTTTGTTTGAAACCTTATGCAACCAGTCGGGCCTTATAGGTCTCTACCTTGCCGTCCGCTCCAGTCTTTCTTTTAAAGATCCATTTACACCCAATAGGCTTAATGCCTTCAGGTGATGAAACCAAAGTCCATACTTGGTTCTCATCCATAGAGTCCATCTTGAATTTCATGGCTTCAATCCATTTCTCTGAGTCTTTATTACTCATAGCCTGTTCGTAATTTAATGGATCATCATCATCCATAACGTGTACCTCATTGTCATCCTCTATGACGAATCCTTACCTATCAGGTATCTTCGGTACTCTTCCAGATTTACGAATAGGGTGTTGTTCAGAAGGTGTCTCTACTTGGATAGGTTTATCCAATTGATATGTAGTGGTTTGTGATTCTTGAATTTCTTCAAGTTCTATTTTTCTCCCACTAGCCCCTTCAAGGATAAACTCCTTTTCCAAGAAGGCAGCGTATTTCGTAACAAACACCTTTTACTTAGTAGGATTGTAGAAATAGTATCCCAAACTTTCTTTAGGATATCCCACAAACGTGCACTTATCAGATCTTGTCCCGAGTTTATCATTTTGAAACCTTTTCATATAAGCTAGACATCCTCAAATCTTAACATGCTTAAGAACAGGTTTCCTCCATGTCCACATCTCATATGGAGTCTTGCGGACAGATTTCGAGGGGACTTATTTAGTAGATATACAGCCACTTTTAGGGCATAACCCCATAATGATACTGGAAGATAGGTAAAACTCATCATGGAATGAACTATGTCCAACAATGTTTGATTTCTCCTTTCAGATACTCCATTTAACTGTGGTGTACCTGGTGGAGTCCATTGTGAGATTATAACACTATCTTTGAGACAATTGAGAAACTCAGCGCTTAAGTATTCACCACCTCGATCTGATTGAAGAATCTTAATACTTTTGTCAGTTTGTTTCTCTACTTCATTTCTGAACTCTTTGAACTTTTCAAATAATTCATATTTGTATTTCATTAAATACACATATCCAAATCTTGAGTGATCATTAGTGAAAGTAATAAAATAAGAATACCCTCCCCGTGCATTCACTGTCATAGGTCCACAAACGTCTGTGTGAACCAACGCTAACAACTCTGTAAATCTTTCTCCTTTTCCACTAAAAGGAGATTTAGTTATTTTACCCATGAGACAAGATTCACAAGTTGGATATAATTCATAATCAGATAGCTCTAAGAGCCCATCCTTATGCAACATGGATAATCTTGTTTCGTTGCTATGACCGCGTCTATAGTGCCACATATAGGTATAATTAACATCATCTCTTTTCCTTTTCTTATTTTGTTCTATTTGAAATATATTTTCATACAAGTCAAGTATATAAAGTCCATTTCGCAAATTACCAACACCATATAAAACATTGTTATTATAAATAGAACAATTGTTGTTCTTTATTATAATGTCAAATCCATTCATATCTAATACGAAAGCAGAAATAATGTTTCTAATGATATTCAGAACAAAATAAAAGTTATTTAAATAAATGGACTTGCCCGTAGGTAGTGCTAAACAATAAGTGCCTACAGCTAATGCAACAACCTTTGCTCCATTTCCCACTCACAGGACAACCTCATCCTTGTTCAGCTTTCTACTTCTAACCAGTCCCTGCACAGTATTACATATGTGAAAACCACAGCCGGTATCCAATACCCAAGTAAAATTTTGACTTTCTGAAAAATTAATTTCAATCATGAACAAACCTTGATTGGAAGTCGAAGCTTCTCCAAGCTTCTTCTCTGCCAGAAACTTCTTGCAGTTCCTCTTCCAGTAACCTGGCTCGTTGCAGTGGAAGCACATTCATTTGCTAGCTGAATTAGGTTTCTTTTGATCCTTTCTGTTCACCTTGCCCTTAGCCTTCTTAGATTTCTTCTTTTCAAAAGATACCTTGGGCCTATTCCTTTTCTTGAAGAATCATCCACCATTAAGAATTGGTTCTTCTTGGATGGGAAGTGACCTTCTGCAGTTTTCAACATGTTCAGTAGTTCAGGCAAGTTGACATCCAACTTATTCATGTGGAAATTTACAACGAACTGTGAGAAGGTCTCATGGAGTGACTACAAGACTAAGTCTTGACTCAACTCCCCATCCATGACGAACCCAAGCTGTCCAAGGCGTTCAATCAGATTGATCACCCTTAGGACATGAGTCTCAATGGCAGTGCCCTCGGTCATCCGAGATCGGAAGAGCTCCTTAGATATCTTATATCTAGCAGTTCTACTTTATTCACCATACAACTCATTGAGGTGAAGCGACATAGTAGGAGCATCCATGTTTTCATGCTGACGCTGAAGCTCGTTATTCATGGATGCGAGCATGATGCATTGAGCCACAGGTGCATTATCTTGCCACTTTACAATAGTTGCAATCTCTTCCTCAGATGCTATTTTTGGAACAGTTCCGGGGACAGGTGAATTTAGAACATAAGAAATCTTTTCAGCAATGAGAACTATTCTCAGATTCCTTAACCAGTCCGTGTAATTCGTCTCGGTTAGTTTGTTAGCATCAAGTATGCTTCGTAGTGAAATTAGTGATTTCAACATTTTTAAATTTCTACATGTGAAAAGATAACATTTTAGCAAACATTCATTTAATTAATTATTTACATACCAAAATAAATTAGGTCTTATTTTAAATTGGTATCTCCAACTATTTTCTTCAAACTATATTACCCTCACTTATAGAGTTCGGCAAAATCTATTTAAAGATTTGCTAGTAAGAATAAGGATCCTATTTCAAATGTATATAGCCTTGTGTGTGCACAACAAACTATATATAAGTAAATAGGTAGACAACTCTTGTCAATTACATCATCATGTAACTCCTTGTATTTTGCTTCTTAGATCATAATGGTCAAGTGTGTGCACATCCGAACTAAAATGATTTAAGTTAAGTCCAACCTAGCACTTCATATATTCAAAAAAGAAAAATATTGTCCTTGTGTGTGCACAACAAAACAATATTGTTCAATTTTCTTTATAAGCATCAAATGTGATTAAATTAACATCTTAAATACTTAATACTTGCCTTGTGTGTGCATAACAAACTCATAATAAATATTTAATACTCTATTAATTTTATCATGCTAGAAGGCGATATTCAATATTCCAAATATCTTTGAACGCTTTAGACTTAAAATAATTTCTTTGAGGGATTTGTTATTATTAGTCTCATCTTGTTTAGCGCGCATGCACACACACACACACACACACACACACACACACACACACACACACACACACACACACACACACATATATATATATATATATATATAAAATATGCGTCATTTAATAAAACATGTGAAGCATGTTTGCATAAAATATAATATATATATATATAATACTTAGCATGCACATATAGAATACTATATTCTACTCGGATTGATTATTGACTTTTATTCTAGTATGGTTCACTAGAGCCACCAAGTGAACCAAAAAGTCAAACCTAGGAGTACAAGAATTAAATTTAAACGTAACTATTACATTTAAACCCAGGCTCCATTACAAACGGGTCTTCACGCGCTCCTTGCTCCTTGGTCTCCAATTTCTTCAAGATAATTCTAACTAGTCCTATTACATAAACTATTTAATTTAAATAGAAACCTTGATCAGCAGTCAAGGGGAAGTGCATAGGAGGGAGATAGAATTTTACGTCAAGAAAAATTAGAGAAAACGAGGTACGCAGACCCCATTTAATAAAACCTATTCATTTAAGCATTCAACTAAAATAAAATCCAATCACATTGGTCAATAGTCCATAATCAATCCCATTTATTTTCATACATATCACCATATGCATCAATAGCTAAAACATTTAATATATACATTGATATCAATTTAATGCGCAATCCTCGTTAGTTTCGGAAACCAATTTCAACTCTAATTAATTATCATGGAATTCAATTTCAACTCTAATTAGTTAGCATGAAATCCAATTCTAATTAAAATAAACAACTTTATTTTAATCCAATTCCAAATCTAATAAACTCTTTTATTAATCTAGAATTACAGAAAACATTTAATTTTTAATTAAAATAAACCTTTTATCTTAAAAAAAATAAAATAAAAATTTTTCTGGTGAAGTGGCGCTGCAGCGCTTCCAGTGAACTGGCATCCAGCACTGCCGCGCCACATCATCAAAAACTGAGACCCGGACTCGGTGCTGCAGCACCACGTCTCCTTCAAGAACACGGAGCTGGAGCTGCTGCAAGACCTGTAACCGGCGCTGTAGCGCCGCTGGGTAGTGTGCGTTTTCTTGGTTCGCAAATTGAGCAGTATTCTCCAAAAAAATATAATTCCTAGCTAACTATTATGCCCAATTAAATTGTTCAAAACACATATCAGTATATATATCAAATCTAGACAATTAATAACTCGCATAAAGGTTTGGCTCTGATGCCACTGTTAGGTTTTGTGTGAAATCATGGCGCAATCAAATTGTAAAATAGCGAAAGCATGATATATCAAAGTTTTAAAAATTTCCACAAACCAATTACCCGGATCATCCTCTTTGCACAATTATTAATTCAAACGAAATATAAGCAGATTAGATTCATACCCTTATAGAACGAAGCTTCCACAGGTACGAGTTCAACTCCTTATTCTTCGTGATCTCTTTGAATATCCAGAATTGATTTCCTCCTTTGATCAATGTTAGTCACCCAAGTGTTTAGCCTCTAGAGGTGATCCACCGAGGAAGTGGAATTGTTCAAGAAGGAAGATGGTTAAATAAAACCTAGTTTTCTATTCTCTATAAAAAAAAAGAGTACTATCCAACAATTGAAATTATGTTTACTGATATCTAACATAAGATTCCTCTTATATAGATATTGGTCAACCCTTCTAATCCTATTAGACATAGGGTTTTATTTAATTAATTAAACTCCTTTAATTAATTAGGCTTCCCAACATATTGGAAAAAATTAATTAAACTCCTTTAATTAATTTGCCTCCTAATCTCATTAGGAATAAATGAGAGTAATAATATTAAATTAATTCCTAAACTCCTTTAAAAATTAAAATAATAATAATTGTAATAATATTAATAAGACTCCTCTTATTAATTTATATTTAATATTTTCAAAATATTAAGCTATTTAATTTATTTTATCAACATAGATTAAATTAATTACACTTAACATATTATTACGATTATGCCATTACCTTCTTAAAAAATTATTCTTCCTTTTATAGTGTGACCCTTTAGGTTCTCCATATTAAACCGGTTGTGAATAAATCAATTAGAACAATTCTAATCTTATTTAAATAAATAAATTAAACTAATAATTTATTTAAATAAATAACATTTATTCTGTAATAGGGATAAGTCTCCCTAGTGATCAACGACTTTCCAAATGATATAGATTTTAACATTAATCATAAAAGAATATGTGAGTAAATAGTTACCGTACAATTCAATCCTTTCACCATACAATGTCCCAATTAAATATAAAACATAGAATTACTGTCAAGTCTTATTTTATTTATTTATATGTATTTTCGATTAGAAAATGCACAAGTCCAAATAATGCAAATTAGAAACTCCTTTCTAATTTCATTCTGCCTTGGCCAAGGACTACTGGGTTGTCATTTAACAAATCACATAAGACATATCTCTTCTTTTACTAGAAGCGGTAGATTCTTTATTAATCATTCATTATCTCAATATGTAATTTATTACACCCAAACATACCCTTTGATATACCCTAAGGGTCTTAAGGAATAAGTTAAAGTATAATCCATTACACACAAGATACTATGATAATCTCAAGTCCGAGAATCACTTGTACTACTATCACATTAGGAATTCTTATTGACAGACGAGTAAAACTCCATTAGGTATTTCTTAGCGAGTCACGTTTAGTGTACTTATTCTCTAATAAGCACCTATATACTTGCTTTAGTGTCTCCACACAAATGATCATGAGATCAATCATCCTCATCCAATGAGCAAGCAACATATGTACTAATTTATCCGGATTTACTAATCCCCATTTTAGTAATCCAACGATTAGGAACTATTTTAGTTTTAAGCTTTCTAAGAATTTAGATCTCATTAGCATGATCAACATCATGATTCTAAAAGCATAGCTTAAAATTATAGGTTATTTACATATTATAAAAACAGCATCATGTAGATAATTAAATGCCTTTAATAAATGAATATTTTTATTAATAAATAAATAAGATCGTTTACAAAGTATATATTTTATCATCATACATGATTGGCTTGTATGAATACTACTTTCATGTTGGGCTTGAAGAGTTCTTAGTGAACTAGTGTTCCAAGTCTACTGGGCTTGAAGAGTACGCAGTGTACTAGTGTTCCAAGGCTGCTGGTCTTGAAGAAATCTTAGTGATTCGAAGTTGTATCAATATCCTTAGTTGATTTCCTACTCCTAGAGTAAAAGAGTGGATTAGGAGTTTTGAGTACTATGAACCACTTAAAACAACTGTGTCTATTGGGTAAAATCTAGTTACGCACAACACGCAAGTATACGTGGTCAACAAGTAATAAAGTGAAATTAGAGTATCGTTCCCACGAGGAATTATTTAATAAAAATTACCAAATACTAACTCTTAACCAAACTAATTTTATTTAAAAAATTCATTTAAAGTTTTGAATTAAACTATTTAATTACATTAATACTAATTACCACTAGTTAAAATAAAATTATGGAGAGTTAAGATCACAACTTCACTTATCGCTTCACTTAAATTAATACACTTCTTATCAATTATGCTCACTATTCTGAATTGTTAATCAAGACCACATAAATAAATATGACCATCTCTCAATGCATTATACACAAATCAACTTAAATTCACATATGATAGAATTAAGAAGAACACCCTCATTAACTAATCCACTATATCTCTATATAAATTATAATTAAAGAGGATTTCAAGCACAAGTTCTTCATCAGATTACATGCGATGCATAAATATATCTCTATCCTAGACATAAATTATGAATTTCAACGCCATGCAAAAAACACAATCACATGCTATTATAATCATATCTAAATCTATAATCCGTCTCTCAATTTCATATAGATTATCACAGTAATTGTTAGCTAGACAATTAAACAATTCAGCCCAAATCACAATAGACAATCCCTAAAATAAATCGCAATAATCAATTGAGAAGCATATTAAAATAAACTACGCAATAAGATCCATTTAAATCTTAAACAAAAGATTTAGTTCATTATTATTGAATCAAAACAAAGAATCCACAATTGAATAAACAATAAAAGATAAAAATAAGAGTAGAGAAGAGAATAGAATCTGTTGTCAGCAAATCTCATGCTCCTTCTTGCTCCTGCTCTTGATCTTCAGTGGTCTCCAAGTTGCTTCAATCTCTAATCCAATCCCAACTAGGGTTTTTTCCTAATCTAATGAAATCTAATCTAAACTACTCTAATCGAATAGCATCCCCTAATCCTTGTGAATACTCTCCTTTTATATCCCTCTCCATGTGTCTTTTAGTCCTCCTTAAAGTCCTTGAACCAATCAGCCAAATAAATCCTTCTCGGAGTCAACTTCATAAAATTTCTTCTTTCTTCACGACATTTGCGCCTAGGCGCAGATTTTACACTAGGAAAAATAGCCCCGGCGAGTGAAAAGAAACCAGAAATTACAAAAAAGCCATTAAGCTTCATTTTTTATGTTTTGGCCCTCCGAAGTCGTTTCCTACAACACAAACACACACAAAAAAAAGTAAAATAACACTAAAATTACTTAAAGTTAACAAAGAATCAAGTCTAAAAGGTGTCCAATTCGTAGGTATAAAACCCATTAATCAGTGTCATTTACATTTAGTCATCTCATAACTTCCATAACTGCTATATCTATTATAATTGTTACTTGAACTGTAATATCTGTTTTATCTTAAAGGGGATAATTAAATCATATATTCCGCTATGCTTAATTAATTTATTAATTAACAAATCTGATAAGTCACTCTTTGCAAAGAAATTTTTTTTAAAGTATCTAATCAACCCCCCTTCTAGATAACTTTCGTGCCTCCAGGAACTAACAATCTCTATCCCCGATTCGCTTTATTCTTTATAAAAGCTCTGTGCGATTTTTTGATTTGAAAATTATTTTGGGTGATAATGCATGCAAGAAAGCGCCAAAAAGGGTCGGACCATAATCGGGCATAAAAGCCATCTCGATGAACCCAAGCACCCACAATCATAAATTTTCACTATCACAGTATCTTAAATCCGACTTCTCGAAACGAACCCCTCAAACTCATTTTAAGATCCAATATTACGTGTACAACGATTTTGCGTTATTTAAACATTACATTGTAAACAAAAAGTCCATCGTGGGAATCTAGTCGAGATCCGGTTGTTAGATTTCGACCCCAGGATTCCTAGGCTCACATTAATATACTAAAACATATATATACAAGATATCCTAAACTAGAGATTAGATGATTCATCCGTTGAAATCCCTATCATGAGCCATTAGAGCCCCATCGCCTCTAGATATAGATCTAGGGTTCTACGGGATGACCGGGACTGACCAAAAGTATTAAAACGACTAGATCTATCAAAGATCTAAGCTGATCTAGCGTATGGGTTAGGGCTTCGAGCTCCATAACCGGTTAAAGGGCTAGATCTGGCTAGATCTAGGTAGATCTAGTCCAAGGACTTGATTTCTAATAATGTATTCACAAAATAACCGGTAAAATCTCTAGATCTACCAACTACTACATAATATATATGTAAAACAACAAGTCTAAATAGATTTAAACACTATATAAAATAGATCTAGTATATTGAACAAGATTTACAAAGAAAATGAACAAAATTTAGCCTTTTTCACCTTGTGGAGCAAAGAAACAAGCTTCTTTTGGCTTGGATTCGATCTATATCACTCTAGACACTCAAGATGTACAAGATGTGTGATTAAACAACTCAAATATGGTGTAAAGATGTAAGATCCGAGCACTTATCTCTCTAAAACTCCTTTCTCTCTTTAACTTCCCTTTTTTCTAAATGAGCCGTTGGCTGCTGGTTAAAGGCCCTGAGCCAGCTGCAATTGTACCTTCGGTTAGGCCCCGTGGGTCCCGCTGTCTCGAAGTTCGTTTCTTCGGTGTTGGTCCGTGTAAAAGTTGAGCTTTGTACCCAAAAATCCCAAAAAACTTATGCAGAACGCTGCAAAATAAGGTCGAGTCTGACTGAATTGAAGTCCGGGAAGATGATACAATTAGCTGAAGGGTATCTTCCGGTCTCCGAAGGTCTTTAATTGGCTCGTCTCGAATAATTTGCAGTACAATAGTTGCTGTGGTGACTTCTTGTGGCCACATTCTCAGCGTTGCGATCCTCGTTTGGACCACATCGTGCCTAAGCGTCGTTGTACTTTGATTTCTCCACGGGATTTTCTCCGGGATGAAATGATGCTTCTGCCCTCCCTCAGGGTTGTTTCTAAGGTGAAATTACACTTTTACCCTCCTGCAATGTTAGTCCAAGAAAAACAAAATTTTGAGTATCTACAGAGGGTAGATAGCCAAGGTTTAGCAGGAGGTTTGTGGGTAGGGTGGAATAAATCCAACAAATTCCATATTATACAAAAAGGGCTAAACCTAATTCATGGTAGAGTAGTTGATGATATGCATAAAAATTGGTTGTTATCGCACGCACTGCCGAAAACTCATAATAGACCTCTTTTTTGGCAATCTTTCTCAAATTCTAACCCAGGTGAGGACGATCCTTGGTTGTTAGCTAGGGATTTTAATCAAATTCTTCACAAGGAAGATAAATTCAGTTTTTCATTGGCATCTATTCAGGGTACAAATGTCTTGCAAGAATTTATTAACCAAAATTATTTGATTGAACTTAATGTTAAAGGGTCTCACTTCACATGGACAAATTATAGAAAAGATAATGGGATGGTGTTTGAAAAAATTGACAGGTTCTTGTGTTCCACCTTCCATAATCGGGCATAAAAGCCATCTCGATGAACCCAAGCACCCACAATCATAAATTTTCACTATCACAGTATCTTAAATCCGACTTCTCGAAACGAACCCCTCAAACTCATTTTAAGATCCAATATTACGTGTACAACGATTTTGCGTTATTTAAACATTACATTGTAAACAAAAAGTCCATCGTGGGAATCTAGTCGAGATCCGGTTGTTAGATTTCGACCCCAGGATTCCTAGGCTCACATTAATATACTAAAACATATATATACAAGATATCCTAAACTAGAGATTAGATGATTCATCCGTTGAAATCCCTATCATGAGCCATTAGAGCCCCATCGCCTCTAGATATAGATCTAGGGTTCTACGGGATGACCGGGACTGACCAAAAGTATTAAAACGACTAGATCTATCAAAGATCTAAGCCGATCTAGCGTATGGGTTAGGGCTTCGAGCTCCATAACCGGTTAAAGGGCTAGATCTGGCTAGATCTAGGTAGATCTAGTCCAAGGACTTGATTTCTAATAATGTATTCACAAAATAACCGGTAAAATCTCTAGATCTACCAACTACTACATAATATATATGTAAAACAACAAGTCTAAATAGATTTAAACACTATATAAAATAGATCTAGTATATTGAACAAGATTTACAAAGAAAATGAACAAAATTTAGCCTTTTTCACCTTGTGGAGCAAAGAAACAAGCTTCTTTTGGCTTGGATTCGATCTATATCACTCTAGACACTCAAGATGTACAAGATGTGTGATTAAACAACTCAAATATGGTGTAAAGATGTAAGATCCGAGCACTTATCTCTCTAAAACTCCTTTCTCTCTTTAACTTCCCTTTTTTCTAAATGAGCCGTTGGCTGCTGGTTAAAGGCCCTGAGCCAGCTGCAATTGTACCTTCGGTTAGGCCCCGTGGGTCCCGCTGTCTCGAAGTTCGTTTCTTCGGTGTTGGTCCGTGTAAAAGTTGAGCTTTGTACCCAAAAATCCCAAAAAACTTATGCAGAACGCTGCAAAATAAGGTCGAGTCTGACTGAATTGAAGTCCGGGAAGATGATACAATTAGCTGAAGGGTATCTTCCGGTCTCCGAAGGTCTTTAATTGGCTCGTCTCGAATAATTTGCAGTACAATAGTTGCTGTGGTGACTTCTTGTGGCCACATTCTCAGCGTTGCGATCCTCGTTTGGACCACATCGTGCCTAAGCGTCGTTGTACTTTGATTTCTCCACGGGATTTTCTCCGGGATGAAATGATGCTTCTGCCCTCCCTCAGGGTTGTTTCTAAGGTGAAATTACACTTTTACCCTCCTGCAATGTTAGTCCAAGAAAAACAAAATTTTGAGTATCTACAGAGGGTAGATAGCCAAGGTTTAGCAGGAGGTTTGTGGGTAGGGTGGAATAAATCCAACAAATTCCATATTATACAAAAAGGGCTAAACCTAATTCATGGTAGAGTAGTTGATGATATGCATAAAAATTGGTTGTTATCGCACGCACTGCCGAAAACTCATAATAGACCTCTTTTTTGGCAATCTTTCTCAAATTCTAACCCAGGTGAGGACGATCCTTGGTTGTTAGCTAGGGATTTTAATCAAATTCTTCACAAGGAAGATAAATTCAGTTTTTCATTGGCATCTATTCAGGGTACAAATGTCTTGCAAGAATTTATTAACCAAAATTATTTGATTGAACTTAATGTTAAAGGGTCTCACTTCACATGGACAAATTATAGAAAAGATAATGGGATGGTGTTTGAAAAAATTGGCAGGTTCTTGTGTTCCACCTTCCAAGGAGCTCCATTTAAGGCTTTGTGATTGGCTCTGGTTGCTGTCGATATCACGAGGAAAACTGGAATATGGAAGGAATTGTGTCTCACTTTTTCAAAGTTATGAGAATAAATCAATTGATGATGAAAGAATTACGCAAATGGAATAAGGAGAGGCATGGCAACATTAAAGAAAGAATTAGGCTTACATCTGAATGGTTAGCCAGTTTTCAATCTAGCCCAACCATGAATGAGAATATTGTTGCTCAACAACAGATTAACCAGGGGCTTGATTTACTTCTGGATAAGGAGGAAGTTTTATGGTCTCAAAATCAAGATTAAATTGACTGGCGATGGGAGAAAGAAATACAAAAAAACTTCACCTATATACTCGATCTCGTCGCTCTATCATTCGAATTGATAGCATTCATGATGGAAACCAGTGGATAAATGGTCATGAGAAGGTCATGAACCATTTTTTTCACGTCTTCTCCGTTCAGTCCAAGCCTGAACCACCTAAAAATCATCATCAATATGTTGAAAGTTTTCTTGAACCATGGACCCAAGTCCCTGTCGGACAATGATATCTAATACTACTAGTTTGCTCTTCCATTCAAGCCGGCAGAGGTTCACACTATAATATTCCAAATAGGATTGATCTATAAAGACTTCAGGCTCGAATGGTATTCTAGCAACTTTTTTTTTATCAAATTCAATAGAGTGTTGTGCAAAAAAAACTCCATCACCTATGTACTCTTATTTCTTAACTCAGATTTTTTACACAAAGAAGCCAATAAAACTTTTATTACCCTAATTCAAAGAACATCCCTATTTCAAGTGTGATCTTGAAGCATGCTCAAGTAGTAAACAAGTGTGTTTTAGAAGTATGCTCTTGCGTCGGGCCAAGTTATAAACTTCCACAAATCAAGGGTTATACTTAGTAACAATATGCCACATATACAAGCAACTATTATTTAGGATTTCTTTGGTGTAGTTAAAGTGTTTGAGAGTCGAAATTATTTAGGCATTTTGTAACGAATAGGCAGGGATATAGAAGTCAATATAGGATTAGTGGGGGACATAATTGTAATAGTGGTATTCTAATATAGGTATATAGCTGAGTTGTAATTCTATTTGGAGAGTAGTGAATGATAATATGATATTTCTTTTCTCTCTCTACGTTTCTATCTCCTTATTCTCTTCTGTCTAACTGCTCTCTCTCAACTCAATTTTCTATTTCTCATTCCCTGAATTTCCTTGATAATTCCAGTTCTACTTCTCCAATTCATTACAATCGGTATCAGAGCTATTCCGATCCCAAGCATAATGACAGCGGAAAATCAAAATTCTGCAACCCTAGAAAATAATTTGGAGAAAATTCAAGAATTAATGAAAGGACTACAAAGTTCTATTAATGAAGAGTTCAAGCACGTTATGAAGAAATTTGATGACTTAAGAGCTTCCATTCCAAAGTATGATCGAAAAGTGCTTATTTGTGGCTATACGGAAGAGGAGGATTGCTTATGTGAAGCAACAAATTCCTTAAATTCAGTATACCAAGACATTAATGATGAAGATGATGTGAATCTGGATTTTAAGGAGGAAGGGAGCCTTCAAACATAATTGCAGATTTAACAAAATGTTGGTTCAATTGTTCTTAAGATTGAAGGTCATTAGGATTTTCTGGCGGGAATTGAAGCCAATCTCACTCGTCAATTAAGTTTATACTGATCATTCAATTCGGGACAAGGTAACTTGTGTTACAAAATGTGAATTCTCATCCCCTAACTTGACACCAAGCACTAAGGAAGTTGTGTTCTTTGCAAATAAAAAAGAAATTGATGTTGCGTGCAAGGTATTTGATGAAATGCCAAGGCGTGTACTAAATTCTGGCTATGCTGAGAAGGAGGGTTATTTGTATGTTATAACTAATCAATATCCGCCAAAGTACAATTATAGTGGAGGTGAGACTGAAATTCCAACACTACAAGAAATCTCACATTTTATGACGAATTTTTTTGCCACGCACTAAATTTTGTCACAATTTGTTAATTAATAATTACGAAATTCATAATCATCACTAAAACTTTTGCTTTTGTGACGACCTTTAATTTTGTTACAATTAATCATTTATATCGTCACTAATTTACACATTTGATGACGATTAACAAAATTTCGTCACAATTTATTTTGGAGGAAGAATTTCGTATCAAAATTTTGGAGGGAAACCTTTTAGTGACATGTTTGTAATAATTTATGACAGTTTTATTGTCACACAATATTTCTTTCGATGACAACATAATAATTTGTCATTAATTATTTGTAAAATTTAGTGGCAATGTGATTTCGTCACTAATGTTCACATATAGTGACACCAAATACAAATTCATCACAATTTTATTTGGAGGCAATAATTTTCTAAAAAATTTTGGAGGAAAATTTTTTAAAGACGAAAAAAGAATAATTTATGATAATTTGTATTGTCAGAAATACTAATTTTATATGACGAGATAATAGTTCGTCACTAATTAGATGAGTGGATAAGTGACAAAAATAGTTCGTCATAAATTCTTATATTTAGTGACAAAGTACGTAATATCGTCACAATTTTATTTGGAGGGAAAAAATTTAAGAAATTTTGGAGGCAAATTTTGTAAAGACGAAAAATTAATAATTTATGACAATTTGTATTGTCAAAAATACCAATTTTATATGACAAGATAATAGTTCGTCACTAATTAGATGAGTGGATAAGTGACAAAGTACATAATATCGTCACAATTTTATTTGTTGACAAAAAAAATAAGAAAATTTGGAGGCAAATTTTGTAAAGACACTACAATAAATTAAGGATGTAGCAAAGAAATTTTGTGAATAAATTTATTCCTTCACACGAGAAGTTTTTTAGCGAAGAAAAAGTAAAGGAAAAAAAAATTAGTGACAATATAGTTATCCTGGAAGAAACATTATTCACTATTTAGATTTTTTTCTTTCACAAAATTGAGATAATTAGAAGAATGTTTGGCGTCAATTTTTAATAAAAATTTGTTTAAAAAATATTATTAATAAAAAAATTATTAATCAGTATATATTATTATTGAGAGGTTTTTTACGTTAGATAAAATCGGTCACTATTTTTTTAAATAAATTTTTAGAATCAATTATACTGAATATAAATTGTATTATATCCCTCGCCCTCCTCCTTCCTTTCCACAATTTCTAAAACCCTCCAATCCCAAAATCTGCAACCTCCAATCTTTCGCCAAAACCCCCAAATCTCCATCACCATCTTCATCCCTCCTCCAATATGGGTTGAGTATATCCATCACCATATTCATCATATCTCCTTCCTTTCCACGATTTCCTTTTCTTTCCACTATTTCTGTTAGTTCACACCACCACTTGATGCTTTCTGTGAGTTCCCATCACCACTTAATGCTTTATGTGAGTATGTCCTCCAATATGATTTTGTTCTTCGATTTGGGTATGTCTACCCATATATAATCATCGTCTTTTTCCTAATTGATTGTGATCTCAAAAACCCAGATCTTAATATTCTTTCTGATTC
Source organism: Panax stipuleanatus (assembly GCA_020205555.1). NCBI lineage: Eukaryota > Viridiplantae > Streptophyta > Magnoliopsida > Apiales > Araliaceae > Panax > Panax stipuleanatus. The sequence continues at coordinate 67,194,553 of CM035116.1, read as the reverse complement.
GCATCATTTGTGGGAAATTTTCAATCTTCTACATTGTTCTAAGGTAACAATTTCATACATGATTTATCCCATCATTTCTGTATGTGTGTTTGTTTTTTGCTTTTCTTTGCATTATAAGTTTTTCTCTAACATGGGTTCCTTAATTTTTCTCGTATTTACTTTGATTGAGCTTTACAAATTACAAGTAGATGTGTTTGTTCCTGAATTCTCCTACTTTGATTATAAATTTTTTCTTTCCTTTTTATTTTCATGTACATCTTCTTTGTAATGTTGTTAGAAACTTGTAGTTATGTTATTTGATTTTGTTAGTATATATATTTTTTAATCTGGAGCCCAATTGTACAAGTATTGCCTTCTATTAGAGTCTTTAGTTTGAATATCTTCTTCAGATTTACTTTTTGATTTTGTTGGTGAAATGATCATAATTCCATAATTTTTTTAATTATTTGGCTACATGGTCGAATAGAAGTTGTTTCAAATTTACACATTTGTGGAATTGTATGTGTAGCATCTGAGTCTCATATCATTGGAAACTACAATAAATCAACAATGTTTAATTGGAATTGATCATGGAATTTAATGTTCGATAAGAAGTATCACAATGTGAAATACAGAAAATTTCTGAATTCCTTTGCCTTACAAATATTAGTATTATATTTTGAGAGGTGGAGACTGATGAGACAACAATGACTTCTCTGTGTTGTAAAGTAAAACGGTTCTGGTTTTGTTCTTGCAGATAGGGACAGCTCAAGCTACTGTTTCAAGATCCCTTTCTGTACCCAGAAAAAATATTGTTATAGTAAGATCGGTTTCTTTTGCTAAACGTAAAGAGAATGTTCAAACAGATGATGTTGATGGTATGTAGTCTGCTGATGTATATTATCATTTAGATTACTTCTTTAGTTTGTAACACTGACTCAATGAGTCATTGGAATACCTTTACAATTTATTAGATGAAATGTAGCAAACCTTTATAACCACATTTTCTTTGACTGAGTTGCTCCATCTTTCACTCTATGTTGTTGTGTTGGCAAATGTATTATATTTTAGAAGTGGTCCACGTATATAGATTTCATTTATTTATTTATTTTTATATTTTTCTTTGATTGCTTCATGACAACAGATTAATCGAACAAAAAAAATCATTGCTTTTTTTCATAATCTCATATCCTATTTATCTGTAACAACATCAGATTGGAATGGTAAATAAAGCTAGGAAAACATAATAAGATAATAATAGAGAGAAGTTATTTTACTCTTGACTGATTCTAATGCATCAATTATTACAAACAGTAAAAGGAAAATCACAATGGAAGAAGTTGAGAGAGGAAGTGGACCAAGTGGTTAAGATGAATTACAATTTAAAAATTGAAATACAGGTTGGTGAATGTGGGGTATGGGTAAGTAGGATAGAAGATGAGACGTGTTTGTAGTGGGCCACTACAATTAATCATAGGTTATTTTTCGGTGTTTGAAATGAAAACCTTTTTGAATTGCTCATGTCCTATAGTCTTCTTGGTGGAATATATGAATGGTGCTTATTGAACTGCTCGTGTCCTATAGTCTTCCTCTGATTGTTATTTTCTCTAAAACATTACTTTTTTATAAATCAAATCAAATAACTGTTGTTCCAGCAGATGAAGATGATGAAGAGATTCCTGAAGAAGAAGCTGTTTGCAGGATCTGTTTTGATCCATGTGAGGAAGGTAACACACTCAAGGCGGAATGCAGTTGCAAAGGTGCACTCAGACTTTTACATGAAGAATGTACAATTATGTTGTTAAGCATGAAAGGGAACAAGAATTGTGATGTCTGTGGGCGAGAAGTTTTGAATTTACCTGTGAATTTACTTCGCGTACCAACTTCCACTCAAAGAGATAACAGAGAAGGGCATAATCAACAGGGTTTGAATGCAAGAACAGTAAGGTAAATTTAATCAAAGCCTTATAATTCATCCAAAGGCATTTCATATCAGGTGGTTAATCAGTCTGTGTCCTGGTCAGATATTGCCTGGAATTGAAACTTAGAAACCTTATTGGTACTTTGAGTTAAAAGTTGAGTCAGTCCTTCATTTTGCTAAGCCTATTCTATATAACCCAACTAAATTACATTTGCTTCAGTACTGTAAATTTGTCAGAATTCAGAAGCTAATCCTTACTATCACTGAGACGAGATAAAAATCCACATCCAGGATTGGGAATTGACTAATTTTTCAGCCAACACTGTTCATTAATTTTCTCTCCTTTTTTGTCTAGTTTTTAAGTTGTTTAATTTAATTTAATTGTGGTTTCATCCGTAACTTTATGCAGTGCCTGGCAGGACTTTGTGATGCTTGTCTTGATTAGCACATTATGCTATTTCTTCTTCCTTGAGCAGCTTCTGGTTAGTTCTCTGTCTATGAGATATAGCATCAATACAAATATTGGATTGATTTTTGCCTTGTAGGCTAAAGCTTCTCTCATATCATTGGCAACTAAAGTAAGGGAAATCTTGTTGCTTCCTAGTTAGCTAATAAGCTTGGAGTCACAGAGGTTTGATTTGATTTTTTGATTTTCTCATTTTCCATTCTTTGAGTACATTTAATTATCCTGAAATCTGAAAAGAGTAACTCTTCCTTTTCATCTTCTACTTTTTTGTTGCTCAAAACTTCAATTTGTGAACAGTGCAACATCGCTCATGCTTTGGAGAAAACAAAATATCCAGATTCTGACTTGTACTGGAGGAAATATGAAGACAAGTACTATTTCTCAAGCCAATTTACAGCTGATCACATTGGTGTTAGGTACTTCAACAAAGGGTTTCATAATTCAGAACTTATTGCAGGAATCTGTGATTTATGTTTTTGACGTTAAGGAAGGGTATAATATTTTTTTTCTTTCTGAATTTGTAAACCATATTTAATTTTTATGTTGAGTCTGGATGTTTGTCTCTATGATCAACTGACAGCACCTTCTCTCTATTTGTGATATATTGCGGCCGGAAACATGCGACATCTTATTGTTGAGGCATGTATTGCTAGAAATCTTTTTGACACATCAGCATATATACCCCCAAAATAAATTCACACAACTCATTCTCAGTTGTCAAATACACACTACAAAATTTAAATATAAATTTTTATATTCCAACTATTACTTTATCGTGCATAATAAGACAACACATAAACTGTGAGTTTTAATACAAATAACAATACTCATATTCCTTATCAATGATACGTTACATAAAAGTACAGTTAATAACTATTTTAAAAATTAAAATCTTTAAAAAATGCTCAAGAAAATACATGGGAGGTCATGCTTCTAAGTTATAATAGATATTGTAGGAATTGAGAATTAATCTTGGTTGACCCAATAGACCCTAAAGAAGAATGAGAAGATTATTATCTTGTTCATTCCAATGGTGGGTATTCTCTTGCCTTATAATTATCTCCATTATCTCAAACTGAGGATTATATTTCAACCATGCTCTAAGATTATATAGGTAGTGCTCATAGATATAATCAGTAAGTGGATGCGCACAACCATGTCTTATGATAACTTGGAGTCGTATGTGGTTAGACATCTTGTATAATAGTGACAACACGCCCTTCCAAAGTCGGGTTCACCTCATCACCCTATTGTTCACCAAAATTAACTGTTAAATGACGTATAAAATACGATACACATATTTCAAATCCTCAATATAATTATTCTCATACTATTTTATAGAAAACTTCAACACTTATAGACCATCGTTTTATTCCCCTGTTATCCTTGCTCGACCCAGCTACACTCTTATTACCTGAAAGGAATTGTGAAGTAAAAGGGTGAGCACAAATAGCCCAGTAAAGAATATTATGACTAAAGATAATTAAATTATCAATAACCTTCATCAGTAATGAATCAGATATTTAGAACCTTAGTCCTCAACAGGGAAAAATCTAATAGAATACAATAGACAACAAATTTTAGATCAACAACTGCAGCGAAACAGGTAATCCATTAGAAGAGTCAAGCAGAACGTAATGTGTATTATCTTCTCCATTTTAAAAGTTCACCAATAATATTTCATCCCTGTAACATCGATCAACAGTTCCTGCCCACAATCATGTAAATAGTTCATGATTATAATTATATTGATAAATTCCTCATCGCACCCAGGACGAAGATAATTTTCATCACCTGTCTTTACCTGTAACACCAAATATTATAGTTATATTAATTCACAATTCATGTCCATAATCATGTAAATCAATAGTTTCTCCTTGCCACAAAGACTTAATATAACTTTCACTCAATGTCCTTGCCAAAAAGGCTAAAGATACTTAATAATCATATCGTCTTCACACTCTACACCAAAGGCCTTCAAATGTAGTATCAATAGTCATGATCATACCAATCAATTGTCTATCTTTGCACTACGGGCCAAAGATATTCAACTGTAATATCAATGGTCATGATTATGCCAAACAACAGTCCATCTTTGCACTACAGGCCAAAGATATACAACTGTAAAATCAATGGTCATGCCAATCAACAGTCCATCTTTGCACTACGGACCAAAGACATACAACTGTAAAATCAATTGTCATGATTATACTAATCAACATCTCATCTTTGCCACAAAGGCCAAGGATATTCATCAATCAACAGTTCATCTTTGCACTACGGACCAAAGATATCAATTAATAGTTCATCTTTGCACTACGGGCCAAAGATAAATTTAACCATAATTTAAGTCTGAGGATTATGACAATGATATAAGGAATGAATCAAGTGAGATTAAGGACAAATATTCGAGATTTATAATTCAATTTATCCAGAGTTCAATAATATCCAAATAATCAACATGAAGATCAAAACATGGATCCAATTTCAAGAATAAGATTCATAAATCAAAGATAATTTGGACAAAAAAATAAACCAATTTTTATTGTGAATAATACCCTGTGAATAGTATCCCGTAAATAGTACCCTGTGAATAGTACCCGAATGAATAGTACTCCGACATGAATAGTACCCTGGATGAATAGTACTCTTGTATGAATAAAAGATAATTTGGACAGAAAAAAAACTAAATTTCATCGTGAATATTACCCCCGGCATAAATAGTAACTCGGATGAATAGTACTCTGGCATGAATAGTACCCCAGATGAATAGTACTCCAGCATGAATAAAAGATAGTTTGGACAGAAAAAGAAACTAATTTTGTCGTGAATATTACCCCGTGAATAGTACCCCGACATGAACAGATTTAAAATTTCAATAAGAAAGTTCATACCCATCATTCCATTGAAATAATATTTCATATGAGTATGAAAGAATATACGAAAATGTAAATGAATTTTTACCCGTCATGCGGTAATCCGCGTAGACAGATCATTTTCACAATTTAATAAAAATGAATACGAAAGGTTATTCACCATGCATGCGGTAGTCCGCGTAGACAGGTTATTCCCACAGAGAATGAATACGAAGGGTTATTCACCATGCATGCGATAGTCCGCGTAGACAGGTTATTTCCACAGCTTAATAAGGAATAGAATAACAACCCTTACGAGTATTGAAAGAAAATAACATCCTTTACGAATACGAAAGAAATAATACCCCTGACCTCAGTAGAAGATTGGATACTGCAATAGTGTAGTAGCAGAATACTCTTCTTCTTTCTCTCTTATTCTCTCCTTCTAATTTTTGATTATAACTTTGGTTTGTAAAATGGTATGAAATAATGAATGGATGGAGGATTATTTATAGGCTAGGAGAAAGGTGATAAATTACACTTTAGTACCTTCATCTTTATCTTTATTTTTAATTTAGTCCCTTAAGTATTATCAATCTTGCACCACCTCCCCTAATAGTATATGCATGTGAATCAATAGTTCCTTGCATGTGAACTAGTAGCAATTAATTGCCCATTTATCCGATTAATTGTCCGTTTGGTCAATTTAACATCCGAAAATTAATTATTATCGAAATAAATATCGATTTCCACTAACATTAATATTTCCAACACAATAAAAATATTTATATCAACACTTCATCATTAATATTATAACTCACAATATTATAGAGGGAGAAAAAAAACAAACAAACCTGCCTAACTCCCTACCTAATCTTTCTTTCTTTCTCTTACGTGAAGCAACCAACTTTAAAAAAAATCCAACCAATTTTGCAACAACTTTAATAAATGTGGCCCCTCCCATAAAATGCCACCCACCACACCATCAAATTTTGAAAAAGAATTTAAATACAATTTAATCATCTCCACCTCAATTAATTCATATGTAACAATTTATATATATTTAATAGTATTACTATATAAAAAAATATTATAAAATTATACTATTATTATCTCCTTATATTTTTATAATATAGTATTATAATAATATATTTGAATGAATATTTTATCGAGAAAAATAATTGCGATTCCTCAGAAAATATGCCAAACTTTCAACAAATATCTCATTCTAAATTCCTCCATTTATAAAATTGAACCAATTATCATATTTTTATTCATCAATTATTATTCACAATAAATATTACAGAATCACAATATTGACAACCAGGTCGTTCTCAGGAAAGAGGGAGCTTTCCGATAAGGATTTATCCTTATTGACGAGCAATTATATAACCTAACCCCTTTCCTCGACATAACTTTCTAGACATTGTCAATAATGCTATCTAATAATATTACTTCAATAATACGAGTTACTGTGTTGTGACAATTATTAATTTGATAATATAAAATACTATGTAATTATCATTGTAGCAATTATTGAATAAAATATTGAGTAACTTCTTACGTAAGCATCAATAATAAGAGATACTGTGCAATACCGTGTGCTACTGTGCAACAACGTGTATTACTGTATTTTTATCACCAGGTATTTCAACAGTTTAACGGCAAAAGTTTATTTTTATAAAAATATTACTTCTGTCGCTTTCTATATCCGACAGTTATTCTGTTGTGGGGCCCACTAATTATTGATTATTTCGGCGCCGCCGTCATACTTTACCGAATATAATATTCTCCGACAGAAGGAATATTCTCCGACAAAATGAATATTCTCCGACACAAAGAATATTTTATGACAACTTGCTTACTTTGTAAAATTTGCACATATCACCCTTAACTTTAATCTTTTATCAATTTAACCATTTACTGAATAGAATAATAATTATAAGAAAATTGAATACTTTTATTTCATAAAATTCGGGGTTTTACATATATGACCAGGCTATGTGAAAGGATGCAGCAACTAAATCCATCGTAGTGTGTTTAGCCAAATGCCTGGTTGGTCATCATTGCTGAAAGGGTACCCTTTAACTTCTGCACTGATATGTGCTTTGGTTACAACTCCAACTTCTAGGTATGCTCACCTATGGATGCCCTTTTTCTCAAGGCCATGCTGTAGTAGGCTCATTGTAGTCCTCATTGAAACAGTATTGTGTTAAACATGCTTTACTCTTATATTTTTTAATCACACTTTGATTTATCAGGTTTTCTGTTGTTGTTTGTTAGTTTGAAATGAAATTGTATTGTGAATCCTTCTCGGAGTGACAACTGTCGATTGTGTTTAGATTTTTTTCTTACATAGCTTGGTAAGTTCAAATTCAGTTATTTATGCTTCTTTTTTTCTTCTTGCTCAATTTGGTTAGTGAATTTTGAATAACAGACCAAACATATCAGTTTTTCCCCTCTTTTTTGCTTCTTTGTTTTGGTGAGAATAACAATGCAGACAGCGGTGTAGTTTGTGGGTATTGTCTATGTGCCTTGAAAAAAAAGCTAGATCATCAGTATCCCCCTCATCATATGAGAAATTTAAATTATTGTAGGATGAATTGAGCTGATTACTTCAGAGCTCACTCTGTTTTTCGATAATAACGAAAAACAGGGAAAGGTTTTGGCATTTTTTTTATAAAGAAAAATATATAAGACATAAGAAGTTGTGTTGTCTGAATAATATTTTGGTCTTAAATGTTTTAAATGTTTGGTTTAGAGTTCTATTTTGGAGGTAATTGTGACTATAATGAATTGGAAACTCCACTTTTACTTGTTAAATTATTTAAAGTTTTGAAGTTGTAATGTTTTAACCTTGAAAGCAGATACCAATACATCATGTTAGTATGAGAAATTAAATTCATTCCTAAAATTTTTATTTAAAATTAGTGTTTCTCAATAAAAGTGTGGGGCAAAGATTGTTTCAGGTTCATGCTCCAATGTAGAAGTTGAGAAGATGTTGTGAAAATTATTATCTTTGTGGCAATCCTAAGATCTGGGCAAAGATTGTTTCAGGATTGCAGTGTTGGATATTCAACCCCAGCAAGGTCTTGCCTAGTTTTCCAGACAAGGAAGGCATACTCTTGTTAGAAACCTTAGATCAACCAGACAAAGAAAGGATCTGCATTCACAGAAAGTCTTGCTCCTAGGCACAAGTGAAGCAGCATACCATGAATCTGTTCAGGAATCATAAATATCATTATATTGGCAATTATGTTGGCTGGATCATGGATAATGGAGCACTCTATTTGTGATTATGGATTGTAGGGTCGGTGTAATATGGGGATAATACTTGGTTTTGAACCCATCACTTTCATATGTTGCTCTCCAAATACTTGTACATATGGATTATATATCTTTTGAGGTTTCTTTGTATTTATCACACTCATTTTAGTGTATAATATTATTTTGAAAATGATATTATTAATTTTTGCAATGGGTTGACTGAAATTTTTATGTTTTTTTGCTATTTATTTTTAAATGAGATTTTGGATTTAATTGTGTTTATAGATTAATACAATAAATTAGTTAATATAAAACTAAATAAATTGAAAATAAATTATAATTATGACAACGACATAATTGTCATTTTAAATATATTATTAGGTGACGAATTGTTCTATCGTCATTTATTTTCTTGTTTTTGGTGACGATAAACACAATAACACGACGAAAGAATAATCATAAATATGACAATATTATCGTCATTAAAATTAGATGATTTAAATAGTGTGACATATTTTCGTCACTAAAACAATATCCTTTAATGACGAAGAAAGATTTTCGTCATTTAATGTACTAAGTTTTGATAACGAAACATAATATAGAGTGACGAAAGTTTCATTCAAATAGTGACGCTATTAACGTCACTAAAAGTAATTAATTATAGTGACAATGATGTAGATCGTCACCATAAGTTAAAACATTTAGTGACAACATTAAATATTGTCAAATAAACCTTTTTATCACGCTCATACGGTGACGGTCTTGGTGACGATTAACACTCGTCACCAAATGTTTTAGCAACAAAAAATAAATTTTATATGACAAATTTTAGCGTCATTTTTTGTGTAATTTCTTGTAGTGCAATGAGTGTTATTTGTGCGTTAACTAAGAAACCAAAGGAGGTAATTGTTGATATTGAATATGCTGATGTTACTAATAAGTTGTTAATTGTTGAATATGTGGAGAATATATACAGGTTTGATAAGCTTGTTGAGAATGAGAGTCGAATTTTTGACTATATAAACTCACAGCTTGAGGTAAATGAGAGAATGGTTAAAAAAAATTGTCTAGATAATTTCATTTCGGTCCAATCTAGTAAACATGCCATTGGAATTGATTTGGGTACAACTAACTCATGTGTTTCTACCATGGAAAACAATGTTGGAGAGATATTTTATGTAAATAAAAAGGGATTTCTAAGTGCGGACAAGGTGTTTGACAAAAGTCCTGAGCCAACTAGAGTTAGAGCTAAATTTGGAAATGAAAAGGAAGCCCCAGACACTTAGACAATGGAATGAGAGACAAATATAAAGGTAATTGACAGAGAAATGGTGTCGACATCGGGAAATTTTTTTGGCGATCCCCCTTTCCCTAATGTATTTCTACCCTTATTTGTTTTATCTGAAGGATGAATTTTTAGGAAAAGGCCGACATATAATGCCGACGATTTGAAAGTTTGATTTTACAGAGTCGTTAGTTGGTATATTTGAAATGGTTGTACCAACTCAACCGAGTTTTGTTTAAAAAGTTTGCAAGTAGGTCCAATTACTGGACTCTATTGACTTGGCCTTGCAAATCGAGATTCATAGAGTTCGGAGACTTGATTAAGCGGGGGGAAGGTGTTAGGCATCCCCCGATTTCTGTGAAATACAGTTACTGTTGGGTAATATCTATATGCGTTACACGCAAGTGTACGTGGTCAACAAGTAATACAATGATAAGATCAAGTATCGTACCCACAGAGACAATAACTCCAATTTATTCAAACAAGTACCAATTTTATATTTTTTTAGATTTATTAAACCGATGATTAACAGATGATTTTTTATAATAACTACTACTTGGACTAAAATTAACACTAATTCGAGGTTTTAACAAGTTTTGGAGAATTAAGCCTACAACTTCACTTATTACTTCACTTCGGATAACCTACTTTCCTTTAGCTTATATTAATTATTCCAGATTATTAACCAAGAACACAAAAGTAAATATAACCATCTCTCAATGCATTATATTCATACTCACTCAAATCACAATTGATAGAATTAAGCAAGACACCTTAATTAACTAACTCACTATATCTTTATGTGAATTATAATTGAAAAAGGTTTAATATCGAGTTCTCTTTAGATTACGTATGATGTATAGTTATCGCTATCCTACACACAAATTATGAATCCCAACTACTATAGAAATCACAAACATACGTCACTATGGCCAGTTCTAATTTCATATATCATCTGTTGACTTTATATGGGATAACAAATAATTAGTGATCAAGCAACTATATTAATTACACACAAACCATAGCAAATAACCTGGAAATAATATTCATAAACTAAACTGAAAGCAAATCCATCCGTCATTACATAATAAGATCCGTTATAGGCTTAAATAAGAATTTAGTTCATCATGGATGAATAAAAACCCATAATCCACAAAGTGTAAACCATTCTGAATACAAGATAAATATGAAAAGAGAAAGTAGAATCTGAAATTATGTCATTACTTGTCTCCACGTTCGCCTTGCGTTCGTCGTGTTCCACTTCGCTTCAAATCTCCTCACATGTCAAAGTCACGAACTAGGGCTTCAATCCTGTCTAAGTATATCTCAATATGTCTCTCTATACGCCCTAAATAGTCCTCTAATCAGCATCTAAGTTGTAGTCTTTCTTTCCATCCGAATCCTAATCGAATAAGGAAACTCTTCTTTCCAGCCGCACCTACCCGTCCCAGCGGGTATTTATGCCTTGACAAACCCGCCTCGGCGGGTGTTCCTACTATCCAGCCAGCTACATGTTCGCCTCAGCGGGTTTTTTACTCTACAGAGGCCCGTCCCAGCAGGTCATCAAGCCATCTAATGCTGAAATTTTGCATTTAAGTCTCGTTTCCATCCGTTCTATCTCCTGCAAACAACATTATAAAACAAAGTAAAATGATACTAAAACTACTTGAAGTGGCCAAGAATCAAGCTATAAAGGACACCGATTCATAGATATAAAACCCACTCATCAAATACCCCCAAACTTGAGACTTTGCTTGTCCTCAAGCAAAACAATGCACATGCAAATAAATACAATGCCTACGAATGCAACTGTCAGATAATACGAAGCTGACCAATATTGGCTCAGAGAAAGCACAACAGATATAATCAACAAATCTAACCAAAGCCATAACCACAATTTAAACCAATCTATGAATCAATACATGTTAACACCAATGTAGTGTGTGTGTTCAACAACAATGTGACCAACTACAAGTAAAATATACCACATAATATGCATCTTAGAAAGAAAACACCGTTCTAACTCAAGAAATCGCGTAAACAAGATAATGCAACATCGACTCAACATCAACCAAGTCAGAAGTCAATATGGGAGATTTTCTATCTTTATTTATTTACGGGGGTATTTTGCTCATTTTCCCGTACTTCTATTTCACTCATGACTGTGCAATATTTAGTTTTCTTAGGCTTTTCAGTGATACCCGTGTATTGAGCTTTCGATCAACGACTCCCAAGCCAGATGGCTTTAGGACACTAGGTGTAGAAACATCCCGTATGGCATACTAACTCGAGTATCAAAGGCCACGAAACCAAACAAGTCATGGTGTTTATTCACAAAAAAAATTCTCTTTTTTTTTATATTTTCCAAATTTTTCTCATTTTTTTCTTTTTTTTTATTAGATAGCTCCCATATTTTCCCTCAAACTTAGGGTTCTGCCTACTCTTGGTCATTACTATTAGTTCACTTAATTTCTGTCATTGAAACCCAATTTCTTTTAAGACATCAATTATGTGACTATTCGACCCAAGTTGAACTACATTGTCATCCTAACGTGCTAACGGTTACAACAATGTCAAATAGGCAACAATTCATGTAAAGGTCTGAAATTACATATATGTCCTAGTTATCATTATTGTTCAAGTTCTATGTAAGTCCAATTTCATCACTGGCTATGATTACTTCATACATACTGACTTATTCGACTTATGCAATCCTAACTAACAACTTTTTTTTTTCTGATTTTTTTTATAAGCATAAAAACACTTAAATAACTAAACTACTGAAGCAAATCACTAACTACTGCAAATAATAATCTACTCTAACATGTAATGTTCTCACAATAACATATATATAATACACACCCCCAAACTTAACTATCGCAATGTCCTCATTATGAAAATTAATGAAATTAAGCGTAGAGGACTTCCCAAAATACTCATGGCTCCGACTCAACCTCCTCCACGTCAGAATTCGAAGGTGGATAGCCGGGAAGTGGCTGTGGAGTAGGGAACTGCAAAGGGTTAGAGGATGTGTTCAGTCTAGCAAACGCCTCAGCGACCGCGGCATTGAAACTGTTCTAAGTATCGAACATGTGGCTTTACCTCGCCGCCAACCAATCTCTCTTTCTGTCATCCATCCTGCGCTGCTCATCCAACTGCTGCTGAAGTCAAAACTATGAACTAAACATGAACTTCACCGAGCGAGGAGCGCTCGACGTGGTGGCATCCCCCCCTTCAGGTATTCGATCCTCCTCCAACTCATCCTCCTCATCCATCACATAATCTGCATCCATGGCCTCGTCCTCCTCCTCATCCGCGTCTGAAGGAAAAATACATCCTAGGCTGCTGGGATGTGATGTTGCCGCTTTCCAGTAGCTGAATCGGGCGATCATCCCCTTGTCCAGAAGCAGCAATTGTGGCTGAAATGGCTCATCATCTACCCATCTGACACCTGCTTTCTTGCACAGCCCGGTGATAAGAGATGGATGTGGTAATCCTCCCGATATAAGCCCTCGCAAACAACGGTGAATTAAGAAACTGATGATCATCCCAATATTGATTTTGAAATCCTTGACAATTGCATACAATAGTGAGATTTTTTCTTTGGTAATCTCGCTCGTATATGTAGATTGTAATAGCTTGGCATAAAGGAAACAATACCATAGTTTTTCGTACTTACTCAAACTAGAGCTCATGATTAACGTGCCCCCTTTCTTGCCCTGTTGCCACACTGTGTCAGGCTTATATATTTCGGTGAGGATTTTATCATAATCGATCCCGCTATCTCTAAACTTAGTGTATTAACACACCGCTGGCGGCTGTATGTTGTAGAAATTGTTTATTGCCTTTGCACTGAACTCCACTAATTTTCCTCGGACGAGCGCCTTAAACGGAGCTATGTCCTCCATATTTGCGTAGAACACCATGACCACGGCTACCACTGCCGCGTCGGGCTGATCCGTGAAGGTGTCCCAGCCCCGTTCTATGATTTGTACCTTCATTTTTCCATCCAAAGGATCGGGTTTAAGGCCCCTTTCTGGTACTAGTGCTTTTCCTGCCAAGTAGGCAAATCGGTCGGCGGCAAACTCACTCTGGAATTTCCTTTGATCGAATGTCCTAGCGGGCGTGGATGAGCCCTCACCCTTCTGTCTCTTTTGTGCTCGTGGTGGCATGATTTTTCAACCCAACAACAACTGTTTCTGTAAGAAGTTTGGTTGTGGCCTTTTGTCGAACAGTTGGCGTGCAATGCCAAAGGAGTGTGATGTTGGTTATGTTTACTTCTTGCTCTTTCCCCAAATTTTGTCACACAACTAATCAAGCAAGATATATATATAAATTACAACAATTGTGCACTACTAAATCAAAGACCCAACAACCAATATCTCAATTCCCCGTAATTTCTTAACCTAGTTATTCATTAAGTAAAAAATCACTCCAAGAATTGTATCTGTGTAGCTTACCACTAGACCTTGTATGTTGATTCCCGAATTGATTGATACTCAGAGTCTTCCCAATTGCCTTCAATCCCTTGTTTGTGTGCAATTGAGTGGGTGAAGAATGTAGGTTGAGGTTCCAAGGTGCTTGATTAGTGTGTGATTGTAGTCTTAATTATAGATGGATATGGAATTGAAGGTGATGTCCTCTTGCAATCTCGAATCTATGTTGTGAAGGAAAGTTATGGTCTTGGGGGGTAGGTTTTCAGCAGGTTAGGTTTGTGTTTGTGTTGAGATATGCTTCAATTGGAGTGTTATAAGGAGTTTTTAAAAAATAAAATGCCGACCCCTTGCCGGCGGGTGTATGAAGCGCCTGCAAAGCCCGCGGGGACGAAAAAATTATGCTTGACAAGCCCGTGGAGGCGGGTATGGTGTTTTGCAGAAATGCCATTTTTTGACTTTTTCCTGCTGGAATGAGCTTGAATGACCTTCCTTTGTTGCATTGAAATATCCCTCATGAATCTATGTTGTGAAGGAAGGTTATGGTCTTGGGGGGTAGGTTTTCAGCAGGTTAGGTTTGTGTTTGTGTTGAGATATGCTTCAATTAGAGTGTTATAAGGAGTTTTAAAAAAATAAAATGCCGACCCCTTGCCGGCGGGTGTATGAAGCGCCTGCAAAGCCCGCGGGGACGAAAAAATTATGCTTGACAAGCCCGTGGAGGTGGGTATGGTGTTTTGCAGAAATGCCATTTTTTGACTTTTTCCTGCTGGAATGAGCTTGAATGACCTTCCTTTGTTGCATTGAAATATCCCTCATGAATATTTGCTTGATTCGTCACTAGACTTGCCTATACCTGCAGCGGATACCATTTTAACTGTCAGAACATGCATTATAAAGAAAAATTTACTACTTACTATAATGATTAAAACTAATATACATAGATATACTACAAATGAACGTAAAGGATGGGTTGCCTCCCATCGAGCGCTTGATTTTAAGTCGTTCAGCCTGACTACTCCCTGTGTCAGATTGGCTCAGCAAGGTCGACCGAGGTTGCCTGACGATCGACGTCACCTCCCCAATAGTGCTTTAAGCATTGACCATTGACTTTGAATGTTTCAGGCGAATCCCGACTGCATACTTCAATGGCACCGTGTGGAAACACAGTCTTGATGGTAAATGGTCCCGACCACCTTGATTTCAATTTTTCGGGAAAAAGTTTCAACCGCGAGTTAAATAGAAATATTGATTGTCCCGGTTCGAACCTTTTATCCACTATCTTCTAATCGTGCCATTTCTTGACCTTTTCTTTATACAACTTTGAGTTTTCGTATGCTTACAGACAGAATTAATCTAGCTCATTAATTTGCATCAGTCTTCTCTCCCCTACTGCTAATAGATCAAAGTTGAGTTTCTTGATGGCCCAATATGCTTTGTGATCGAGTTCTACTGGAAGGTGACATGCTTTTTCGTAGACCAACTAGTATGGAGACATGCCGATCGGGGTTTTGTAAGCGGTCCGATACGCCCAAAGAGCGTCATCTAATTTCAACGACCAGTCTTTCCGATTTGGATTTACCACTTTTTCCAGGATTCTCTTCACTTCTCTGTTAGATACTTCAGCTTGGCCACTCGTCTGTGGGTGGTAGGCTGTGGCAATTCTATGGTTGACTCCGTACTTCATCAAGAGAGCAATGAAGTATTTGTTGCAGAAATGGCTCCCTTCATCACTGATAATTGCCCTTGGGGTGCCAAATCGTGTGAAGATATTCTTTTGCAAGAACTTCAGTACAACCTTCACATCATTCGTTGGTAGCGCGACCGCCTCAACCCATTTCGATGCATAGTCAACTGCCAACAGGATGTACAAATTACTGAACGACGACGGAAATGGTCCCATGAAGTCGATTCCCCATACATCAAAAACCTCGACTTCCAAAATCATATTGAGTGGCATCTCGTTCCTCTTAGAAATATTCCCCACTCGTTAACATCTATCGTAGTTTTTCACGCACTGATGTGCATCTTTGAACAAAGTGGGCCAGTAGAAGCTTGCTTGGTGAACTTTCACGGCTGTTCTTTCGCTCCCGTAGTGTCCCATATATAGTGAGGTGTAACATGCCTGTAATATGCTTTCTACTTCACTTTTCGGCACACATCGGCGAATCATTCTGTCAGCACACTGTTAGAATATATACGGTTCATCCCACATATACCACTTCATGTCGTGTAAGAATTTCTTCTTTTGTTGGCGCATCAAATCTGGTGGGAGAATATTACTTGCCAGGTAATTCGCAAAATCTGCATACCATGGGAACTCACCATGGATCAAAAATAATTGTTCATCTGGAAATGACTCATTAATCACTACTTTGTTGGTTTGGTCATGGCTCGGATTCTCTAATCGAGAAAGGTGGGATTCTCTAATCGAGAAAGGTGGTCAGCCACCTGATTTTCTGTCCCCTTCCTACCTTTAATCTCTAAATCAAACTCTTGGAAGGGCAAAATCCAGTGAATCAGTCTCGAATTTGCGTCCTTCTTTGCAACTAGATACTGTATGGCCGAGTGATCTATGTCTACCACCACCTTAGTCCCCACCAAATACTAGCAAAACTTATCAAACGCGTACACAACTGCAAGTAATTCCTTTTCGGTGGCTGTGTAGTTCAACTGTGCATCGGTCAGTGTTTTTCTAGCATAATAGATGGCATGAAAGACTTTCTCCCGGCATTGTCCAAGCACAGCTCCTACTGCATAGTCACTGGCATCACACATTAGCTCAAACGACATTGTCCAATCCAGTGCTATGATCACGGGGGTTGTGGTTAGCTTCTTCTTTAATTTCTCAAACGCCGCTAGACAGTCATCATCAAATTTGAACGGGACGTCTTTCTCTAATAAACTGCATACCGGTTTCGTGATTTTGGAGAAGTCCTTAATAAATCGGAGGTAGATTCCAGCATGACCAAGAAAGCTTCGAATACCCTTTACTGAAGTTGGAGGTGGCAGATTTTCAATTATCTCTAATTTAGCCCGATCAACTTCCAAACCTTTTCCTGAAACTTTATACCCAAGTATTATCCCTTCTTGGACCATAAAATGGCATTTTTCCCAGTTGAGGACCAGATTCGTCTCAACACATCTTTTCAGCACCAGGACTAGATTCTCGAGGCACCTGTAGAAAGATTCCTCAAATACTGAAAAGTCGTCCATAAACACTTCAACACTACGCTCCACCATATCTGAGAATATAACCATCATGCATCGCTGAAAGGTCGCCGGTGCCTTACACAGTCCGAATGACATCCTTCTAAAGGCAAAGGTGCCATATGGGCATGTGAACGTCATTTTCTCTTGATCCCCCAGTGCAATAACGATCGGATTGTATCTTGAATACCCATCTAACAAGCAATAGTACTCATGTCCAGCCAGTCTGTCCAACATCTGGTTAATAAATGGCAAGGGAAAATGATCTTTTCTGGTTTCCTTATTCAGCTTTCTGTAGTCCATGCAAACCCTCCAGCCGGTCATAGTCCTTGTCGGTATCAGTTCGTTGTTTTCGTTCTTCATCACTGTCATACCACCTTTCTTCGAAACACATTGAACCGGACTCACCCATGCACTATCTGAAATTGGGTAGATAATTCCAGAATCCATCCATTTCAATATTTCCTTCTTCACTACTTCTTTCATGATTGGGTTGAGCCTCCTTTGTTGTTCCACTGTTGGCTTGCCATCCTCC
The DNA here is from genome assembly GCA_020205555.1 of Panax stipuleanatus. NCBI lineage: Eukaryota > Viridiplantae > Streptophyta > Magnoliopsida > Apiales > Araliaceae > Panax > Panax stipuleanatus. Next base: position 67,176,605 of record CM035116.1, on the reverse strand, counting down.
TCCATCAGAATCTTGTGCATACAGAATAAAGGGCTGATTCCTTTGATGTCGGCGATAGTCCATCCAATAGCAGACTTGTATTCCCTCAGACCTATTAATAGCTTACTTTCCTGTAATTCGTTAAGTGCAGACGCAATAATAACAGGTAAAGTAGATGAATTACCCAAATAAGCATACCTGAGGTGGTTAGGTAAGGGTTTGAGTTCTAGTGCAGGTGGTTCCTCTAGAGATGGTTTCATCTTTGCTGATGAAGTTCCTGCTGTTTCCAATGGGTCAAATGGTAATTTGAATCTGCTCACTCTAGGATGTGCCTGTAACAGTTGTAGATACTCTATCAACTCTGAATCATCTCCATCATAGTCTCTCATCAATGTTGATTCTAAAGGGTCGGTACTCAATATCAGATGTTGTTCATCACCCACCACCTTGTCGTTTATATCCACCCGAAAACACTCCTCGTCCTCTTTGGGGAAGTTCATGGCCTTAAACACGTTGAAAGTTACCTCTTGATCTTGCACCCTCATGGTCAACTCTCCTTTCTGAACGTCAATGAGAGTCCTGCCGGTTGACAAGAATGGTCGCCCAAGGATTATCTGAATATCCTTATCCTCTTCATAGTCCAAGATGATGAAGTCCGCTGGGAGTATGAATTTGTCCACTTTGACCAAGATATCCTCAATAATTCCCCGTGGATATGTTACCAATCTGTCTACCAGCTGTAGGGAGATGTTTGTGGGTCCAAGTGCCGGTAAACCTAACTGAGTGTAAACCAATAGTGGCATAAGGTTTATACTTGCACCTAGATCACACAAACATTTGTTGAAGGCCAAGCTCCCTATTTTGCATGGGATGGTGAAACTAACCGAATCTTTCAATTTCGATGGAAGCTTCTTTTGCAAAGTCGCACTACATTCCTCTGTTACTGCCACAGTTTTGAAGTCCTCTAACTTCTTCTTCTTCCACAAGATATCCTTCATGAACTTGGCTTAACTAGGCATCTGCTCTAATGCCTCCGCAAAAGGAATGTTGATGTGTAGCTTTTTGAACACCTCTAGAAATTTAGTAAACTGTTTCTCTAATTTCTATTTTCGGATCCGTTGTTGAAAGGGTGGTGGTAGATAAACTATCGGTGTAACAACATGTTCCTTTACCGCGGATTTTTCTCCTTCTTTCCCTTCCACTGTCTCTTCTACACGTGTCTCAACTTGCTCATTAGTTTTTGGCTTCTCTGAATTCTGCTCGGCTAACTGTTTACCACTCCGAAGTGTGACAGCTTGACATTGCTCATGATCTCCCCTCAGATTCTTTTCTGTGCCACTCGGCAAGGTTCCTTGGGGTCTACTGTTCAATGCACTAGTAATCTGTCCCATCTGAATTTCCAAATTCTTGATCGTAGCTGCCTGAGTTTTCATTGCCGCTTCATTTCCCGTTATGTATTTGGCCAGTAGCTCTTCAAAATCTATCTTTTTCTCTTGATGCGGAGTTGCCTATTGATGTTGATTCTAAAAACCAGGAGGGTATGATGGTCGTGGAGCTTGTTGCTAATTCTGATTTTGGTTGTTGCTCCATGAAACATTCGGATGGTTCCTTGCCCCCTGATTATATGCATTCTGATATATGTTAGGTGGCCTGTTATAGTTACCCACAAACTGTACTGAAGCTGGGTTGATCGCACACTGTTCTGTCGGATGCTCACCTACACAAAGCTCATATATAAATGCTACCTGCTGCACGTTTCCTGTGGATATGGCATCCATCTTCTTTGATAACGCTGCTATTTGTGCCGATAGAGCTGTCATAGTGTCCACTTCCAAAATACCTGCTGCTTAGGGTTGAGTCATTCTCTCAGTCGGCCACTGATAGTTGTTTGTAGCCATTGTTTCTATTAAGTCCCATGCCTCCTCAAATTTCTTTGCCAGAAAAGTTCCACCTGAGGCTGCATCAATGCTAGTTCGTACATGACTCCCTAACCCATTGTAAAATGTATTCATCTGCATCCAATGTGGGAATCCATGATGTGGACATTTTCTTAAAAGCTTTTTGTATCTTTCCCACGCTTCATATAATGGTGCTCCCTACTGCTGTGCAAATGAAGAAATCTCCGTCCTCAATTTATGTTTTTTTGAAGGCAGAAAGAATTTATCCAGAAATTTCTGCGCCAAATCATTCCATATGGTGATTGACCCCGGTGGAAGAGAATGGAACCAATCCTTTGCCTTATCCTTAAGTGTGAACAGAAATAATCTTAATCTGATAGCATCGTCTGAAACCCCGTTGCACTTGAAGGTATCGCATATCTCTATGAAATTAACAATGTGCTCATTCGGGTCATCATTCGGGAGACCCCCAAACTGGCAATTATTCTGCACCATCTGTATTGTTCCAGACTTTATCTCAAAGTTATTTGTATTAATTGCCGGCCTAGTGATACTTGACTGAATTTCTGTAATCCGTGGTGTAGCATAGTCCCACAGTGCTTTCTCTTCCGGTTTAGCCATATTGTCTTTGGGTGTTTCAAGTTCTTCTCGAGTCTGTTCAATCCATGTAGTCAACTTCTGAAACCGTTTGTCGATGTCATCCTCGAGAGGCAACAAATTTGGCTTCTCCGATCGAGTTTGCATGCACTACTCGAGATTACCTGAAATAACCAATGAAACAAAAATAAGAATAATTATATATATATATATATGTTTAACTAAAACTGATCTAATTAAACTGATATTATAAGTAATAAACGCAATTACTGTCCCCGGTAACGGTGCCAAAAACTTGTTGGGTAATATCTATACGCGCCACACGCAAGTGTACGTGGTCAACAAGTAATACAATGATAAGATCAAGTATCGTACCCACAGAGACAATAACTCCAATTTATTCAAACAAGTACCAATTTTATATTGTTTCAACTTTATTAAACCAATAATTAACTATGATTTTTTATAATAACTACTACTTAGACTAAAATTAACACTAATTCGAGGTTTTAACAAGTTTTAGAGAATTAAGCCTATAACTTCACTTATTACTTCACTTCGGATAACCTACTTTCCTTCAGCTTATGTTAATTATTCCAGATTATTAACCAAGAACACATAAGTAAATATAACCATCTCTCAATGCATTATATCTATACTCACTCAAATCACAATTGATTGAATTAAGTAAGACATCTTAATTTACTAACTCACTATATCTCTATGTGAATTATAATTGAAAAAGGTTTAATATCGAGTTCTCTTCAAATTACGTATGATGTATAGATATCTCTATCCTACACACAAATTATGAATCCCAACTACTGTAGAAATCACAAACATACGTTACTATGGCCAGTTCTAATCCCATATATCATCTCTCGACTTTATATGGGATAACAGATAATTGGTGATCAAGCAACTATATTAATTACACACAAACCATAGCAAATAACCTAGAAATAATATTCATAAACTAAATTGAAAGCAAATCCATCCGTCGTTACATAATAAGATCCGTTATAGGCTTAAATAAGAATTTAGTTCATCATGAATGAATACAAACCCATAATCTACAAAGTGAAAACCATTCTGAATATAAGATAAATATGAAGAGAGAAAGTAGAATCGGAAATTCTGTCATTACTCGTCTCCACGTTCGCCTTGCGTTCGTCGTGTTCCACTTCTCTTTAAATCTCCTCACGTATCAAAGTCATGAACTAGGGCTTAAATCCTGTCTAAGTATATCTCAAAATGTCTCTTTATACGCCCTAAATTGTCCTCTAATCAGCATCCAAGTCATAGCCTATCTTTCCGTTCGAATCCTAATCGAATAAGGAAACTCTTCTTTCCAGCCGCCCCAGCGGGTATTTATGCCTTGACACACCCGCCCCGACGGGTGTTCCTATTGTCCAGCCAGCTGCATGTCCGCCCCGACGGGTTTTTTACTCTACAGAGGCCCACCCCAGCGGGTCATCAAGCCATCTAATGCTAAAATTTTGCATTTAAGTCCCGTTTCTATCCGTTCTATCTCATGCAAACAACATTATAAAACAAAGTAAAATGATACTAAAACTACTTGAAGTGGCCAAGAATCAAGCTATAAAGGACACCAATTCGTAGATATAAAACCCACTCATCAATTACCGCGTCTTTTCAATTTCCCTATTTTATTTGCAATGTGTGTATGTGTGTGCTTGCAGTAATTAGGCCTACGTGCTTGATTTAAAAGTAGTGTTGTGCTTCGTTGGACCTATATACGAAGGGTTTGATTTGATAAAAAGTTTATTTTTAGACAAGAAATGTAAACAACGTTTTGAAAGATGGTTTTCAAACCCTTTTGTTAACATAGAAATTGAAGCCTTTTGATACTTCCATTTTATTTTGCATTCGACTGATTTTGATTTTATTGTCGGGATGCGAGGCATCCTCGACCAAATATATACAAGTGTTGGGCTTCTTATGGGCATGAAAGCCATCGAAGTGACCCGAGCACTACAAACCATAGTTTACTAGGCTGAGACCATAAATTCGGATAACCGTTTTAAGGTCCCTCTGATTTACATTTACAGAAGGACATGCAAGCTATATTTATAGTGCAAAGTTGTCCATCGTGGGAATCGGATCTAGATCCATGTGGTTAATCATAGATCCTGTGATTCCTAGGCTCACAGAATATTATCAAAAAAGCCTGCACAGCAAAGAATTGAAATAAAATGCAAATTAACATCTAGACGTCGCAAGACAAAGGATTCATCAGTTAAATCATTGCATGTGCGTAGCCAAAGCTTCCCGCTTCCTCTAGACAGGTCGTGTAGTCGCTTTAATATTTACGAAACTAGAAAGAAAGTTAGATTTAATCACATTGAATAAAGAATATATATATATATATATATATATATATTAAACCTGTAAAGATCCACGGATTTCCAATCTAGGCATGACTGAGAAATGTAAAAATATATATATATATATATATATATATATATATATATATATATTGAAGCTGAAAAGGCTATGGATTAGCAATCTAGGCCAAACGAGTTAGTATATATATATATATATATATATATATATATTAAAGCAATAAAAAACCACTAACAAAGTTAGTATAAATATATATATATATATGAAAGCAGAAAAAGCCACGAATTTACAATCTAGACATGACTGAATTAAATGTGAGTATATATATAGTTAGTTATATATATATTAAAGCTGAAAAGGCCACAGATTTACAATCCAGGCCAAACAAGTTAGTATAATTATATATATATTAAAGCGATAAAAAGCCACGGATTAGCAATCCAGGCTACAAAAGCAATTAAAAACATATATATATATATATATATATATATATATATATATTTATCTATACATAAAAGTAAGTTATAAAGGCCACGGATTTGAAATTCAGGCGAAACCAAAAGCTATATATATATATATATATATATATATATATATAAACTCATATATATATATATATATGATAAAGTAGTAAAAAGCTTCTGATCGTGAAAAATCTTAAAGTGTTTAGCGCTAAAGACTTTAAACTAATTGGACGGCTTCAAAACTCCGTTTCCACTGGTTAAATTTTGATATGTTGCTATATATACGTATACAAACGTATTGGAAGAATAAAATTGAAGTTTGGAGCACTATAGGTAGGCCTAAGAGTCGAAATGGACGAAGTTTCTTTTCTTTTCTTCTTTTTTTCTCTCCTTTTTTTCTCTTGGTGGGGGATCTTATTTATAGACCAATTTTTCACGGGTCTACTCGCTGCAGCTGCGAGTTTACCTGCAGCTCCCCGAGTGGGCCCCGGTGTCGTGGGTCCCGTTATCTCAAAGTATGTGCACTCCGACCAATGCATTGTCTACTTCAAACCTTAATAACTTTCAATTCGGGAGTCCGATCGAGGCGTGCTATACCTTTTCAGAAAGCCCTTTTCGAGAGCTACACAATGACATGGGATTTGAACTTTTATAAATTCGATAAGATGGGTCTATAACCAGATCTTTGAGTCTTCACAGTCCGTCCGTTGAGCTGTCTTATGTTGTTTTCACTCGGGATTGGTATTATGGTTCTGCATGACCTTCATAGCATTGATTTGGCTAGATTTTGACTTGATTTGATTTCAAGTCTGTAAAATGACCATTTTGCCCTTCCGGGAGTTGTCTCTAAGATTGACAGGATTTTCGACTGTTTCTCGGGGTTGTCTCCATGGTTTGATCCCAACAAACTCTATTCTTCCTCAGGGTCGTCTCCGAGGTTGACTTGATATCCCATGGTTTTCTCTGGGGATTGATTTTATGCTTCGAGGTCATCTCCAAAGGTTGGCTTGGTCTCCTAGGGTTGTTGTCGGGGTTTGACTTGATCTCCCGGTGTTGTAGTCGGCGTTAGGTGTGAGATATCAGTGTTATTGCCGGGGTTGGATTTGAGATCCCGGTGTTGTCACCGGGGATTGACTGGATAACCCTGTGTTGTCGTCGAGGTTGACTTGATATCCCGGTGTTGTAGCTGGGGCTGTATTGGATCTCCCAGTGTTGTTATCGGTGTGACATCCCGAATTTTTAAGAATTTATAAATGAGAATTTAAAAAATAAAATTCTTATTATCTGATGTTTTGAGTTTGAGTATGTGTATACGTATTATATATTGTGAAATATGTGAATTGATGTGAAGAGGATTTTAAATATTAATTTTAATATTTATTGAATTAAAATAAATATTTTAATTGAATTATTTATTGAGTTAAATAAATAATTATGTGATTAATATGGAGTAATGTAATTAAGTGTATTATATTAATTAAATGATTATTTAATATTTAATTTAATTAATATGTAATAATTTTATGTTATAGTTCTAATTTAATTGAGATAATTAAATTAGATATAGTGATATGGTAATTGTTACATGAAGTTATAATTAGCGAGTAATTATAATGTGACAATTTTATGTGATTAATTGATGTTAAACTTTTAATTAATTAAATTAATGTTAAGATTTAATTAATTAAAGGATAACATTAAAAAAATGTGTTGAAGGATTTATTAAAAGAATAAAAAGAGTTTTTAAAACCGTTTTCCCAAACAAGGCCTTTGCATTGTTTTAAATCAGTTTTGCCAAACGGGGTCTTAACTACTAAATATCTGTTTTTAAAATAACTTGTTTTGCCAAACAAGCCTTAGGGCTTTTTAAATTTCAATTGTGTAACCTATGTATTAAGTACAATTATTATAATTATTATGGTAATTATGTGTTATAAGTTATAAGTTATAAACTCTATATTTATGTTTATACTTATAATATATGTATATTATATTACATATATATACGTTAGTTTAGAAGTTAGAAGAGTTAGAGAAAATAGTCAGTGTTAACAAAGAAGAGAAAAATACAGAGAGAAAATACTATGTGATTTTTACAAAGAAAATTGAGAGGAGTTTGGTGATTTTGAGAATCAAAAGGGGAATTATCAAAACTATTCTCACCATCTAACGAAGCTTAATCAAGGATTGAAGGTAGTAATTCACATCTTGTTCTTAGTTTCCTTGTAATTCGAGTTTCATAGATAATTAGAATTATAATTGATAATTTGATTAATTACATGTTATATGAATTGATAGATGTTGTAATCTATTAATTCGAGTGCTCTAAGCGATTTTCAGGAATCAAAGTATTGTAAAAACAAGTTTTACATGAAGAATTGTGTTCTTATGAGTTTTTATTATATTGGTTGATTTTAGAATGATAATTGATGATGTAGTATGTATTAATATGCAAAATTGAAAGATGTTTATGATACTATCTTCAATAACGAAAATAATGCATGTATTATGAATGGAATCGGTTGAGAATTGAAATGTTGGTGAATTGTTTTGTAAAAAGTATAAGTTTTATGAAAATAGCAATTTACAATGAACTAACTGTTGGGTTTGTACGAAATCGTGACGTAATCAAATTGCAAAAATTAGTGGAAGCATGGTATATTAGAGTTTAATTTTTTTTTACAAAACCATTACACGGATCATCCTTTATGCAAATTATTAATTTAAAACGATAAATAAAAAGTTATGGAATCATACCCTTGTAGAACGAAGCTTCCACAGGTACGAGTTCAACTCCTTGTTCTTCGTGATCTCCTTGAATTTTTGGGTTAGATTCCTTCCTTTAATCAACGTTAGCCACCCAAGTGTTTGGCCTCTAGAGGTGATCCACCAAGGAAGATGAATTATCAAGAAGGAGGGTGGTTGGCTTAGTTTTCTATCATCTATAGAAAAGGAGTACTATCCAATAATTGGAATTTTATCAATCAATATCTATTATAAGACTCCTCTTATATAGATATTGGTCAACCCTTCTAATCCTATTAGACATGGGATTTCATCTAACTAATTAAACTCCTTTAATTAATTTAGGCTTTCCACCACATTGGGAATAATTAATTAAATTCATTTAATTAATTTGTCTCCTAATCTTATTAGGAATAAATGAGAGTACTAATATTAAATTAATTACTAAACTCCTTTAGAAATTAAAATAATAATAATTGTAATAATATTAATAAGACTCCTCTTATTAATTTATATTTAATATTTTCAAAATATTAAATAATAAACATTAAGCTAATTAATTTATTCTATCACCATAGATTAAATTAATTACACTTAATGCATTATTACGATTATGCCATTACCTTCTTAAATAATTATTCTTCCTTTTATGATGTGACCCTTTAAGTTCTCCATATTAAACCGGTTGTGAATAAATCAATTAGAACAATTTTAATCTTATTTAAATAAATAAATTAAACTAATAATCTATTTAAATAAATAATATTTATTCTACAATAGGGATAAGCCTCCCTAGTGATCAACAACTTTTCAGATAATATAGATTTCAACAATAATCATAAAAGAACTTGTGAGTAAATAGTTACCGTACAATTCAATCCTTCTACCATATAATGTCCCAATTAAATATAAGACATGGAATTACTGTCAAGTCTTATTTTATTTAATTATATGTATTTCGATTAGAAAATGCACAACTCCAAATAATACAAATTAAAAACTCCTTTCTAATTTCATTCCACCTTGGCCAAGGATTCCTGGGTTGTCATTTACCGAATCACATAGGATATATCTCCTCTTTTACTAGAGGTGGTAGATTCTTTATTGATCATTCATTATCTCCATATGTAACTCATTATACCCAAGCATACCCTTTTATATACCCTAAAGGGCTTTAAGGATAAGTCAAAGTATAATTCATTACATACAAGATACTATGATGATCTTAAGTCCAAGGATCACTTGTACTACTATCACATTAGGAATTTCTATTGACAGACGAGTAAAACTACATTAGGTATTCCATAGCGAGTCACGTTCAGTGAACTTATTCTCCAATAAGCATCTACATACTTGCTTTAGTGTCTCCACACAAATGATCATGAGATCAATCATCCTCATCCAATGAGCAAGCAACATATGTACTAATCTATCTGAATTTACTAATCCCCTTTTTTAGTAATCGCACGATTGGGAACTATTTTAGTTTTAGAGCTTTCTAAGAATTTAGATCTCATTAGGATGATCATCATCATGATTCTAAAAGCATTGCTTAAAACTATGGGTTATGTACATTTTATAAAAACAGCACAATGTAGATAATTAAATACCTTTAATAAATGAATATTTTTATTAATAAATAAATAAGATTATCTCCAAAGTATATGCTTTATCATCATACATGATTGGCTTGTATGCATACTACTTTCAATCTCCCACTTGCACTAAAGCCAATCGCTATGGTATCTCATACCCTTCTTCTCTAAGTGACGATCAAACTGCTATTATGTTAAAGCTTTAGTAAATGGATCTGCAATGTTATCTTGAGAGTCTATATGCTCCTCTTTCAATGATTTTTATAATCAAAGTTTCGCAACACATGTTTAGATTCAAGATAAGACTTAGGAACTATTCCTAATTCTGTAATGAACTTTTCATCCGAAACATCAACTTGCAGCTTCACTTATAGTTATATACTTTGTCTTTGTCACTAAACCAACAACCTTTTGTTGTTTGGAACCTTTCCAATTCACTGCACCATATTTTAAGGTAACGACTTACCTTAAAGTGAATTTGTTATCGTCTTGGTCAGTCTGAAAACTTGAGTCTATTTAGCACTCTAGTTTAATTCAGACTCATCATGCCATATGATGGCATCCTTAGTGTAAGTTAAGTACTTTAAGATGTTTATCACTGTCTCATAGTGATCTTCGCCAGAATATGACTGATCAACATCAAGTCTCGTATATTTTATTGCATACATGATAGTAGCTCATGCGATCTCTCTTTTATTGAGGACAATTTTAGAGAGATTCACTCTATGGCTCATCATCATGAAACACCTTTTGGAATTTGCTATGCTAAACGCCTTTAGCATCTAATGAATATACGTTTCCTTGGGTTAAGTCGAACATCCTTTTAAATCTTTCAATACATATTTATATCCTCAATGTGGGATGTTCTACCCATATCATTCATGGAGAAATGTTTAGACAACTTTATTTGATTGATTGTAGTATAGGAATTTCATTCCTTATCAGTAATATATCATCAACATATAGTACAAGGAATGAAACAGCGTTCCCACTAACCTTCTTGTACACTCATGGTTCATCCTCATTTTTGATAAAATCAAACTCTTTGATTGTCTCATCCAAACGAATGTTCCATCTACTAGAATCTTGCTTCAATCCATGAATGGATTGTTGTAGCTCATATACATGATTTGCTTCAACCATTGAAACAAAAAACCATCTGGCTGTATCATACATACATTCTCCTCTAATAATGTATATTTGAGGAAGGGCGTCTCCACGTCCATTTTCCCAGATTAAGTAATAATAAGCTGCAATCGCAAGTAAAATCCAAATGGACTTGAGCATAGCTTCAAAATCCATTTTAGATTTTATGGTCATCTACTATTTCTCTGAGTCTTTATTACTCATAGTATGTTCGTAATTCTATAAATCATCATCATTCATGATGTGTACCTCATCGTCATCCTCTATGACGAATCCATACCTCTCAGGTATCTTTGGTACTCTACCGGATTTACGAAAAGGGTGTGATATAGTAGGTTCTTCCACTTGGTCAGGTACCTGACTCAGATCCGTAGTAATTTGTGATTATTGAACTTCTTCAAGATATATCTTACTCCCACTGACCCCTTCATGGATAAACTCCTTTTCCAAAAAGGCAGTATGTTTCGCAACAAACACTTTTTGATCAGTTGGATGATAGAAATAATACCCTACAATTTCTTTAAGGTATCCCATAAATCTACACTTGTCAAATTTAGTCTGTAGCTTATCATGTTCAAACGTTTTGACATAAGCTGGACAACCCCAAGTCTTAACATGCTTAAGATTTGGTTTTCTCCCCTTCCACATCTCATATGGAGTCTTTGGGGCGAATTTGGTAGGTACCTTGTTAAGTAGGTATGCAGCCGTTTCTAGGGCATAACCCCAGAAGGAAATTGGAAGGTAGGTAAAACTCATCATGGATCGAACCATGTCCAACAGTGTTCGATTTCTCCTTTCAGATACTCTATTTAACTGTGGTGTACCTGGAGGAGTCCATTGTAAGATTATACCATTTTCTTTGAGACAATTGAGAAACGCACCGCTTAAGTATTCACCACCTCGATCTGATCAAAGAATCTTAATACTCTTGCCCGTTTGTTTCTCTACTTTACTTCTGAATTCTTTGAACTTTTCAAATGATTCTAATTTGTATTTCATTAAATACACATATCCAAATCTTGAGTGATCATCAGTGAAAGTAATAAAATAAGAATACCCACCCCGTGCATTCGTTGTCATAGGCCCACAAACGTCTGTGTGAACCAACGCTAACAACTCTGTAACTTTTTCTCCTTTTTCACTGAAAGGAGATTTAGTCATTTTACCCATGAGGCAAGATTCACAAGTTGGATATAATTCATAATCAGATAGCTCTAAGAGCCCATCCTTATGCAACTTGGATAATTTTGTTTCATTAATATGACCGAGTCTACAGTGCCACATATAGGTATAATTAACATCATCTCTTTTCCCTTTCTTAGTTTGTTCTATTTGAAGTATATTTTCATTCAAGTCAAATATATAAAGTCCATTTCGCAGATTTCAAATACTATATAAAACATTATTTTTATAAATTGAACAATTGTTGTTCTTTATAATAACGTCATATCCTTCCATATCCAATACAGAAATAGAAATAATGTTTTTAATAATATTCGGAATAAAATAACAATTATTTAAATAAATGGACTTGCCCGAAGGCATTTCTAAACAATAAGTGCCTACAGCTAATGCAGCAACCTTTGCTCCATTTCCCACTCGTAGGACAGCCTCATCCTTGTTCAGCTTTCTACTTCTGATCAGTCCCTTCACATTATTACATATGTGAGAACCACAGCTGGTATCCAATACCTAAGTAGAATTTTGACTTTCTAAAAAATTAATTTCAATCATGAACAAACCTTGATTGAAAGTCGAAGCTTCTCCAAGCTTCTTCTCTTCCAGAAACTTCTTGCAGTTCCTCTTTTAATGATCCGGGTCATTGAAATAGAAGCACATTCCTTTGCTAGTTGGATAAGGTTTCTTTTGTTCTTTTATGTTCACCTTGCCCTTGGTCATCCGAGATCGGAAGAGCTCCTTAGATATCTCATATCTAGCAGTCCTACTTTGTTCATCATACAACTCCTTGTGGTGAAGTAGGAGCATCCATGTTTTCATGCTGACACTGAAGCTCGTTATTCATGGATGCGAGCATGATGAATTGAGCCACAGATGCGTCATTTTGCCACTTTACAATGGTGGTAATTTCTTCCTTAGATGCTGATTCTGGAACAGTTCTAGAGACAGGTGAATTTAGGACATAAGAAATCTTTTCAGCAGTGAGAACTATTCTCATATTCCTTAACCAGTCTGTATAATTTGGTCCGGTTAGTTTATTAGCATCAAGTATGCTTCACACTAAAATTAGTGATTTTGACATTTTAAAACTCTGCATGTGAAAAATAACATTTTGAGCAAACATTCATTTTATTAATTTTGCATACCAAAATAAATTTAGGTCTTTATTTTAAATTGGTATCTCCCACTATTTTTATCAAACTATATTACCCTCACTTATATAATTTGGCAACATCTAATTCAAGATTTGCTAGTGAGATTAAGAATCTCATTTTAAATGTATATAGCCTTGTGGATAGCACAACAAACGATATATAAATAAATAAGTAGACAACTCTTGTCAATTACATCAACATGTAACTCCTTTTATTTTGCCTCTTAAATCATAATGTTCAAATGTGTGCACATCCGAACTAAAATAATTTAAGTTAAGTCCAACCTAGCACTTCCATAAATTCAAAAAAGAAAAATGTTCGTCCTTGTGGATAGCACAACAAGACTATATTGTTCAATTTTTTTGATAAGCATCAAATGTGATTAAATTAATATCTTAAATACGCAATACTCGCCTTGTGGATAGCACAACAAGCTCATATTAAATATTTAATACTCTATTAATTCATCATGCTAGAAGGCGACGTTGGATATTCTAAATATCTTTGAACGCTTCAGACTTAATATAATTTCTTTGAGGGGTTTGTTATTATTTGTCTCATCTTGTTTAGCGCGCATGCACACACACACACACACACACACACACACACACACATATATATATATATATATATATATATATATATATATAATACGCGTCATTTTAATAAACATGCGAAGCATGTTTGCATAAAATATAATATATATAATACTTAGCATGCACATATAGAATACTATATTATACCCGGATTGATTATGAATTTTTATTCTAGTTTGGTTCACTAGAGCCATCAAGTGAACCAAAAGGTCAAACCTAGGGGTACAAGAATTTAAATTTAAACGTAACTATTACATTTAAACCAGGGTTCCATATAAACGAGTCTTCACGCGCTCCTTGCTCCTTGGTCTCAAATTTCTTCAAAATAATTCTAACTAATTCTATTACATAAACTATTTTAAACTTAAATAGAAACCTTGATCAGCAGTCAAGGGGAAGTACATAGGAGAGAGATAGAATTTACATCAAGAATAAATTAGAGATGACGAGGTACGCAGACCCCATTTAATAAAACTCATTCATTCAAGCATTTAACTAAAATAAAATCCAATCACATTGGTCAAATAGTCCATAATCAATCCCTATGTATTATCATACATATCACTATATATATCAATAAATAAATATCCATCTCATGAATTAAAATATTCCATATATATTTATATATATGAGTATCATTTAATGGACAATTTTAAATTGCATGAAATCCAATTTCAAGATTAAAATAAACTCTTTATTTTAATTATAAAATTATTAAGAATATTATATATATATATATATATATATATATATATATATTAAGTCTCCTGATCACCTTTTGGAAGCTTATCCTGCAGGTTACTTCTTTTTTTTTGAAAACCGTGGGTTTGTTTTTGGACAAAAGAAAATCAACTAGCTTCCTTATTAAAACAATCAGGATGCACGATTTCAAATCAATTCTTAGATTTCACGAAAGAAAAAAAATTCGCTAATGTTGCAGCTTTTCGTTTTTTTTTTCATAAAAAAATAATTTTAGACAATTAAAATTATGCCCAATAAATTATTCTAAATACATACACATACATATATAAAATTAAAACAATTAATAATTGCATAAAGGTTTGGCTCTGATGCCACTGTTGGGTTTGTACGAAATCGTGACGCAATCAAATTAGAAAAATTAGCGGAAGCATGATATATCAGAGTTTAAAAAATTTCTACAAAACCATTACTCGGATCATCCTTTATGCAAATTATTAATTTAAAACGATAAATAAAAAGTTATGGAATCATACCCTTGTAGAACGAAGCTTCCACAAGTACGAGTTCAACTCCTTGTTCTTCGTGATCTCCTTGAATTTTCAGGTTAGATTCATTCCTTTGATCAACGTTAGCCACCCAAGTGTTTGGCCTCTAGAGGTGATCCACCAAGGAAGATGAATTATCAAGAAGGAGGGTGGTTGGCTTAGTTTTTTATCCTCTATAGAAAAGGAGTACTCTCCAACAATTGGAATTTCATCAATCAATATCTCTTATAAGACTTCTCTTATATAGATATTGGTCAACCCTTCTAATCCTATTAGACATGGAATTTCATCTAACTAATTAAACTCTTTTACTTAATTTAGGCTTCCCACCACATTGGGGATAATTAATTAAATTTATTTAATTAATTTATCTCCTAATCTTATTAGGAATAAATGAGAGTACTAATATTAAATTAATTACTAAACTCATTTAGAAATTAAAATAATAATATTTGTAATAATATTAATAAGACTCCTCTTATTAATTTATATTTAATATTTCCAAAATATTAAATAATAAATATTAAGCTATTTAATTTATTCTATCACCATAGATTAAATTAATTACACTTAATGCATTATTACGATTATGTCATTACCTTCTTAAATAATTATTCTTCTTTTTATGGTGTGACCCTTTAGGTTCTTCATATTTAACCGGTTGTGAATAAATCAATTAGAACAATTCTAATCTTATTTAAATAACTAAATTAAACTAATAATCTATTTAAATAAATAATATTTATTCTACAATAGGGATAAGCCTCCCTAGCGATCAACGACTTCTAGATAATATAGATTTCAACATTAATCATAAAAGAACATGTGAGTAAATAGTTACCGTACAATTCAATCCTTCTACCATACAATGTCTCAATTAAATATAAGACATGGAATTACTGTCAAGTCTTATTTTATTTAATTATATGTATTTCGATTAGAAAATGCACAACTCCAAATAATACAAATTAGAAACTCCTTTCTAATTTCATTCCACCTTGGCCAAGGATTCCTAGGTTGTCATTTATCGAATCACATAGGACATATCTCCTCTTTTACTAGAGGTGGTAGATTCTTTATTGATCATTCATTATCTCCATATGTAACTCATTATACCCAAGCATACCCTTTTATATACTCTAAAGGGCTTTAAGGAATAAGTCAAAGTATAATTCATTATATACAAGATACTATGATGATCTCAAGTCCAAGGATCTCTTGTACTACTATCACATTAGGAATTCCTATTGACAGACGAGTAAAACTCCATTAGGTATTCCATAGCGAGTCACGTTCAGTGAACTTATTCTCCAATAAGCACCTACATACTTGCTTTAGTGTCTCCACACAAATGATCATGAGATCAATCATCCTCATCCAATGAGCAAGCAACATATATACCAATCTATCCAGATTTACTAATCCCCTTTTTTAGTAATCGTACGATTGGGAACTATTTTAGTTTTAGAGCTTTCTAAGAATTTAGATCTTATTAACATGATCATCATCATGATTCTAAAAGCATTGCTTAAAACTATGGGTTATTTACATATTATAAAAACAGCACCATGTAGATAATTAAATACCTTTAATAAATGAATATTTTTATTAATAAATAAATAAGATTGTCTCCAAAGTATATGCTTTATCATCATACATGATTGGATTGTATGCATACTACTTTCACTAACTTAAAAAATAGTTTTTTAAATATCAAAATTAGTATTTGGTTGTGATATGTTATGTAAATTGATCATAGATTATAATAATATATCAAGAAACGAACAAAACATGATTTAAATCATGTGATTTGGGTTAAAAACGAACTCACATTGTTAATTTTCGTTAAGAACGCTTAACAATGGTGTTTTCTTCAAAATCATAAAAATTAGTGTTTTGATTATGTGTTGTGGGGTTTATGTACATTAAAATCATGTTAGAAGTTTAAGATTTTGTTTATATAAAGTTTCATGTACATTGTGTTAGTCAAAATCGGACTTTGGTGCGAAGAAATAAGCCAAATTAACTTATTTCTCTGCACAGTTCGCGAGCCGGGAACCCACCAACAATGGGCCCCTCCCCAACGAGGCTTTTGGCCTAGGAACTCCCGCCCCAGCAGGGATACAAGTTGTCCGGAGTGGTTTAAGTAGTGTAATGCAAAATTGCTTTGACCTCCTGTAGAAAAATAGCCATAACGTTTTCAGACAAACTCCGATTGAGGAGATTCAAGATGATCCGGAACGAGCACGAGTAGACCTACAACTTTTGTTCTTTAACTTTTTTGATTTGATGTCGTTATCAGGGGTCAAAATGGTCATCTTTGTGACTGATGCGTATTCGGAGGCAATCGGAGGGCGTCAGACATGCACATACGCAACTATAGTGCTGTCGACGATAATAGATGTTATTCTAAGTTATAAAACATGAATGTTAGTAAATATAATGATGCTTAAAATTAATAAATGATGTATTAGATAAGTTATATAAGCACACTAAGCATACACAAGAGAGGCGAATCGGGCGTGTGACGAATGAACGTCGAAACGCCGTGGCAAGTGTTAATGTACGTAAAAAGTGTTTAAGTTCAACTAAAATGAACACTATAAGATATGGAATGGGGTTAATATAAAACCAATAAGGAGTCTTAGCAAGACTTAAACACTTGAATGAACTTCGAATATGACTAATAGGAAATATAGTGAGATATAAATTGAAAGTTAACACAATCAAATTGAACATTGTGTACTGATAGTAGGAAAAGTTATGAGATGTAGAGTAGAGTTTACATTACAACTACTATGTGTTGCTATGTGACTAATAGTTGATGCGCATGATTATATAATTGTGTAGGGCACGTGAAGTGCAGATAGCTGTAAGCTGTTAATCTGTTATTGGTAAACAACGATCAAGGCAAGTCTTTCAGTTCATATTTTCTACGTGAACTTGATGATGAACTGTTTTAAATTATTTTTCAAAGAGCATGATATGTTATATATGTTGCAAGCATGAAATGTTAAAGTCAATTTATGACTACATTGATTGATTAAAGAATGTTGATTGAGTAAGGAACTCAACCTTTATATTTGTTATGTGAATTAAAGCATGTATGTCATGTTATTTTGATGATTATGAGAGGTATGTTGAGCATGTTATTATGTGCTATGTGATGCATGAAAACTGTTAGGTCTTGCTGAGCTGTCGAGCTCACTCTTGCAAATAACCACTTTTACAGGTCAAGAATGCAAGGTAATGATGCGTGCTAATTGAATATTAAGATCAATAGCGATGTAAGAAATTATTTATTCTAGATGAGTAATGTGTTTGTTTTGGATGTATTATACTTGTTAAAGTTGTAAAATTGAGCTATCCGATGTATAGTGGATATTGCTTGTGATGTAATACTTTGTATAGTAACTTAGAGGAAGCGATTCATGTAATAGGATTGAATCAAATATTTGTAATGTAAAGGTTGCGATTCAGGGAAATAAAGAATGATTGTATAAAAGTTTTAAATATTCGGTATTTTTAGTGATTTTAATATCGAATAATGATATAATGATAGATTAAAGTTGTATTGTTAACGATCGAGAATGAGAATTATATTGTAAAAATTTTGGGGTCGTTACAACCGGGGCTTAGCTTTAATCTCCCGGTATTGTTGTCGGGGCTGGATTTGATGTCGGGGTTGTCGCCGGGGCTGAATGTGATCTCCCGGGGTTGTCGTCGGGGTTGGATTTGATGATATGGACTTCCAAGGTTATCTCTAGAAGGTAAAAGATGGTTTTACCCTCTTGTAGGGTTAGTAATAGGAATGCAAAATTTTGAGTATCTACAGATGCCCCTCTTTATCATATTTATGCAATACAATGGAATAAACATGATAAAGACTGCTAGACACTGGAAATATGACACATGCAAATGTAATGCAATGCATGATATGCCATATCATGAATGCAATGTGCTCTTGCGGTGTTAGCTGCCACGGTATTCTATCCCTGACTGCTCTTGCCATTTTTATTGGGGATGGAGTTGTTAATGATGGTTTTCACTGAACTCTCTTGATGCCTACTCGAATGATAGTTTGCAAAACTTTCCTCACCTAACTTTTTTGATGCCTACTCGAACGGTAGTTTACAGAGCTTTCATCCATGACTTTCTCGATGCTACATTGGGTTGAAGCCAATGGTTTACAATGTCTGTCGGTGCTACCATGACTGATATGTTGCAGAGATATTTTTAAGATCTCGATGGGGAAGATTCTTTCTTGGCTGATGCCATTGAACATTTCTGAAATCGACGTTGGGGTTGTCACCAACATTTTCTGTCTTCAGATACGCTTTCTGACATTTCTTCTTCTGGGGATGTTCCTCTTATGACGAGTGACCTCATTGGGAATTCTTGATGCCTATCCTGATGATAGCTTACACCGATTTACATCATCGAATCTTTCCCAACGCTACGTTGGGGTTGTCGCCAACGATTTTGATTGTTGTTTGGTTAATGCCGACGTTTCTGTCGGGGATAGAATTCTCACTATCTACTCGAAAAATAGTTGACAATGATTTGACCATTATCGAACCTCCTCGATGCTTACCCGAATGGTAGTTTACAATGGTCGATTGAACTGATTTGATTCCTACTCGAACGGTAGTTTGCAGAGTTTGACCATCACTAAATCTCCTCGGTGCCTACTCAAACGGTTGTTTACAACGGTAGGTTTAACTGATTTAATTCCTACTCGAACGGTGGTTTGCAAAGTTTGACCATCACCGAACCTCCTCGGTGCCTACTCAAACGGTAGTTTACAACGGTCAGTTGAACTGGTTTGATTCCTACTCAAACGGTAGTTTGCAGAGCTTAACCATCACCAAACCTCCTCGGTGCCTACTCGAACTGTAGTTTATAATGGTCGGTTGAACTGGTTTGATTCCTACTCGAATGGTAGTTTGCAGAGCTTGACCATCACTGAACCTCCTCGGTGCCTACTCGAACGATAGTTTACAACGGTCGGGAAATCACCGAACATTCTCGGTGCCTCAGCTGGGGATTTATAGAACAGATTCCATCATCGGTCCTCTTTGGGAAAAAATTTCTCCACGATTTTCATCATTGGATCTTTCTCGTTGCTACCCTGGAGTTGTTGCCAAAGGTTTGCAATGTCAGACCTATATGATCTCAATGATTGGGTTCTCAACAACTTTCATCACCGGATCTTTCTCGATGCTATGTTGGAGTTGTCGCCAACGGTTTGCACAATATAAGATACCCTGATCTTCGTTGAAGCAGTTCTCAACGGCTTTCATCACCGATTCTCTCCCGATGCTATGCTGGAGTTGTCGCCAATGATTTATAATATCAGACCTATCTGATCTTGATTTGGAGGTATCCTTATGATAAGTCATACCCTCGGACGAATCTGGATACTTTGGAGCATTCAAAACCCACTGTTCACAACACTGGACCTTCCCGATGCTTTGACAGAGGCAGTTTTTCAGTAATTTTCATCATCGGCATTTCGAATACCACATAAGGGTTCATACCAATGGCTTACATGAAGATTTTCTTTCGTCAGGAGATTGACGCTCGGAATCAGGGTTTCAGGCCATTTCTGCTCAATCGCGTAGCACTTTTTTCCCTAATTTAACTTTTTAGCTTCTAAGAACTCCGCTTTAACTTCATTTGGACAGAATTAAAGGGGTGGGACCCACCCTAGGGTGTAGCAGGAAGAGGTGCGGCTTCCTATAGGTCTATATTAGTTCCCCCGTGGCTTTCATTAGTCATTTTCAAGTTGAACTATTTAGAAAAATCCAAAAATTCTTCTTCAGATCTACTGAGTTCGGGCTGCTTTTTTCAAATTCTGTCACCATACAATCGTCCTGCACATCTCTGGTAACGTTTACATCTTTTCTTTTCAAGTTTTGACCGTTAGAACGTTAGATATCATATAGAATGCTTCGAAACACAATATAGTGAATATGCATGCTTATATGACTTGATAAAAAAATTTAGACTTAGTAAATGTGTATATTTTACTGTGCTGAACGTTTTGATGTGAAAAAAATAGATTACTGAGACAGTCATTTGGCGCCCTTTTTGGCCAGTTTACTCATCCTATTTGAGGACAAATGAGCCTGGATTTTCACCAAAAAATACACATGGCAATTTAGCTGCCATGGGGAGTTTGATTTTGATGTTTTTCATATATATAAAATGTTCATGATTTTGGGTAGGTGTGCTACTGAATGGCCACCTAGTCATACCTATGTGCATGCAGACAGTCCATTTTACAAAGGAGACTCTAGCAAAAATTTTTTAAAAGCCTGAGCATTTAATGAACATGCAATTTTAACTCTACTAGAGATGTATGTTAACTAATGCATACTTTAGGACTTAGAATATGCATGAAGCAATGATTTATTTTTAATAGATCGTAAGTTTAAGGCTTACTTCACCCTTTCTGAGGTGATTTGGAGATTTTGTCCAGGTTATGGATTCAGATAGACCAGGCAGTTCTAGCAGGGTCTCTGCAGGTGTGAGGCGGAGGAGAGCTTCTGATGTTCCCCAGCCTCGTCCATCCTGGCCGCTTTGCCGGTTAGCTGAGTCAATGATTCGTCTGATCCATGCTGAGAGGCCGGATGATGTGCACGATGAGGAGGATGTCCCCTTTGTGGATCCCGCTCCAGCTCCTGCTCCTCTTAGGAAGCTTCCAGCCATCGTTGTGCCAATTTTAGAGCTTCTAGATGATCTGAGATGCCATCCTTCAATATACCTTCATGCCAATAAGGTGACTGAAGTTTTTTTTCTGGACTTTTCTTCCTTTTGCCATTTTAGGACAAAGGTTTAATCTGGATTTGTAATTTGATGAAGGTTCCCGGCTTTACACAGCCCAGGGGGAACTGGTTTAGCGTCCATTCTTTGTATCATACTCTGCATCCGGAGTACCAGGACATCGTCAACACTTAGGGTTTGGAAGCCTTTTTCTCTATTCATCCTCGTCGTTGCCCTTGGGGTTATTTGCGGGCTTTATCTGAGTACTGGTTTCACCAGACCTAGTCTCTCCACTTGCTGGATTACGAGGTTATGATGACACCGATGAACTGGCGGTTCATCACAGAGTTAGAGTTTACAGGGGAGCCAGTGTCTTTGGTGGCTAACATTTCTCCTGCTATCGTTCGATCCCTTTTGGGAATTCCTGCGATGGCCATCAAGGGTCGGACAGTCCATTTAGGGCCCTTGAGTGTTGATGCCCAGAGCGGGGCTTTGACTGAGCCTCTGCCTGATGATCAGAGGGTTAGAGATCGCATTCTTCGGTAACTATTCTTGGTTATCATCAGGGGTTATTTCATAGCAGACAACTCCTCGATAGTCTCTTTTGCTCTGGTGAGTGTTACTCGAAATGTGGAGCGCATCAGGGATTTTAACTGGGACACCTTCATCGTCGCCTATTTTCTTTGTGGATTGCGATTACGCTCTGAGGGCATGACGAATGCTTGGCTGGGTTTTTATCCCTTCCTGTTGGTGAGTAATTTCTCTTTCACATTTTAATCTCCCTCATTTGTGTTTATCAATCTTTATCACTGAGGACATTTAATCTTTTGCACTGCCAGTTTTGGGTATATGAGAGGCTCACTTGCCTACGCCCGGCCACTACTTTGGGCTTGGAGACATATCTACGGGGACGGCGTTGGCATCATTCCACTTTGACGGAAGTCCTTGTAGCAGAGTGGTTCACCCATTCTCGCTTACAGTTAGAGCTTTTGACCACCGACTCTATCACGTGGGTTCCCTACACCCCGAATTATCTGACATTCGGGTTCGAGGATGGCTTTTCGACTGGACTAGAGTTTGTATTGGTCACTCGTCGAATTCTCCTTTTAACCGATGGAGGCTGGGAGCTCTATTTAGGAGAGCGCGTTATCAGGAGCGTCACAGGAGAGATCCGCATTCCATTCCCTTTTCCTGCTTGGCATCATTTGGCCCTTATCTTAGCCAGTCACAGACATCCCATTGGTTGGCTTAGATGGATTTACCCTATTAGAGGGTCCCCATAGTCAGGAGGCATTTCATCACTGGTGGAGTCCTCGCACTATTGGTGCTCAAACTCGTGCCACCCAATTCATAGCAGATATGGTGTCTGGGTCTGTTATGATGATAGACTGGATAGCTTACCTTAGAGAGCCTACTCATTTGGAGCAGATTTTCGGTTTTACCCAGCAGTTGGAGCGGGCACAATTTTTTATCAGGCACCTTCGCAGGGATCCTTCATAGGCAGATTCGTTTGATCCTTCCAACTCCGGAGCTAGCTTTTTAGGAGGTCCATATTCTGGTAGTTATGCAGGTGCAGATCCTCCACTCTATTAACCATACATTCCTACTGGAAAAGATTTAGTGACTCAAGAGGAGTTGCAGCAGGTTGATAGTCTAGATGTAGATATCATAGACTTCTTTTGATAGATTCTTGCTATATCTTTTGATAGGCCTCTGTTAGATATTGGGCGGATGTGCCCCATTTCCCTATACTTTTTATTTTGCATTTTAGTAGCAGACAGAGATGATGCTTTCAGTTGACAGTGTATTTAGATATGCATGATATTTCCTATCTATTACATTCTATTGTTATTTATCATTATCATCTATCATGATGCATGCAATAAGTCATGGATATGCATTTAAACAGGCGAGTTTAGCTTTCCCCTAGATGGTCTCATGATATGGTTCTACAGATGTCTTCATCTACCGTTAGCCGTATTGAGCACAGGCCCCCTTCATTAATAGCATCTTCTTTGAGATCCTGGTATGAAGTTTGCCTCCCACAGCCAGGGCGACATTTGATCAGATGCTGGGGCATTATATGGCCATCTTGGCTTTCCCGGTCCCACTAGGCTTTGTGGACAACATGTTATCCTATTGGATACTTGAGCGACAGGTTTTTAAATTCGGCATCCATGAGCTGACTCCTACGTTGGAGGAGTATGAGCGCATCACCGGTTTGGCATTGGATCAGCCTTGTGATAGGATGGCCCTTAGTGATATGAGACCACAGTTCATGACCATAACTGGGTTGAGGCGCAGAGTCGTCACAGATGAGATTACTTCGGGGAATGTGGTGTCCCTGGATTTCTTTATTGATCATTTTGGATGACGGGACAGCTATACACGATACTCAGGAGATTTTATTATCACTGCAAATGAGTGGCAGATTGCACGCGTGGATGTTCTGTTGTGCATCACAGCTTACCTGTATATGCCGATGTAGACCACTTGGACATTGGCCTGATCACAGTGGTTCATTCTTTTAGACAGGGTTGTACCACCTTGCCCATGATATTGGCAGAGACCTTGAGGTCGGCTACATTCTGCCATACCCATCCTATGGGGTTCTTCAGGGGTAGTGCCATTTTACTGTACGTGTGGTTTATGACACACTTGAGACCCATCGGCACTTTCAGACATCATGGGTACTGTTTTACTCATGAGATAGCCATGTCCTACTCCTTTCAATCAGGGGAGTGTACAGGTGTGGCATCGTGGTTGGCCTTTTTGATGGTGATCCAGCATCCATTTGTGATCTTGGCCTGCTCAGGGCTCAGCTCCTCTTATAGCTTTATTACTCATACAATTGGCATGGATTATCTACCCTTGGCGGGTTTGAGAGGGGTGACCACATATCATCCATTGGCTGTCATGGGACAGTTTGATCAATTTTAGGATATTCTCCACTTTGAGGGGCCTTTGGATCAGAGGCTATTAGCTTCGTCTTTGTCATCAGCTTACTTAACCAGGATTTATGATTGTTGGACTCGTCGTGAGAGGGCTGACTTTTCAACTAGTCATCTGGATCGATCTTTAGAGTATTCTGCATGGCTAGAGGCAGACATTGTATTGGCGACAATTGTTCACTCAGAGCCGATTACTGATTCTGATGAGGAGGAGCATATGGAGGACCCTAATTCTCCTACTGAGGATGAGTTATTCGCTAGTTTGATGGCAACTTTGATCAGTGACCCCCTTAGCATTCCTACTGGGATGGATCCATCTCTTATAGATTCGTTAGATCCAATGACCTTTGAGAGGGATCAGGCGAGAGCATTGATGTTGACAACCCTTTTTGGCAGGGATGCAGCTTTTATTGATAGGGATGATGCTAGAGCTATTAGGAATGCAGCTTTTGTTGAGATTGAGGAGGCTCTCATTGCCTGGGATGCTTCTTTTATTGAGCGGGACGAGGCTCTAGATACCCTAGATGTATACATCACTGATAGTACTGCACTCAGGTCCTATACACAAAGCATCATTGCAGATATGAGTGCCTTTATAGATGATCATAGTAGCACTATACAGATGGTTGTGGTTCTTATAGCTCGCATGGAGACCTTAGGGTATGCGCTTACAGATGCACCTCCATCTTCTGAGAGGGATGCCATGTTGGACTTGCTATCCCGTTTATCCGCGAGTTTATAGACTAGCTTTCATTTTCCTATATAGACTAGGTCAGTCATTTCTGTCATGTACAGGATACATTGTATATATTAAACAGTATTATATAGCAGAGAAATATATTTTTATTCACTTCCTTTTTGGATATGTATTGTCATTGCTGAGTGATTACCACTTTTTTCATGACTTGTTGTCTTGATGTGTCTGAGCTTTTCCTTGATGGACTGATATTGAGATGTCGGAGAGTACCTTAGAAGGGCCTGTTGATCTGGGAGGTTTAATAGTATTTGGGTTTTATATGGGTTTCGGTGTCTTGGGACTGATTTTTAATTGGGTTTTGTGTTTTTTCTTGAAGGTTAAACCGCGCCATAAATGGCTGCCTACGTACTCCTGGGTTGAGGGAGATCATGTCATTTGTAGTTTAGGCTTGGCCTAAAAGGTTTGAGAAGTGTTTATTTGGGTTTGAGCTTGGCTTGAGGGATTTTTGGATTTTTATTTGGTTCGATCGCACCGTAAATGGCTGCCTACGTACTCCCAGGTTGAGGGAGATCAGGTCATTCATTAGTTCAGGCTTTTAGTGAAAACCTGAATTGATTTGATTGATTTTTTCATAGGACTAGGATGATACTTTGTAGGTGCTTCAGACATAGTACCTCTTCACGGTGTCTGAATTGATAAGATGGGGAAATTCTTTCGCATCCATTTCTTGCAATCTGATGGCTCCTCCTGTCAATACTTCTTTGATAATGAATGGTCCTTCCCAATTTGGGGCAAACTTTCCTTTGGCTTCATCTTGATTGGCAAGGACTTTCTTCAGTACCAAGTTATTTTCTTTGAATTGCCGGAGTTGAACTTTCTTGTTGTATGACCGAGTTAATATAATTGCTCGTGAAATATGGCTGTAGCCCTTCTTTCATCTATCAGGGATACCTGGTGGTATCGCTCTTGCAACCACTGGTCTTATTCCATCTGAGCATCTATTAACACCCTCAATGACTCCATTTCTACTTCTATGGGAAGTACTTCTTCCATGCCATAGACTAATGAGTAGGGGGTAGCCCCAGTAGAAGTACGCATTAATGTTCTGTAGGCTAGCAGAGTCAGAGGCAATAGGTCAGGCCATCCTTTGTGATTGGAGGACATTTTTTGCATGATCTTCTTAATATTTTTGTTGGCCGCTTTGACAGCACCATTCATCTTAGGACGATAGATGACGAAATTGAGATGATTGATCTGAAACTTGCTGCACAATTCTCTCGTCATCTAGTTGTTTAGATTCTTGGAATTGTCTGATATGATCACCTCCGGTTGTCCATATCGACAGATTACATTATTTTGGATGAAATCAATGATTACCTCTTTGGTGACTTTTGGAAAGGAGGCAGCTTCAACCCATTTGGTGAAGTAATCAATCATGGTGAAGATGAATCGATGACCATTGCTGGTTTTGGGTTCTATTGGCCCAATCATGTCCATTCCCCACATAGAAAAGGTCATGGCGAACTCATATTGTGTAGTTTGTTTGGAGGAGCGTGGATAGCATTTCCATGGACTTGGCATTGGTAGCATCTCCTAACATGATCATCACAGTCAGCCTTGAGAGAGATCCAGTAATGCCTTGTTCTCAATATTTTTTTGGAAAGTAAAGGACCACTCATGTGTGGACCACAGACTCTACCGTGGACTTCATCCATCAGTCTTTGGGCTTGTTCCTTATCTAGGCATCTTAAAAGGCCTATTCTAGCATCCCTTTTATAGAGTGCGTCTCCGCTCAGATAGAATTTCATAGCCATCTTATGAATTCATTTTCTTTCAGCTTAGACTTGCCCTGGTAGGCGTAGATCCATCTCACAGATATTCTTTTATATCTTGGTACCAAGGTTGTTTGATAGGAGGTAATTCATCTGATATTTCTCCAATGTAATTCCCATATGATGGGGCCTTTTGGCTTGCAAATTTGATGTCAGGAATTCCCATCCTATCAGATATGTGGATCAAGGAAGCCAACATTGCCAATGCATCAACAAAGTCATTCCTACCTCGAGGGATGTGGATGAAGTTTATTTCTTCAAACTCAATGGTTATCTTGATAACTTGCCGATGATATGGCAGCAAATGCAATTCTTTGGTATGATATGCCCCAGTGGTTTGTTTGATAACCAACTCAAAATCCCCAAAGACTAGTAAACATTTAATACCCATGGATTGGGCAAGTTTCAAACCCATTATACATCCCTCAAACTTAGCTGTGTTATTGGTGTTGACAAACTACAACTTGATGGCCACAGGATAATGTTCTCCTGTAAAAGAGACAAGAACTGCCCCAGCTCCGGTTCCTTCCATGTTCACGGCTCCATCAAAATATATTTTCCAATACTGGACTGTATTTTCTTGTGGGATTTGTTAAATTGTCATTATCCCATCATCCGGGAAATAAGTTTCCAAGGGTTCAAAATCCCCTGACGGTGCTTCGGCCAATTGATCTGCAATTCCCTGGCCTTTGATAGACTTCTGAGTCACGTAGATAGTGTCAAACTGTTATAGAATCAACTGCCATTTGAATAATCGGCAATTCAATATGGGTTTGTTGAATACATACTTCAGTGGATCCATACGGGATATGAGATAGGTCGTGTGCCCATGCAGATAATGTTGTAACCTCATGGCGGCCCATGCTAAAGCACAACAGGTCTTTTCAATGAAAGTGTACTTCTATTCACCACTGCTGAATCTTTTGTTGATGTAATAGATAGCTCTCTCCTTGCTTCTATTATCCTTCTGCCCCAGCATACAGCTCATTGCATTGGCATTGACTGACAGGTACATAAACAGAGGAACCTCATCCCTTGGGGGTACCATGACATGTGTTTCAATCAACTGCTTCTTGATGGAAAGGAAGGTTTTTTGACAATCTTTATTCCATTTCATGGAGGAATTCTTACTTAGAAGCTTAAAGATAGGTTCACAAGTTGTCGTGAGTTGAGATATATGAACCTGCTTATGAAATTGATTCTCCCCAGGAACTCTCGTATTTCCTTTTTTGTTTGGGGCACGGGCATCTCGGTGATTGCTTTAATTATGGCGGGATCCAGTTCAATGCCTCTGTTGCTCACTAGAAATCCCAACAACTTGCCTGATTTGACACCAAAAGCACATTTGGCCGAATTCAGCTGTAGGTTGTACTTGCGTAACCTGTTAAAAAGCTTTTTGAGATGGCTGATGTGGTCATCCTCCATCCGGGATTTGAAGATGATGTCATCCAGATAAACCTCTATTTCTTTGTGCATCATGTCATGAAAAAGGGCCATCATGGCTCGCTGATATATGGCACCGGCATTGATAGGGCTGAAAGACAAACTTCTATAACAAAAGGTTCCCCAGGGAGTGATGAAGGCTGTTTTCTCCAAGTCCTCTTCAGCAACCATGATTTGATGGTACCCAACAAAATTGTCAACAAAAGAATACATGCCATACTGCGTCGTGTTATCTATCAGTATGTGGATAAAAGGTACTGGGAAGTTGTCCTTGAGACAAGCCTTATTCAAATCCCGATAATCCATGCATACTCATACCTTCCCTCCGGGCTTAGGCATGGGAACTATGTTGGATAGCCACTCAGGGTAAGTTGACACCATTATTATGCCAGCTTCGAATTGCTTAACAATTTCTTCTTTGACTTTCAGACTCCACTCAGGTTTCAATCATCTGGGCTTCTGCTTGACTGGCTTGAATGAATCTTTAATGGGCAGTAGATGAATGACAATGTCAGTAGACAAACCAATCATGTCTTCATGTGACCATACAGACATATCCTAGAACTAAGTTAAGAGTTCAATAAGGTCTACTATTTGGTTTTGGGTAAGGTCAATGCCTATCTGGATTTCTCTAGGGTTTTCTGAGGTTCCGATATTGACAGTGGTGGTTTGGTCGAGGTTTGGTTTGGGTTTGTCTTGGACCCATTCTTTGATCTCCTCGGGCACCTCATAGTCATCTATCTCCTCTTGATCAATTTCCATCAAGTCGAAGTCCAGTTCTACATCAAAGTTGTAGTCACTGTGAAAATTTGGCATCTCATCAGTAGGGCCAAACAAATCCAACTCTGGAGTCTTGAAAACAAAATGCTTTCACTTTAATATATAAAACTATTTGATCATACAAAGCATTTAGCAAAAAGCATGACAAAAGTAACTGCTATAGCTGTGCAACAAAATAAGCAGGAAATAAAACCACACTTCAGGGCAGATGGACTTATTACCCTTTTACCCTTTTCGACTGAGGCATGGAATGCTGCTCCAATTGTCTAAAGTCAAGTACTCATGAATAGGGAGGATAAAGGAGTTGTTGTTGTCTATCTCCTCTTTGATGATGACTAAGACAAGCATTCATATCAATGCCAGTACTTTTCTTTGAACTGCTCCCCTTGTCCCTGTTGATGCTAGGGATTAGGACTTGATCGTCTGAATAGTCATCATCTGGGATATTGTCGTTCATACCCTCAGTGTGCACTAAAAAATATATTTTTGCAAACGGGTCTCGTCGTCCCTGTAGGAACTTCTCTTTGCCTTTTTTGCTTTCCCTATCAGGCTTTGGGAGTTCTCTTTCACTATCCGGCTTGACCTGAGGAATCAGCTTACCTGACACAGCAGCAGGAATCTTCCTCATTGGTTTCACAAACCTCGCATTAGTGAGGTTTGGTAGCAGGATGGTGGAGGCAGGAACAGTTGGGTGCTTGTGCAGGTTCCAGTGGTTTGATCTAGAGGAATAGTCTAATCCATATTTCCCTATCTGATTAGGGATTTGCACTGGACTTCTGATTCCTTGCTGCCTTTTCCTGTGACAACCCGAAAATCTACAAGATTTTAAATAATTAAAATAAAGGTTAAAGAATAAAACTTAGATGGGAATTTGAGGAATGATTAAAATTTTTAATTAAAACCTATATGGTTTCCTATTTGAATGAGAATAGAGAAAATATAGGTTACAAAATTTCAAAACCATAGAAATGGAGTTATATGTATTTGAAAGAATGTTAAGGATAAGATATTACGATACCTATAAAAATTTGATGTGAACTGAATAGTGTAAGAAATGTTATATAGATATATGTGGGAATTTTATTAAGGAAATAAAATTTCATATGAAAAGATGCTATGAAGTTAAGCGAAGATGAATATATATATATATATATATATATATATATATATATATACTTAGTAAGGTGCTATATACTTTAGCAAGAGGAATGATGAATTACGTTAAGGATATGAGAATCAAGATAAAACTATGTTAGTAATTAGCATAGTTTGAATGTTGGCCGTGACTGGCAAATAAGAAGATGAATAAGTATAAAGTTATTAGCTAATATAATTAGCAATAAAAATAGAGTAAGTTAAAACTCAAAATTTGAGTTAGAGATAGAATTTTGAGGCATGGACTGCTCGGTTGCGTCCAGAACATCAAGTTTAGTCAGGAAAGACAGTAAGCACAAAATGAATAACGGTTGACTTTTTGGTCAAAGTCAACAGTTGACTTTTATGGAGAAAAGTCAAAATCGGAGTTAGGAGTGGAATATGTTGTGACTGAAGTGAATTATGTATATGATTAAATAAATATACATTATATAATGTGTATACATTTATTTTGTATATAAATAGAATTAAGAATAAAGTTATATAACCTAATACATATATTAGGTATGGTAATTAAATAACCTAAGGGGTTATAATATTGGAGAATGTTAGTGTATAAAAATATATACTAACCCTAAGAAATTTATTTCGTATAATTTATTTTATAACCTAAGTATTTTAAATAATCAAGAAAATTAATTTGGGATAGTAAACCCTAATTACATACTCCATATACTTGAATACGACAAGTCTAATTGGATTATGCAAATGAAATAACATTATTGATTGATAAGAATATGTAAATATCAATAATAATGAAAATTTAGTTCAACATATAATAAACTAAGAAGAGTAAGTGATTTAAATAAGCCCAATTATTTCTTTAAGCATTGGACTTTTAGATAAATTAATTTAATAATAATTTAATTGTTAAACTAGCCCAATATATCATGTATAGGGCAAGTATAATGATGACACAATTTAATTAGTGGAGGAGGCCCAAGTTCATTTTTGTTAGTAAGCAAATGAAGAAAAGGCAAACCCAAAAGAAATTAAATGAAGGCCCAAGCTTAGCCCACTTAGGCAAGGGTATTATAGTCATTGGGTAAGTATAAATTAAAATAAAATTTGGGAGGATAAGGGGCCATGTGGCCGGTTTTAAGAGGAGGAAAAATGAGGAAGTAATGTAATGATTATTCTTACTTTAGTAGGTATTTACTTTATTAGGTGTTGAATTCTTATTTGGCCAACACTTTGTTTATACTTGCAAGTTACCCCTTACATAATGATGAGAGAGAGAGAAAGGATAAAGATTGGAAAAGATATGAAGAGATAGATATGATATGTATATATTCATTTTTTAACTAGTAAACAAATATAAATCATTTGCCCTTATCTCATTTTCTAAGCTACGCAAAAGCTAAACTAAAGAAAGAAACAAGCGAGAGAAAAGGGAAATGGGCGGTAGCCTTAGGGGAGAGAAGGGAGAGAAAAGTTCTCCATGGAAGAAGAAGAAGAAGAAGTAGATCTAAGGTTTTAAATCTTTAAATCTATGTGTTTAAAAGTGTTTTATGTTTGAATCTAAGCCTTTTGAGGGTCAAAAATGGGATCTAAAGCATAAAAGGAAAACTAGGTTTTTCAAAAGTAGAAAACCCCAAATTTTTAGTCTTAGTTGTGTTTAATCTTGTGATTGGTGATTATTTGATGAAATAGATCATGGATCATGGTAGATCCATGAGTATATGAGATATTAGTATGTATTAAAATGATTGATGATGTTTGATTAATCAAGAGATCTAGAAGTTTTTTTAAAAATCACCAAAGATTCAAAATCAGATTTTTGTGAAAACAAAGTATGAAATAAAAATGACCATATCTCTCATTATATTTTGAATTTTTGAGAGTGATCAATTTCTGGAGTTAGATCTATATGTCTTCTAACTTTTCCAAGTGGAATCACTGAAAAAGGAGTTATAGATTTCCGTGTGGACTGAGTTTAGGAAAGGAAGCAAAATCTGAAAAATGCCTAATATTAGGCTGCCACTAATTGCCAAGGGCAGTTTTGGCAACTTAATTTATGTAATAAATTCCAATATTTTGGGATATGAAAATATATGATATAAAGTAGCTCCTATCCAAAAATGAGCTCATTCCGACATAAATTGACCGAGTTATGGTTCTTTCAATATTTGGGATTTTTCGACGAAAACCGCTATAACCGGAGTTCTATAACTTCGATGGCCACGAAATTTGAACTGGAAGCTCACGTTAATGCGTGTAAGATCCCGCCAAGAGTTGGGAATTTCTGGAGTTAAGCATGAGGTAGCTAATTTCTTAAGATTTGAACTAGAAATGGATTTTTGAAAAATACTTAAGGGAGTTAAAAAATTCCAGAAATATTCTTTTTGTGTATGGAATATATATGTTTGGCTAAATGATAGAAATATAATAAGCTGATTTGGTATTTTCATGAAAATAGTATTTCAGCTTCCTGAAATGAACAATTCAAAGTGCTGAAATGGAAGCTGAAATGGAAACAGAAATGTCAGGAAGAGAAGTCAGTTTTGTTTCAACTTGCTGAAATAGAAATTAAAAAGGTTAGAAAAGGAAGACAGTTTAGTTTTAGCTTGCTGAAAAAATATATTTAGTCTCCTGAAATGATAAATAGTTTATCGAGTTGTAATAAGAACTTATAACTGAGTGAGTAAGTATTGAGTCTAAAGTAGTACAGTCGTATTCTACAATAGTTGATGTATAGTATCTGGGCTAAACGATTCCTTCAGGGAGCAAAGGTATATACGAATTATCAACCGACCTAACTCGCTATGAAAATAGTATAGACGAGACGGAAACTAATTTGTTGGTTGTTTGTGGGAAACCACTCAGTATACTATATTGAATACTATTAAAGACTTGATGTGTGCTAGGTTTAGACTTGTGAATAAGTATGGTGTTAAGATAATCTATTATTTGACTATGTGGTTAAGTGTTAGATAGTTTACTTTTAAAGTAATAGTATGATGGGATAAAGTATGTTATACTAATTGAAAGATCAATCTTATAACTGATAGGTCTTTTCAATAAAGAGATTAAATTAGATTGCGTAGCAGCAATCGACGGTACAGGCAAGTCTTCTCTAACTCAAACTTGAGTTATATTTCAAAGCATGTTAATGAATAATTCTTGATCATTATTCACATCTATACTGATTATTGATTCTCACTTAGTGCATATTGCATATGTTCATCAGGTATGAAAGGCTGATCACCTTCATTACCCTAAGGTTCAGTTAAAGTTGTTCATGGTCCTTGTGACGTTAAACATTATTGATTCTGTCATTCAATTATTGACATCATGGTTCATGCTCTTTCACAATTATTATATTGTTAAAAATTTAAAAGTTTATTCTTTCTTTCAATCATGATATATCCTTGTTATATTTAAACTTGCTCGGCAAGTTAGTTGTTCACCATTGCTATATCATGATAACAAATTTTAGATTAAGACGAAGGCTTGAAGAAGGACAAAGACAAGAGCAAAGTACAATAATATATTGTTATGCACGAATAACTATTTAGTTATCTTATGTAAACCTTTTGTAATTTTGAAGGTATGTATTCAGCTAAGGTTAATAGACCTTGGGAAATGTTGTAGAATCATGTGATATAAACAATTTATGTTTATATATTCCGCATTAGTTTATAGAATATGTATGAAGATGAAGTACCGTAACGTACCAGGTCTGAGGTTCTGGGGACCCGAATTTGGGGGCGTCACAGGTTGGTATCAAAGCTGTAGGTCATACACCTTAGGTAGGGTTACCTTAGGCTATAACCACAGTGATGAGGATAAGGAATAAACTCAGATCGAGTTTAAGTGATAAGAGATGAATTCAGAAAATTCATCATTAAAGTTAAGAATAAGATAAATAAGATTCAAAGAAGAATCTTAAAGAGTTATAAAGATAAGAATCCGGAGTTACCTGACTCCAGTAATAAAGATGAAAAGTTATAATAAATAGACAGTGTCTATAAGATGAAATGTGTAAATTCATAATGTAATATGATTAAAGGGAAAGAAGATCGTAAAAGAAAATGATCATAAGATAGAAAAGAATCGTAATATAACACGATTATAAGAAGAGATCACAACGTGATCGGATGATGTCATAAAAGGACAGAGGATCAATCAAATGATTGGAAACTTTATAGCAGAATTGCTATACGAAAATGGTACTATGAAATAGTATGAGTTAAACTCAAAAGAGTTGAAAAGGATGATGAGATACGGATTAAATGAAATTCGTATTGAGTAAAGAGAAAGCTAGGATTGTGTGGAATTTCAATTGAGGACTTATGTGATTGCTGAGTTGTACAAACTTTTGTATGGGCGGGGGTTTTGTGCTTGGTCTAACGACTACTTAGTTTATCACATTGATAATCATTGAAATGTTGGTGTCGCGCTATTCGCTATATGTATGTTGAGAAGGTGATTCTTTTCTCATGTGTATAACGAATAGGTAGAGAATATAAGATTAGGTACGAGTTCTTAAAACTCATACTTATAGTAAGTTTATGACTCATAATCGTATGGTATGTTTTTGAACCCCTAAGCGTATGAACAGTTCATGATTGGTTCTTGAACTACGTATTGCTAGGATAAGTTTCTAAACTCATATTATTGTGGAAAGTTCCTAAACTCATAACGTGTGGTATGTTTGATGAACTATACTGGGGTATAGAAATGTTATGGATGAAGAATTGAGGATTTTTAAGTTTTATTGATGATAGAAATAGATAGAATTAGTAAGCAATGAATCATTGGAGAAGATTGAAGTTGATAGCGGAAGTATAGGTATTCCAAATCTTCTAGCCGTGCTAAATTTCAAAATTTTTAACATCAAGAAAAATTCGCACTGATGTGCCTTTAAAAATATAAATGAATTTTTGTTATCAGCAACACATGGTTACAAGTGTGTAGAAGTGAACTTCGAACCATTAACACATCGTTACCTATTGCGGCATGATAACACCAAAAATGATTTTTTAATGGTTTTAAACTGTTTAAAGAAGAGTCTACGCTAATTGTTTCAGCTAGACCAAAACGATTTGAGATATCAAACGGTATTTTATACATCATTAATGCATCATTTAACCTGGTGCAGAGATGATAAAAATGATGGAGTTATCAATACAGAATTACCTAGTGTTGGATGTGATCTAAGGATCGTCAACCCACTATGGTATGATGTAGTATGACAAAGTCATAAAATGACAGAATCCTCAAACGAACTGTAAATATAGTGCGGTATCATGACGTCATAAAATAATTTTTAGAATTTTAAAGAAAAGATAAGTGCCAATTAGATTTGGCCAGATATATGTTTCGATTGATTTTTGAATTATTGGTATACGTCTAAGCTAATTGATTCAGCTAGACGAATGTTTATGAAAAATTCAAGTATCTCTTTGAGAATTTATCCCGAATCAAATTATTTTAGTACGGATTCTTATGCTAAGTCAGAGGTGAACAACCCTAAAAAAGGGAGATATGTTGGTTGGATAAAATATATTCCAATCTTTGAACGCATATAGTCGTTCTGAGAACTAAGGTACAATATATTGATCACCTAACGTACCAGCATCGACAGTTTACCTTCTTCGTGATTGTAAACATACTTAGTACATCATGGTTAACATAATTGGTTGCGATGAATACCGTTAAACCTGAGAGTTCATGGTCTATATGACCCTTCAGCATGATATGAAAAGTTTTTAAACTCGTTGGAGAGAATGCATGGAAGAATGTGATGATAGAAGATCTCCTCATAGAAGGAAGAAATATGTACTCATTAAATTGAGCATGAAATCAGGTAAAGGTTAACTTGAAAACCTAGTTTTGATGAATAATAGAATAGAGATTTGTAGATTGTAATTTTGAGAACGAAATTCTTAGAGGAAGGGGTTGGCTATATGTACTTATGGTGAATAGTGATTTCGGGGACGGAATCCTTATAAGGGGGGAAGAATGTGACAACCTGAAAATCTATAAGATTTTAAATGGTTAAAATAAAGGTTAAAAAAACCTAGATGAGAATTTGAGGAATGATTAAAAATTTTAAGTAAAACCTATATGGTTTCCTATTTGAATGAGAATAGAGAAAATATGGGTTACAAAATTTCAAAATCCTAGAAATGGAGTTATATGTATTTGAAAGAATGTAAAGGATAAGGTATTATGATTCCTATAAAAATTTAATGTGAACTGAATAGTGTACGAAATATTATATAGATACATGTGGAAATTTTATTAAGAAAATAAAATTTCACATGAAGAGATGCTATGAAGTTAAGCGACGATGAACATATATATACTTAGTAAGGTTCTATATACTTTAGCAAGAGGAATGATGAATTACGTTAAGGATATGAGAATCAAGATAAAACTATGTTAGTAATTAGCAAAGTTTGAATGTTGGCCTTGACTGGCAAATAAGAAGATGAATAAGTATAAAGTTATTAGCTAATATAATTAGCAATAAAAATGGAGTAAGTTAAAACTCAAAATTTGAGTTAGAGATAGAATTTTGAGGCATGGATTGCTCGATTGCGTTTAGAAGGTCAAGTTTAGTCAGAAAAGACAGTAAGCACAAAATGTGTAAGGGTTGACTTTTTGGTCAAAGTTAATAGTTGATTTTTATGAAAAAAAAGTCAAAATCGGAGTTAGGAGTGAAATATGTTGTGACTTAAGTGAATTATGTATATGATTAAATAAATATATATTATATAATGTGTGTACGTTTATTTTGTATATAAAGAGAATTAAGAATAAAGTTATATAACCTAATACATATATTAGGTATGGTAATTAAATAACCTAAGGGGTTATAATATGGGAGAATGTTAGTATATAAAAATATATACTAGCCCTAAGAAATTTATTTTGTATAATTTATTTTATAACCTAAGTATTTTAAATAATCAAGAAAATTGATTTGGGGTAGTAAACCCTAATTACATACTCCATATACTTGAATACGACAAGTCTAATTGGATTATACAAGTGAAATAACATTATTGATTGATAAGAATATGTAAATATCAATAATAATGAGTATTTAGTTCAACAGATAATAAACTAAGAAGAGTAAGTGATTTAAACAAACCCAATTATTTCTTTAAGCATTGGACTTTTAGATAAATTGATTTAATAGTAATTTAATTGTTAAACTAGCCCAATATATCATGTATAGGGCAAGTATAATGATGACACAATTTAATTAGTGGAGGAGGCCCAAGTTCATTTTTGTTAGTAAGAAAATTAAGAAAAGGCAAGCCCAAAAGAAATTAAATGAAGGCCCAAGCTTAGCCCACTTAAGCAAGGGTATTATAGTCATTGGGTAAGTATAAAATAAAACAAAATTTAGGAGGATAATTGGCCATGTGGCCGGTTTTAAGAGGAGAAAAAAAGGGGAGTAATGTAATGATTATTCTTACTTTAGTAGGTATTTACTTTATTGTGTGTTGAATTCTTATTTGGGCAACACTTTGTTTATGCTTGCAAGTTACCCTTACATAATGATGAGAGAGAGAAAGGATAAAGATTGGAAAAGATATGAAGAGATAGATATGATATATTTATTCATGTTTTAACTAGTAAACAAAAGTAAATCATTTGTCCTTATCTAAGCAAAAGCTAAACTAAAGAAAGAAACAAGCAAAGAGAGGGAGAGAAAAGGGAAAGGGGCGGCAGCCTTAGGGGAGACAACAGAGAGAAAATTTCACCATGGAAGAAGAAGAAGAGAGGGAAGATCAATGCAAAGGTATAAAAGACTCGATGTGTGCTAGGTTTAGACTTGTGAATAAGTATGGTGTTAAGATAATCTCATATTTGACTATGTAGTTAAGTGTTAGATAGTTTACTTTTAAAGTAATAGTATGATGGGATAAAGTATGTTATATTAATTGAAAGATCAATCTTATACCTGATAGGTCTTTTCAATAAAGCGATTAAATTAGATTGCGTAGCAGTAATCGACGGTATAGGCAAGTTTTCTCTAACTCAAACTTGAGTTATATTTCAAAGCATGTTAGTGAATAATTCTTGATCATTATTCACATCTATATTGATTATTGATTCACACTTAGTGCATATTGCATATGTTCATCAAGTATGAAAGGCTGATCACCTTCATTACCCTAAGGTTCAGTTAAAGTTGTTCATGGTCCTTGTGACGTTAAACATTATTGATTCTGTCATTCAATTATTGACATTATGGTTCATGCTCTTTCACAATTATTATATTGTTAAAAATTTAAAAGTTTATTCTTTCTTTCAGTCATGATATATCCTTGTTATATTTAAACTTGCTGGGCAAATTAGTTGTTCACCCTTGCTATATTATGATAACAAATTTTAGATTAAGACGAAGGCTTGAAGAAGGACAAAGACAAGAGCAAAGTACAATAATATATTGTTATGCATGAATAACTATTTAGTTATCTTATGTAAACCTTTTGTAATTTTGAAGGTATGTATTCAGTTAAAGTTAATGTACCTTGGGAAATGTTGTAGAATCATGTGATATAAACAGTTTATGTTTATATATTCCGCATTAGTTTATAGAATATATATGAAGATGAAGTACCGTAACGTACCAGGTTCGAGATTCTGGGGACCCAGATTTGGGGGCGTCACATTTCCCTAACTCTTTTCCAGGGCAGAAACCCATGGATACCATTTTTTGACTGACCGTCATTACTTCGGTGGATACCACATATCCTGAGGACATCACTACTATGTTCAATGACTTGCAATGACCCATCCTTTCTGTGGGTATATCATCGTCAGTGAAAGATATCACATTACTATTGAAAATATACTCTATCACGTGATGAAACTTCTCAGTATCTACTGTCTTCGGCAGATATGCTTCTTCCAGTACTTTCACTAGAATCTTGCGATGATCCTCTGAAGATAAGACCAATTTCAGAATGGATATCTGTCGGGGTACCTCTTTTAAGCTTTGCACCACTTTGAAATCATATGCCCCATCTTGCTAAGGAATTCTTTAATTTTCTCCTCATACACTCTTCCCTTGGCTTTAATGACTGAGTTGAATACTCGCTAAGGCAAGTATAGCGGATTTTCCTTAGATATAATAGCAATGTGGTTTGATGTTGATTCTTTATCTTGCCTATAGTTCCATGGGACTTTCTTCAAGCTGACTATCAGATATCGCAGTCTGAATGGAAATATTAGAGGCTCGAGCGCAGCCAATTTCATATGATTATTTCCTTCTTGAGC
Source organism: Panax stipuleanatus (assembly GCA_020205555.1). Classification (NCBI taxonomy): domain Eukaryota; kingdom Viridiplantae; phylum Streptophyta; class Magnoliopsida; order Apiales; family Araliaceae; genus Panax; species Panax stipuleanatus. Next base: position 67,136,766 of record CM035116.1, on the reverse strand, counting down.
CCCTTTTCCCTGAGGTATCAAAGGTGTTATAGCTAGATCCTTTCACATAAAATGACGGTCACTACTTCTTTTAGATTCCATGCCATGGGGAGAAAGATTGCTTCCTCTCTAGGATAGCCATAATCTTGGTTTACCTTAATTAGCTCACCACTTTCAATTAGGTTTTGAATCAAGTGACGAAGTCCCCAACAATCCTATATGTCATGACCAGGCATGTTGGAATGATATTGATAGATCCTATCAGGTTTGAACTTCCTAGATCGAGGGTCCACTGGGGGTAACAATTTTGTGACTTTCCTCTCGTTGATCAACATTTAGAGAATTTCTTTTATAGGCTGATTCAAATTAGTGAAATTCCTTTTGAAGGTGAACTCCCTGTTAGCTTAGAACTTCTCTTCCTTATCAACCTTGTAGGCCCAGGGTTCATGCTCGTGGAACCGGTAATGATCGCTCCTGGCAATGAGACTAATTTCAGGCATTGGAAGATTTGTTTTCTGCTGATTGGTTTGATTTATCAATTGCCTCGTTATCTGATGTTGATAAACTACCAACTCTGCCACTTGTCCAACCTGGTCCTTGATAGATTTGATTTCTTGCTCTATCAAAAATTGCCTTTCTGAATGTTCCCAATTGTCCAGCCTATCTTTGTTGGCTTGGGATGATTCTTTAATATATTGGTGGTATTTGGATCCTTCTCCGTTTCTAATGCTGATCATATTATCGCTCTCCTCATTGTGTTGAGGCAGAGGATTATTTTGAACATGTGGTTATTCTTGTGTTGTAACCACAATCTCCTCATTATTTATCAAGTCATGGATTTTATGTTTGAGAGACCAACAATCTTGAGTGTCGTGGCCCGGTGTCCAGAATGGTAAGCACACTTCTTACTCGGGTTAAAATTTCGTCCGCTTGAATTGGCCGGCGGAAGGAGCTGGATAATCTTTTTTTGTGCTATCAGAAGTTTCAGCACATTTTCCAGTGAGTCCCCCAAGGGTGTGAACGTTCTTCAACCTTTAACTTCTCCGGCTTTTTGAAAGGGAGGATTCAAAGATTGTGCAGGAGTTTGAAAAGGGGAATAATTTATCCTTCGAATAGGCAAGTTTGGATTGCCTCTCTGATTCTGTCCCTGAAGTATCAAGGACACATCCTCCTCCTTCTTTTTGTGGACTCTCCGAGGAATATTCCCATAGCTTCTAGCTTGAATATGCTCGGCCACTGCCTCCAAAGAGGTAAGGTCTTTGATCTTTCTAGACTTTAGTCCCATTTCGGCCATTTCTCCATATTTAATCATTTCTGAGAATGGTTTTCCTATACCTGCTAGGACCCTCTCATAATATGGAGCTTCCTGGATGTCTATGAAAGTCATGACTATCTCAGTCTCTATCATAGGTGGGGTAACATATGTAGCCATCCGTCTCCATCTTTGGGCATACTCACAAAAAGACTCATTGATTTGCTTTTTGACCTTGGTCACTTGATATTGATTCAGGAAGGTATGTGCTAGTTCTTCCCATCTGTGAATTTTGGAATTGTCGAGTCAGGCATACCTAGCTTGGGCTTCCCCAGTCAGACTCTTTTGGAATAACTGCATTCTGAGTTTTTCATCCTCAGCATAGGACCCGAGTTCTCTAATGAACACTTTTAAATGAGTGTAAGGATCTCCTAATCCGTCATACTTTTCAAAATTCGGGACTTCAAATTTGTTTGGATATCGAGCCCCTGGGAATATACATAAATCTGAGTGTTTACACTCCCAAATGCCCCAGTTCCTTTGATGGACCTGATTATTTCTTCTATTTGTTGGACCTTTTTCCTAATATCACCAGTTTCTTGATCATTGGTGATTTCAGGGATTTTGTTGGTCAGATCCTTATTTTGTGGCTCAGGTATCTGAGTATCTCTCTTCTTGTCGATGTCTTGACTACCACCTTGTGTGGATGATTCTATTTGAATGGGTTTTTGTTTACCCTGAAGAATTTTGCTTTGCTCTTTTAGAAAAATAGCCAATTTAGCTATCTGGTTCTTTAGTCCTTCTAACTCTTCCTGAAAGACGGGGGTGGATTCAGGTTAGGCACTTGAAGCCATGCCTGGAGATGGGCTGAGTGATGAGTGGGTTTTATACCTACGAATCGGACACCTTTTAGGCTTAATTCTTTGTTAACTTTAGGTATTTTTAGTGTTAATTTACTGATTTTTGTGTTTGTGTTGTAGGAAACCGCTTCAAAGCCTCAAAACATGAAATATATAGCTTAATGACATTTTTGTAATTTTTGCTACTGTTCACCCGCCGGGGCGGGGTTCTCTAGTACAAAAACCCCGCCGGAGCGGGCTTGTCGGAAAAAAGAGGAATTTCAGAAGTTGAGTCTAAAAAGGATTTGTTCGGGCTGATGGTTGGAAGGACTTTAAGGAGGACTAAAAGACACATGAAGAGGGATATAAAAGGAGGAGAATTCACAAGGATTAGGAGAGTTAATTTTTCATCCTATTAGATTAGATTAGATTAGAAAAACCCTAGTTTTTCATTAGATTTGGAGATTAAAGCAATTGAGGGAGCGCGAAGGATTCATTGCAGGAGCTGAAGGGGAGACTCAAGGATTTTGTCTAAAGATTCTATTCTCTTCTTTATCTTCTACTTTTGTTTCTTGAATGTTTATTCAGTTGTGGATTCTTGGTTTTAATTCAATAATTATGAACTAAATCTCTTGTTTAAGATTTCAATGGATCTTATTGCGTAGTTTATTTTAATATGCTTCTCTATTGATTATTGCGATTTATTTTAGGGATTGTCTATTGTGATTTGGGCTTAATTGTTTAATTATCTAGCTAGCAATTAATGTGATAATTTATATAAACTTGAGATAGGGATTTTAGATTTAGATTTGATCATAATAGCATGTGATCGTGTTTTTTGCATGGCGTTGGAATTTATGATTTATGTCTAGAATAGAGATATACATATACATCGCATGGAATCTGATAAAGAACTTGAGTTTTAAATCCTCTTTAATTGTAATTCACATAGAGAGATATAGTGAATTAATTAATTAGGGTGTTCTTCTTAATTCTATCATCTGTGGATTTAAGTTGATTTGAGTATGATGCATTGAGAGATGGTCATATTTATTTATGTGTTCTTGATTAAAAATTTAGAATAGTGAGCATAATTAATAAAAAGTATATTAATTTAAATGAAACAATAAGTGAAGTTGTGATCTTAAATCTCTGTAATCTTATTTTAAACTAGTGGTATTTAGTAGTAGTTTAATTATATATTGTTAATTCACAAACTTGAAATTATCTGTTTAAATAAGATTAAGTTGGTTACGGGTTAGTACTTGGTGATTTTTATTTAATAATTCCTCGTGGGAACGATACTCTACTTTCACTTTATTACTTGTTGATCACGTATACTTACGTGTTGTGCGTAACTAGATTTTACCCAACACTGAGTGCCTTTTTAGACTTTAATCTGGTAACGGGACCAATTTTTTCCTACAATAAAAGTATATATGTTAATTTTGTTGTACATATTAACAGGATGCATGCTATGCAATGTGTTATGATTTTTTGAAGTTTTTTAATATTTTCCTGTAAAACATAGGTCAGTTGTTTTGATGACAGGAATTAATAAAATTGACAGGAAATGAAATGTATATTTACATTTATTTAATAATTGCATGGAATTTGAAATTTAAATTGAAAGGGGAATTCATGAACAGACTTCCCTTCGAATTTGGTTTATCAGAGGCTGACCTATCTTAGGCTACTCTCGCGGCTTTTCGGCATGAAGGTCCCCAGATCATTGCAATTTACTAGAGGGAAATTAATCCATTCTTTCAATTAGAGCGAATTTGAGTGGCGTCTTTCTAAAGCCTCGTAGGATTAGTCTCCTTTGAGTTTAGTAATCAATCGCCGATGGGTTCACCTTCTAGTGGAGGAATCACACAACATACATTCGCATACAACGTGTCTCACCGTATGAAATGATGACATTCTACGAAGCACTAATATAAAGTGCAGTAAGACATTTATTTACATCCATTCAATGTAAACACAGCATCCACACACACGTAGATAAAAAGGGAATTTGAAAAGATTAAAATGACTTAAACCCTCTACTGTCCCTGGCAGAGTCGCCACCTGTCGACGTCGAGAAAAATATTTGGTGATCCCCCTTTCCCTAATGTGTTTCTACCCTTATTTGTTTTATCTGAAGGGTGAATTTTTAGGAATAGGCCGACATATAATGTCGATAATTTCAAAGTTTGATTTTACAGAGTCACCAGTTGGTATATTTGAAATGGTTGTACCAACTCAACCGAGTTTTGTTTGAAAAGTTTGCAAGTAGGCAAATTACTGGACTCTATTGACTTGGCCTTGGAAATCGAGATTCATAGATTTCAATATTTGTGTTTTTCTGACAAAAATCGCTATAACCGGAGTTGTATAACTCCGATGGCCACAAACTTTAAAACTGGAGGCTCATGTTAACATGTGTAAGATGCTGCCAAGAGTTGGGAATTTTTGGAGTTAAGCGTGAGATAGCTATTTTCTTAAGGAATTAACTACAAATGGATTTTTTTTAAAATACTAAAGGAAATTAAAAAATTCCTGAAAAATTATTTTTGTATATGAAATACATGTATTTATGTGTGGACAAAAGATAAAAAAATAATAAGATGATTAGATTAAAAAGGGGGAATCCAGCTTGCTGGATTGGCCATCAGGTTGCTGGATTGCAATCTAGTTTGCTGGATTGGGCATCAAGTTGCTGGAATGGTCTGTTTAGATAATCTAGGTTGCTGGATTGAAGGATTAACGAATCAAGGCTTGTTGGATTGGGGGACAGTTGAATCCAGTCTGCTGGATTGGAAAATAATTTACTAAATTGAAATTCAATCTGAATCCAGCTTGCTGGATTAGGTATTCGGCTTACAAAATTATAAATGAGTTATGAAATGAAAGACTAAGTGTTAATTCACAAGTTATATGATACAGTAGTGTTAAGTCTAAGGTAGTACAGTCGTACCCTTTAATGGTTGATGTATAGTAGCTGGGCTAAACGACTCCTTCATATGGGGAAGGGATCTACGAATTAGTAACCGATCTAACTCATTGTGAAAATAGTGTAGACTACACGGAAACTAATTTGTTAGTTGTTTGTGGGAAACCACTCAGCATACTATATTGAATACTATTAAAGACTCGATGTATGCTATGTTTAGACTTGTGTATATGTATAGTGTTAAGGTTATCTAATATTTGACTATGTGTTTAAAAGTTAGATAGTTTACTTATAAGGTATGTTATGCTAATTGAAAGATCAATCTTATAACTGATAGATCTTTACAATAAAGCGATTAAATTATATTGCATAGCAGTAATCGACGGTACATGCAAGATTTCTTTAACTCAAACTTGAGTTATATGTTCAAAGCATGTTCGTGAATAATTATTGTTGATTATTCACATCTATACTGATTATTGATTCGCACCTTGTGCATGTTATATATGTTCATCAGGTATGAAAGGCTGATCACCTTCATTACCATATTATTTAGTTGAATTTGTTCATGTTCATTGTTGGCCCTTCAACATATTGATTATGTCATTCAGTATTGAAATTAATTCATATTCTTTCACAATCATTATATTGTTGAAATTTTGTCAACTTATTATTCTTTTTAACCATGATATATCTTCATTTGAACTTAAACTTACTGGGCAAACTTGTTGCTCACCCTTGCTATATCATGATAAACATTTCAGATTAAGATGAAACTTCGGATACAGGTAAAGACAAAGATAAACTCCAGAATTGGATTTGGATGCAGGTTAAACTTGTAATAGTATTGAATGCAAATGACATGGTATGTCGTATAGGATATTGAAGGCATGTATTAAGTTAAGGTTACAGACCTTGGGAATTATGTGTAAAGGTTATTGTATAAACAATTTATGTTTATATCTTCTGCAATAGTTATAGAAATGTTGTATCGTAACGTACCAGGTCCGAGGTTCTGGGGACCCGGATTTGGGGGCGTCACGGTTGGTATCAGAGCTATAGGTTATAAACTTTAGGCAGGGGTACCTTAGGCTATAACCACAGAGATGAGAAATATGAATAACCTCAAATAGAGTTCAAGTTCTAAGCGATGAATTTGGGTAAGGTATTAATAAGTTAATAAGATTCAAAGAAGAATCCTGACAGGTAATAAAGATCCAGAGTTACCTAACTTTGATAATAAAGATGAACAGTAGTAATGAATAGATAAAGTCTAAAAGATTAAAAGTATAAAGTGAAAGAAGATCGTAAAACAAAACGATCAGAGTATAGAAATGGATCGTAATATAATACGATGAGATCACCCCGTGATCTGATAAGATCATAGCAGGGAGGAGTATCAATCAAGTGATTGAAAATTTTATGACAAAATTGATGTTAGTCTGTTGTACTATAAGTTGGTACGATGCCAACTCAGAAAAAGGGTTGGGGTTGATGCAATACGGATTGAATAAAATTCTTATGGAGAAAGTATGGAGCTAGGATTAATTGGGATTTCAATTAAGGACTCATGTCAGCGGCTGAGTTGTATGATTCCTTGTATGGAGGGGGGGAATTTGTACTTGGTTTTAGAACCACTTAGCTTCCTACTCGATATAGTGGTCAAGTTGAATAATTCTTTGTATGGGCGGGGAATTGTCCTTGGTGTAACAAGCGCTTAGCTTCCTATATTGATTAGTGGTTGGGTTAACCAATTCTTTGTATGGGCAGGGGATTGTGTTTGGTTCGACGACCACTTAGCTTCTGGTACTAATAATCATTAAAATGTTTGTGTTGCGCTGTTTTCTATATAACATATTAAGAAGGTGATTCTTTTCTCATATGTATAACAGATAAGTATAGTATAGTTAGAGAATACAAGATTATGTGCGAGTTCTTAAAACTCATACTTATGACAAGTTCGTGACTCATAATCATATGGTATGTTTTTTAACGCCTCAACGAATGGACTCCTATGGTCTGACTAGGATAAGTTTTTAAACCCATATGATTGTGGCAAGTTCTTGAACTCATAACGTGGGGTAAGTTTGACGAACTGGGTATAGATATATGTGAATTGAGAATTGAGGATGATAGGAATAGATAGACTGATTAAGCAATGGATCATTAGTGGAAGCATAGGTTTTTCGAACCTTCTAGCGATGCTAGACTTCAAAATTTTGATTTGTAAAGATTTTTGCACGATTTAAAGTATAGTCTATGCTACTTGTTTCGGCTAGACGACAATAATTTGAAATTGAATTATTGGTGTGAGTCTTAGCTATTTGATTCAGCTAGACCGATGATTATGAAATTCAAAACGTTCTTTGAAAGTTTTCCAAACCGAATTATTTTGGTACGAAATCTTATGTTAAATTGGTATCCAATTGACACCAGTTGGTGTCAAGTTGGTATCGAGAACTTCTTTTGGTATTAAATGGATACAGGTTGGTATCCAATTGACACAAATGGGTGTCAAGTGGGTATCGAGAACTTCTAAACCTCGATAGTTCAGGGTCTATATGACTCCTCAGCACAATTTGAAAATTCTAACTCTAGTGAGTGATGTTTTGGGGTAGTATGTGATGATTGAATAGAGGTTGTGTTGAAGAAACCTAGTTTTGGTGAATGAATGGCATAGAGTGTAGTACGCTGGAATTTCTCATGGTGTAAGGTGTAAGGTGAATTTTGGGGATGAAATTCTTAGAAGAAGAGGTGATAAATGATTAAAATAAAGGTTAAAGGATAAAACCTAGATGTGAATCTGAGGAATAATTTAAAATTTTTAAAGAAGAACCTAAATAGTTTATTATTTGATTGAGAATAGAAGAATTATGGGTTACAAATTTCTAAACCCTAGAGATGAATCTATATGTGTTTGATAGAATATTAAGAATATGGTACTACGATACCTATAAAATTCGGTGACCTAATATATAAATTAGGTATGTGAATTATATGTATGATTATGTGAGTGTGAGTGTTTATAACTCATTAAGCCAATTATGGCTATTTAGTTAATAAACTAATAAAATGTGTGAGAACTTATGTGAATTGGGTGTACGATTAAATAAATAGACATTATATATTGTGTATACATTAATTTTGTATATAAAGATAATTAAGAATATGTAAATATGAAAAATATTGAGCATGGGTTCTAGTGAGAATAGATTTAATGGACTAAGATGATTTTGTGGCCCAAGGAATTAAATAAATAGCCTAATTGTTTAATTAAGCATAGGACTTGTAGCTAATTTGATTTAATAGCAATTGAATTACTAAACTAGCCCAATATAATAATTTTAAGACAAGTACATTGATGGACCAATTTATTTATGGGTGGAAGCCCAAGTTTATTTAAGTTAGTAAGCAAAGCAATTAACATGCAAGCCCAAAAAGGATTAATGAAAGCCCAAGCTTTTGGCCCAAGTAGGAGGGGATATGATGGACATTAAGGAAGTTACATAAAGCATAAAAGAAAACAAATTTTTTGCAAGAGAAGGCCACATGGCCGGATGATATAAGGAAGAAAAAGAGGGGATGAATGTAATCATTACATTTACCTACTCCTACCAACTCCTATCAAGTGTCCAACATGTGTCACTTTAAGACTAGCCCACTTATTTTAGCCACTCTTACAAGCAATCTATGTCTACAAGCATTAATCTAAATGATTAAGCAAGAGATATTGGTGATATATATATAGATATATACAATATATCTATACATTTTTAATAAACAAAAATCTAAGTTCCTTCCTCTTTCTCTTTCATTTCATTTCATTTCTCTCTCTCCTATCTTTTTGGCTAACCCAAAACAAAAGCAAGAGAGAGAGGGAGAGATTTTCGACAGCAATTGAGGGTTAGAGAGTGAGTGCTTTGTGAGTTCATAGCTCCTTAAGCAAACTATAGAAAGAAATCATACGCAAAGGTATAATATTTAACTAGTGTATTCATTTTATTTTGTGTATTTTCAATCAAAATATGGATCTATGATTTCTAAACTCCAAAATCTTAGATCTATATGTTTATAAGTGTTATGTGTTTAGATCAATCACTTTTGATGATCAAAAGTTGGACCAAAAGCAAGAAAAATGAAACTATGTTTCAAAAGGTTGAAAATCTTAATTTTCTTAGCATAAATTATGTTTTTCTTTGATTTGATGAAGGTTTGATGCAATAGATCATGGATCATGGTAGATCCATGAGTCTGAGAGGTACTACTATGTTATATAATGATTTATGATGGCTAATGTTGGATTAATCAAAAATTATGAAAGTTTTCTTAGAAATCACAAAAACTAAAAAATCAAATTTTGAGAAAACACAACATGAAATTCAAATGACCATATCTCCTAGTGTATTTTGAATTTTTGAGTATGGTTAATTTCTAGAGTTGGATCTAGAAGTAGTCTAACATATCCAAGTGGAATCACTGAAAAATTCTTTGTAGATTTCCGTGTGGACTATTTTTAGCAAAGGTTGCCAAAACTGAAAATGACAAAAAGTAAGATGTCCAGAAATTTAAGGGACTGTTTCATCCACTTAACTTATGAAATAAATTCCGATCTTTTGGGATATTAAAATATATATTATAAAGTAGCTTGTGTCCAAAAATGAACTCATTCTGACTTAAATTGAGCAAGTTATGACTATTTCAATATTTGTGTTTTTAGACAAAAATCGCTATATTGAATACTATTAAAGACTCGATGTGTGCTAGGTTTAGACTTGTGTATATGTATAGTGTTAAGGTTATCTAATATTTGACTATGTGTTTAAATATTAGATAGTTTACTTATAAGGTATGTTATGCTAATTGAAAGATCAATCTTATAACTGATAGGTCTTTACAATAAAGCGATTAAATTATATTGCGTAGCAGTAATCGACGGTACAGACAAGTTTTCTTTAACTCAAACTTGAGTTATATTTTCAAAGCATGTTCGTGAATAATTATTGTTGATTATTCACATCTATACTGATTATTGATTCGCACCTTATGCATGTTATATGTTCATCAGGTATAAAAGGTTGATCACCTTCATTACCATATTATTCAGTTGAATTTGTTCATGTTCATTGTTGGCCCTTCAACATATTGATTATGTCATTCAGTATTGAAATTAATTCATATTCTTTCATAATTATTATATTGTTGAAAATTTGTCAGCTTATTATTCTTTTCAATCATGATATATCTTCATTTGAACTTAAACTTGCTGAGAAAACTTGTTGCTCACCCTTGCTATATCATGATAAATATTTCAGATTAAGACTAAACTTCGGATACAGGCAAAGACAAAGACAAACTCCAGAATTGGATTTGGATGTAGGTTAAACTTGTAATAGTATTGAATGCAAATTACATGGTATGTCGTATAGGATATTGAAGGTAGGTATTAAGTTAAGGTTACAGACCTTGAGAATTATGTGTAAAGGTTATTGTATAAACAATTTATGTTTATATCTTCTGCAATAGTTATAGAAATATTGTATCGTAACGTACCAGGTCCGAGATTCTGGGTACCCGGATTTGGGGGCGTCACAGTGCCTATTTCATCTTTTTCCCAAACATATTTTTATTCCCAGAAATCTTTTATTTTTGTTTTGAAAATTCCTACTCGTTCATTCTAGCTCGTTACCAGAATCCTCCCGGTTTCTAATCATCCTATGTCATAGAATGATTAATAAACACATAACACAGAATATAATCAATAAAAATTTATTTTATTAATTATTTAATATTAATCTCTAGAAAATCCAATTTTTCGTGTTGTCACATTCTTCCCTCCTTATAAAAATTCCATCCTCAAAACTTCTCAAACCACAACCATACCCAGATGCTTTATCCTTAGAACATTCAACGAAGGTTTAATCTCACTCTTCTTATTTATGTTGAAAAATCTCAACATACTAATTTAGTTAGGTATTATAACATCCTTCCCCCCAAGGATCATTATCTGTTATACTCGTCAGATGATAACATCATGACAACTATACTTCTAATTTCCCGGGATATCACATTCACCCTTTCTTCTAAAAATTTCTCCCTCGAAATTGTTAACATAACCTTTTCCTTAACTTCTCTTTACAAAATTTATCATCCACCATACATTCAAGAACCTTCACAATTTATAATAAATTATGAAGTGGAATGACTAGTTAGGAATATAAGGATTCCTTTACAACATTTCATAAAGGAACATCCCGACACTAAAGCCGTATGATCGATATATTTATAAAGGAACATCCCGGCACTGAGGCCGTATACTCGATATATCCTTTTCTTTTATAACAGACCATCCCTGCACTAAGGCCGCATGCTCAATATATTCACAAATGAACATCCCGGCACTGAGGCCGTATGCTCGATATATCTTATGAGCACGTCCAGATAATTAGCTAGTAGTACCCTGTGTTAATCAACACTCCATCCTTAAACGTTTTCACGTTTAAGCTTTTTTGCAACTCCTAGTGCCCGTCAAATTAACAACATTAACTCTGAATCCGCACCAAAACAATTTGGCTTAGTACAACTTCTCAAAGAAAGCTTGATTTCTTTTTAAAATGACATACCATTTTCTAGCCAAATCAAATAGCTCAGACCACCAATAAATTGGACACCAACTTGAACAGTCGTCTAGTCAAATCAATTGACATTGACTCCTCTTTTTAAATCCTTTCATAATAATTCAAAACGTGTAATGACGTCATGATACCGTAATGATTTATAAAACCGTTAAGGACTTCGTCTTTTTACCACCTATACATCAAATGCATTGATGATATAAAATTCTATTTCATATTTCAAATCAAACTCTGTCTAGCCGAAATGATTTTCATAGACATACAAAGAATAGTTCCTTTTCAAAATCCATTGGTTTCCAAAAGTTGAAACCAATATTTTCCATCTAAAGACATACACATCAGTACGATGTTAATAAATTTTGAAATCTAGCATAGCTATAAGACTTGGACTTTTCTACTTTTGCTTCTTTTATTATCATACTTTCGATAATATTAACCTCTTCTAGCACCTTAAGTGTTACCTATATTGAAAATAACTTGTTTTCAGTCTAAACTTTCCTATACTGTAGTATAGTTCTACAACTTACCACACTTTATGTGTCTAGGAACTTTCCACAACCATATGTATTTAAGAACTTATCTTCGCAATATGTAATCCAAGAACAAATCAAGGACTATCCATATGCTCAGGGCTTAGAAATATAGCATATAACTATGAGTCAAAAACTTTATATAAGTATGAGTTTCAAGAACTCACACCTAACTTAATACACTCTACTATCCAATATATACTTGAGAAAAGATTCACCTTCTCGTCATATACATATTGATAGCGTGGCATTACTATTCCAATGATTATCACTGTAATAGACTTAGTGGTTGTTACACCAAAGCACAAACCTTTGCCCACAACAAAAGTTTATACAACTCAACTATCACACGAGTCCTCAATTAAAATTTACAACCTTATAAATCTTTTTTGACTTAATACGAATTTTCTTTAATTCGTACCTTATCCTCTATCACTCGATCTGAGTTCTGCTTCCCGTACTATTCACAGTACCTTTTGATTATATTCCTTAGCTATAACTCACCCATCGTTTAATAGGAAACCTGTTATTATGACTTAACATGATCACGTCGTGATCTTCTTCCTTAATCGTTTAGCTCAAACATTTTCACACCCTTCCCTCTCCGGCTATAGTCTTAGGTAATCATATCTAAGATTTATAACCTATCAGCTCTAATACCAACTTGTGATGTAACGAAATCCGGTCTATCTTCACACCTAGATTTCTTACATCACAAGTACTTCACACTCCGTACATACATCATTATATCCTGAAGACTAATGAAATATCCATTCAATTACCAAGTTCTATTACCTTAAAATCTTTCTTTCAATAAAAAAAATGATAATTACATTATTCATATCATCTTACAAGTGTGACTTAACTAGTCACCATATCTACAGAATAATTTTAACTAACTATTCTACAAGTTTTGGCTTGATCTTCACGCTTTTTAATAAAATGAACAGTACTTCATCTTGTGACGCTAATAGTACTCGCAACCATAGCATCTCACCATAGCAGGACATCGATAATCTTGATCTTCACAGGGTCCTTTAATGCATACTACCATTGTTCGCTGAAAATATTTTTATTTTAAGCAAGTGTGAGCATACAATTGCTCAGCAAGCCATAGCAGTTGAATAACAACCTTAGCAAGAATCAAAATTCTTTTAAGACTTTGATAACCGAACAATGGTTATGAAGCAGCTCGAATAATAGGAAACGTTCTGATTCCTATCATTTTAAAACATACATCACATATACTTTGTCATACTTTCCTGTAACGACCCCAAAATCCATACACAAAAATTCTCGACATCGGTCGTTAACAATGCAACCTTATACAAATTTTACATCGTTATTCGAGATTAAAAATAACTAAAAATGAGGAATATTTAAAACTTTTATAAATCTTTATTTACAACACTAAATCGCAACCTTTACATTACAAATGTTTGATTCAGTTCTATTACATGAATCGCTAAAACGAAAAAACTATACAAAGTCTTACATCACTTAAGCAATATCCATTACATGTCGGATAGCTGAACTTACACTTAACAACTAAGTTACAATCAAAACATCAACTAAAATTTGAAATTTAACATAACTAATATTCTTGAACATTGATCTCTATAAATCACTTAACACGTATCTTTACCTTGCATCCTTGACCTGCAAAAATGGTTATTTGCAAGAGTGAGCTCGACAGCACAGCAGGAACTAACAGTTATCATGCATCACGTAGCACATAGTTAACATGCTCAACATATATCTCATAAATATTAAAGTAACATGGCATACATGCTTTAATCACATAACAAATATAAAAATTGAGTTTCTTATTCAATCAACATTTCTAAGTCAATCAATGTAGTCATAAATTGACTTTCACATTTCATGCTTGCAACATATATAACATAGCATGCTCTTTGCAATACAATTTAAAACAATTCATTATCAAGTTCAAATAGAAAGTAAGACCTGAAAGACTTGCCTAGCTCGTAGATTACCAACTACCAAAAAATAGCTTAATATAATCTGCTTCATGAATCCTACATAACGTATTACCAAACGCATCAATTATTAGTCACCTAGCAACGCTTATCAAACGTGTAAGTAAATTCTACTTTATACTTTCTAAGTTACACTTCGTAATTCTCTTCCATTTACTCGTTTGACACTCACTGTCAAACTTATGTATAATTAACAACATAAGTTAATTATCACATAGTTAATCCTCATCGCTAGTTAACCAACTTAGGTTAACTTATTCCTCATTAATTAAAAATATTAATAATTGATGATCACATCACATAATCATATAACTTCTCACATAATTAATCAATTAATAATTACATACTCATATTAAATTATAATTAAACAAATTATAATTTAAAACAACCACTTTAATTATAACTAATCAAATTATATCTTATGTTAGTCAAATTATCACTAAACAATTTATAATTTAATATAAACTATTACTCTAATTAATCAAATTATGATAATTATAATTTATAATTAATCAAACTACATCATGCATTAAATTATAATTTAAATTAAATAATTAGTTAGATTATAAATAATCAATTTAAATTCATGCACTCATTTAAATAAATTATAATTTATTCTATACATTTACCTCAATTATAATTACATATCATATTAATCAAATTATAATTAACAAAATTATAATTTAAGTTAAACTTTTACATTGATTATAATTAATCAAACTATATTCATTATAATTTAACAAATTATAATTTAAATTAAACATTTACTATAATTATTTCAAATTACAGTTACACATCATGTTAACTAAATTCTAACTAAATAAATTACAACTTAAGCTAACCATTTAGTTTAATAAATCAAATACTAATTTAAGGTTTTCACAACCTTCTTTCTTTTAAACTTTGAAATCGTCAAATACCTATTAACAATATCTTATTGCAAATCTTGGTTCATGTTTAACACATAACCATTATCATTAACCTATACCAATTGGGTTTTTAAAACTGTACAATTAATTAAAGTTTTCTGCCTCTGCTCAGGGTCCGGCGCAGATGCGCCAGACATTGCCTTGACAACGGCGCAACTGCGCAGGTGTCAAACATGAGAAAACCCAGCGACGCAGCAGCGCTGCTCCTGCCCTTGCTGCTTGCGCAGCTGCGCCAGCACGCGGACAGAAACAGAGCAGCAACGACACAGTTTAATCCACTCATGCCAACAAACGACAATTACAAGCTACTGAAACAGTGTATAATACATACTTGAAACAATACACACATATAACATGTTTCTAAACACGAAAACCATCTAAACAACAAGAAGTAAAAGTTTTAGAAATCAAATTTTGATATTTTCATAAAACTCATATATTTTACGAAACCATTCACTATAAAATAATTTCTTAAGAAATTCATGCATTATTTCCATGATTCAAGATAACATCATAAACAATTCTAACAAGCATATTAACATATACTAATTTCATCAATTTTACTCTAAAATCAACCAAAACATGAAAACTCCACATGAACACATATTCTCCATTTAAAACATGTTCTGACAAAACTTTGATTTCTGAAAATCCTTGTTTATGGCATACAATTCATATATAAACCATTATAAACACAATTTATATATGTACATCTTATATATATAACTTTCATGCTAAATCATATACACACAGAACCCATACCCATGAACAATCATAAGGAAAACATATAAAAACATAAGAAAATTGAGACATACCCTTTTTTTAGATGTTTGAAGAAGAAGATGATTATTCTCTTACGTTCTTCCTTTCTTTCCTTCTCTTCTTCTCTAATTCTTCTCTGCTCTTTCTTTTTTTTCTCTCTAGCAAACTAACTTTATTTTTTTTTTCTAACTCTTGTTTTAATCTAACGTAATATACATATAATATAATATATAATTATAAGATATATAACTTCCACTATATAATGGTCTTTATTAATTATAATAAGTACCATTAATATATATTAGTTACAATTTGAATTTTTTAAAAGCCCTAAGGCTTGTTTGGCAAAATAACATAATTTTTAAAAACAAGTTTTTAGTAGTAAGGCCCCGTTTGGCAAAATGGATTTAAAACAATGTAAGGGTCTTGTTTGGAAAAACGGTTTTAAAAACTCTTTTAATTCTTTTAATAAATCTTTTAACACATATTCTTAATGTTATCATTTAATTAATTAAATCTTAAAATAAATTTAGTTAATTAAAAGTCTAACATCAATTAATCTCATAAAATTATCACATAATTATAATTACGCGCTAATTATAATTTCGTGTAACAATCATCACATAACACATCTAATTTAATTATCCCAATTAAAATCAGAACTATAACATAAAATCATTATATATTAATTAAATTAAATACTAAATATTCATTTAATTAACATATAACACTCAATTAAATTACTCCATAATAATCACATAATTATTTATTTAACTTAATAAATAATTTAATTAATATATTTATTTAATTCAATAATTATATAAATTCTCTTCACACCAAATCAAATATTTCACAATATATAACACATATACATATACTCGTACTTAAATATCTCATAAATAAAAATTTTATTTATTAAATTCTCATTTATAAATTCTTAAAAAACAGGTTGTCACATCCTTTTTTCCTTATAAGGATTCCGTCCTCGGAATTAACGAAACCTCCCTTACTCAGTTTTCGCAAAATCTCTTTCACAATTATCATTGAATAACTTCAACACGTTAACTCAACAAAAGTTATACATGTATAATATACATATATCTTACTCCATTCACCTCTTCAACAAGATTTAGGTTTTATTACATAACCTTCAATCAAACACAATCATATATCAAATATTATATATCTTCTTTAACTCATTCATTCCTTTCTAAGGATCATTAACATATACTCTACTCGTCGAATTCATATACTCCATAACTCACCATCTATAATTGTTCAGGTTATCATATTCACCCCTTCTTCTAGGAATTTCGTCCTCAAAATTTTAATATTTTCATTCACTGGATTAAAGCGTTCTACCACTACTTCTTTCTAAGGAATATCCTTCTCGCTACATTCTTCTTCAGAATAATAAGAACCTTCCACAATTGCTCAATAATTAGGAAGCGATATAAATAACTCAGGAATTTAAAAGATTCCAAACATGCTGAGTGGTCACAAGACCTTGAACTTCTTTTTAGGTTTAATAGTGCTTCACCCCAGTACTTCACACTATAAAACCATATCGGTACTCTAGGTGGCCAGCCTATCGTACCCCTACGTCGGGCCCAAACGTAGTACATCATAACAACTATATGCGTTACACTCGGAACTATTTTCTCCGATAACATGTCCCCTTTTATAGGGTTGTTCACCTCAGCTTCTTAACATCTAAATCCACACCAAAATAATTTGATTTGGCATAGTTTGACCAAGAACGCTCGAATTTCATAAACATCTTTCAATATTTGTCTAGCTGAATCAAGTAGCATAGACTTCTAGGAAAAGTTCAGACATCGATCGAAATATATATATATATATATATATATATATATATATATATTTAACCAACTCAATAAAATAAATAAATTTTTTTTTCGTTCAAGGAAACTAAAAGTAAATAAAATTTTTTTATATAGTTTAAGGAAACTAAAAATAATAAATAAATCTTTTCACAATATCCTGATACCGTATCGTAGTACTGATACATTGAGAATTTCGTCATTACATGACGTCGTCATACTACTGATAGTAGAGTGCATACAAGCCAATCATGTATGATGATAAAGCACGTACTTTGTAAACAATCTTATTTATTTATTAATAAAATATTCATTTATTAAAGGTATTTAATTATCTACATGGTGCTGTTTTTATAATATGTAAATAACCCATAGTTTTAAGCAATGCTTTTAGAATCATGATGATGATCATGCTAATGAGATCTAAATTCTGAGAAAGCTCTAAAACTAAAATAGTTCCCAATCGTGGGATTACTAAAAAGGGGATTAGTAAATCCGGATAGATTGGTACATATGTTGCTTGCTCATTGGATGAGGATGATTGATCTCATGATCATTTGTGTGGAGACACTAAAGCAAGTATGTAGGTGCTTATTGGAGAATAAGTTCACTGAACGTGACTCGCTATAGAATACCTAATGGAGTTTTACTCGTCTGTCAATAGAAATTCCTAATGTGATAGTAGTACAAGTGATCCTTGGACTTGAGATCATCATAGTATCTTGTATGTAATGAATTATACTTTGACTTATTCCTTAAAGTCCTTTAGGGTATATAAAAGGGTATGCTTGGGTATAATGAGTTACATATGGAGATAATGAATGATCAATAAAGAATCTACCACCTCTAGTAAAAGAGGAGATATATCCTATGTGATTCGTTAAATAACAACCCAAGAATCCTTGGCCAAGGTAAAATGAAATTAGAAAGGAGTTTCTAATTTGCATTATTTGGAGTTGTGCATTTTCTAATCAAAATACATATAATTAAATAAAATAAGACTTGACAATAAATTCATGTCTTATATTTAATTGGGACATTGTATGGTGGAAGGATTGAATTGTATGGTAACTATTTACTCACACGTTCTTTTATGATTAATGTTGAAATCTATATTATCTGAAAAGTCGTTGATCGCTAGGGAGGCTTATCCCTATTGTAGAATAAATATTATTTATTTAAATAGATTATTATTTTAATTTATTTATTTAAATAAGATTAGAATTGTTCTAATTGATTTATTCACAACCGGTTTAATATAGAGAACCTAAAGGGTCACACCATAAAAGGAAGAATAATTATTTAAGAAGGTAATGACATAATCGTAATAATGCATTAAGTGTAATTAATTTAATCTATAGTGATAGAATACATTAAATAGCTTAATGTTTATTATTTAATATTTTAGAAATATTAAATATAAATTAATAAGAGAAGTCTTATTAATATTATTACAATTATTATTATTTTAATTTCTAAAGGAGTTTAGTAATTAATTTAATATTAGTACTCTCATTTATTCCTAATAAGATTAGGAGACAAATTAATTAAATAAATTTAATTAATTATTCCCCATGTGGTGGGAAGCCTAAATTAATTAAAGGAGTTTAATTAATTAAAAGAAATCCCATGTCTAATAGGATTAGAAGGGTTGACCAATATCTATATAAGAGGAGTCTTATAATAGATATCAGTTGATGCAATTCCAATTGTTGGAGAGTACTTCTTTTCGATAGAGGATAGAAAACTAAGCCAACCACCCTCCTTCTTGACAATTCATCTTCCTTGGTGGATCACCTCTAGAGGCCAAACACTTGGGTGGCTAACGTTGATCAAAGGAAGGAATCTAACCCGGAAATTCAAGGAGATCACGAAGAACAAGGAGTTGAACTCGTACCTGTGGAAGCTTCGTTTTACAAGGGTATGATTCCATAACTTCTTATTTATCGTTTTAAATTAATAAGTTGCATAAAGGATGATCCGGGTAATGGTTTTGTAGAAATTTTTTAAACTCTGATATACCATGCTTCCGCTAATTTTTGCAATTTGATTGCATCACGATTTCGTATAAACCCAACAACTACATCATATCATAGTGGACTGACGATTATACGATCACATTCAACACTAGGTTTAACTGCATTGATAACTTCCTCGATTATTGTTTGTACATCATATCAAGTGATGTATAAAAAATACATTTTGAAGAATTTAAAATTATTTTTGTCTAGCTGAATCAATTAGCACAGACATGTGAATAATAGCACGTATTTTAAAAATTCATTGGTTCCATCGTTTGATTCAATATTTTTCAAGAAAAATAGAAGTGCAATGTAAGACCCCGAATTTTATAAATAAAGATTTAATTTTCTTTATATATTATTTTAAAATGGTAATGTGTTGATTTGATAAATGTGAAAAGTTATGAGTGAAATGTGCAAATATTTCAAAATAAGCAAGTGGTTATAAAATATTCATTGTTGTCGGGGAATATTCGTTTGGTCGTGAAATATTCTTGTTGTCGGGGAATATTCGTACGACGGTGTAGCTATTTGTGGGCCCCACAACGGAATAACTGTCGAATATAGAAAGCGACAGAAATAATCTTTTTATAAAATAACGGCGTAGTTGTTACCATTAGTACTGTTGAAATACCCGGTGGTTAAAATACAGTAATACGCGGTGTTGCACAGTAGCACACGGTATTGCACAGTATTTTAAATTATTGATTCTTACGTAAGAAGGCACTTACTCAATTATTTTTACAGTAATTACTTTTCAATATTTTATATTATTGATTCAATAATTGCATGATATTTTATTGATTTAATAATTGCTACGTTGATATTTTATATCAATAATTGCTACGTTGCTATTTTATATGATTGATTCAATAATTGCTACCATTGATATATTGTAATATTGATTCAATAATTGTCACTGCACAGTATTTCACATTATCAACTAATTAATTCATATTATTTGAATAATATTATTAGATAGCATTATTGACAATGTCTAAGGAAGTTCTGTCTAGGAGGGGTTATTTAATTACGCGCCAGTAAGGAGAAGTCCTTATCGGAAGGCCCCCTCTTTCCTGGGAATGACCTGGTTGTCAATATTATAGTTCTGTAATATTATTTGTGAATAATTAATTATTGATTTATATAATAAGGAAATATTTATTTTGTGGATATAAAAGAAGGAATTAGTGCTGATGTATTTTTATCAGTATTTTGGTGTAGAAAATCTTCTGTTTATGAAATTCGGATAATTTATGTTTTGAATTTAGAAAAACTTCCTTCTACAAAGTTGTAGAGAATTAAATTTCCTATAGAAAGGACATAGAATTTATATTTTTTTTCAAAAGGTATATTTATTATGAATTATTGAAGTTTCGGAAAATAATTTTTTTTAATGAGAGGTGGGCCCCACTGGTGGCTGATGCCTTTTGAGGCGGCTGGAATTTAAAAAAAATATTATTTTATTAAAAAGTCTACTTTGGCATCCTAAGCTTTTCCTATAAATAGGGTGCTTAGGTTAGAATTAAAAATCACACCAGAATCAGAAGTTTTCTCTCTCTATAATATCGAGCGTATTTTTGTGAGTATTTAGATACTTTGAGTGTTGCTAGTCAGTGCAAGTTTTCTTCAGCCTTATATCCGATATTCTAGTCAGAAGGACTATTCTTTTGAGGTAAGGGATGTTATTTTTTTTCGTAAATGATGTTATTCTTTTCAATATCATTATACCAAAATATTGGCATGGATTTTATTATGAAATTCTTACTTTTTCCATCGGAGTTACTATTCACGTATACGATACTATTCATGTATACGGCATTATTCACAAAAAAAATTAAATTTTTTTTATTTGTCCATGTTGCTTGTTAAGGTTCCTATCTTTGATTGGATCTAAGTTTTGAGCTTTATTCTTGAATTTTGCTCAACAATTGATTATTACGAAGTATTTTTGAATTGGATAAACTAAAATACGAATCCCTAATCTTTGTCCTTTATCTCACTGGATTTGTTGTTTATATTGTTTTTCATCATCCTCAGTCCTAAATGGTGATATAACTGAATATCTTTGGCCTGTAGACCAAAAATGAATGATTACCTGATGAATATCTTTGGCCGTAGTGCAATGATGACAGGTGTTGAGATGAACATGACCACTGGTGATACAAATGAGTATCTTTGGCCTGTAGTGCAAAGATGAATATTTGATTTGAGATGTATATTTATTGATGTTACAGGGATAAAATATTGATGATGGACTTTTAAATCATAGAAGATAGTAGACTTCATTCTCTACTTAGCTCTTCTAATGAATTGTTATTTCTGCTGCGAATATTGATGTAAAACTTGTTGTCCATAATATTTTATCTGAATTGTTGAAGACTAACGATAATTTATTTTCCATTATCTTAGTCATAATATTCTTTACTAGGCTAGTTGAGCTCACCCTTTTCATCTATTGTCCTCTTCAGGAAGTGAAAATGTCGCAGGAACTAGTCGGGGGACAAAGTGATGGTCCGAGTTAGAGCAGTAGTAGTCCTCACTATTTCTAATAAATAGTGTGATAATAATTAGGACTTAGTTTGAATGTTAATATTTTTTACATATTTGTATTGACACTCACAGTTGTGTGGTCGTATTTTGCACAACCGTGTGATATAAAAGTTTGTATTTGAATTCTGTATCATGTATTTGGTGACTCAGAATGGGTTGGGTTGACTAGACCTATTCTGGGGGCGTCACAGCTGGTATCAGAGCTTAGGGATATGGTCTCTGGCAGGAGATCTGGGAATAGAACTAGGAGGGGAGAGACAAGTAAATCCTTCACTAGTATGACCTACCTAAGCTTATGTGGTATTTAATTGGTCAGTCGGAGTATAGGGTTAATATGTGATATGTTAATTTGTTTAATTAACCCTTGTTTTATGGCAGTATTTGAGAATGGCAGTTGAGAATGTTAACAACGAAGTGAATGAGACCGTGGAGACACCTTTAATCACCAACTAGGAGAACGTGCAACAAGAAGGCAATGTTCATCCTGAAAACAACTCTGATCAGACGATAAACAATGAGATGTTTAGAAGTTTTTTGCAGTTCATGCAAAACCAGACGAGGGAAACTCGTGTGCAAAATACAGGTGGAGATAATAACAACACACGAATTGTCACTGCCAAGCAGTTCAAAGAGTTGGGACCAACAGAATTTCAGGGAAAGCCGGATCCGATCAAGGCAGAGACGTGGGTTAAGTAAATTACCAAGATATTTGATGTCTTGGGATGCACGGAGGAACAGAAGGTTCCATTCGCCACGTTTATGTTCCGTGGAGAGGCAGATTACTAGTGGGAATCTGTGAAGTGTCCCCAGCCTGCCGCACTCAAGATGTCTTGGGAAGCATTTCAGAAACTGTTCAATGACAAGTACTTTCCTGAAAGTATTCGTCATATGAAGGAGGTAGAGTTTATCTGACTAGAACAAAATAACATGACTGTGTCCCAGTACAAGGCTAAGTTCGCGGAGCTGTCCAGGTTTGCACCTCATTTGGTGGACAATGAGGAACGTATGACGCGGATGTTTCTGAGAGGTTTGAAACCCAAAATATGTCAATACCTCATTTCTCACAAATTTTCTCTATATTCGGATGTAGTGAACAGAGCCCAGTTGTTAGAACGAGATAGTGATTATATTCAACCAAGGTCGTACAGGTGGCAGCAGTCATCGGAGCAATGACAACCAGCGGGGAGGAAAGTATGATAGAAGCGATAACCACTCCGGTGGTAATCGTGGCCATGATAGTAGAAAAAGCGAATCGGGAGGAGGTTTTAAGAAGAAAAGGTACAATAATGAGAACCTGAAGACGTTGACATCAGCACCAGCATCAACTATTTCTAGGGGAGGAGAACGACCACCGGTTGAATGCTATAACTGTGGAAAAGAAGGACATATAGCTCAAGATTGTCCTATACCGAAAACAAGTCCAGCGAGGGCGGTGATTCCAAAGGCGGTTTCGGACAAGTCAAAGTCTGTGATTCCTGGAAGAGCGTTTGTCGTGACATCCCAAAACGTGAGGAACCCACACGAGGTGATTACGGGTAAGCTAATCATAAACTCTTACGAAGTTTACACCTTGTTAGACACCGGTGCTACCCATTCTTTTATTTCACCTGTTTGTGCTCAACGTTTGAACTTGACTTTTGATAAATTATACTTTGACTTATCTGTTGAAACTCCGTTGGGAGAAACCTTCATTACATCTACAGTTTACAAATCTTGCTTGATTCAGATTGGTACCCTTACCTTACCTGTTGATCTTATATCTTTGAAAATACTTGCATTTGATGTGATTTTAGGAATTGACTGGTTAACTACTCACCATGCCAAAATTGATTGTTTTCGTAAGGTTGTTAGTTTTCATATTCCTAATCAACCTGTTGTGCGAATCCAAACCACCAAACCACTAAAATCAGTCAATATCATTTCAAGTCACAAAGTTATTCGTTTATTAAAAAACGGATGTCAAGCTTTCTTAGCTCATGTCACTAATCTAAACCAAAATACGTCAGATCTGAATAATATTTCTGTTGTTAATGAGTTTCTCGATGTATTTCCCGTAGAACTTCCCGGTCTACCCCCAGAACATGAAGTTAAATTCTTTATTGACCTTGAACTCGGTACAAAACCCATTTCTAAAACCCCATATCGAATGGCTCCTATTGAACTTCAGGAGTTAAAGGTCCAATTACAGGAATTGTTAGACATCGGTTTTATTCGTCCTAGTACGTCTCCTTGGGGTGCTCCTGTTTTATTCGTAAAGAAGAAAGACCGGAGTATGCGACTTTGTATTGACTATCGGGAGTTGAACCATGTCACCATCAAGAATAGGTATCCGCTACCTCGTATTGATGACCTGTTCGACCAGTTGCAAGGAGCACAATTCTTTTCAAAGATCGATCTTCTTTCTGGATATCATCAGCTGAAGATTAAAACTGAGGATATTCCGAAGACTGCCTTCAGAACACGGTACGGGCATTATGAGTTCTTAGTCATGTCTTTTGGATTGACTAATGCTCCTGCTGCTTTTATGGATATGATGAATCGTGTATTTAAGGAATATTTGGATCAGTTCGTTGTTGTCTTTATTGATGACATCCTCATCTATTCTAAAAGCCGTGAAGATCATGAGCACCACTTGAAGCTGGTACTTCAAAAGCTTCATAAGAACAAGCTATATGCCAAGCTGAAGAAATGCGACTTCTGGCTTGAGGAAGTAACATTCCTTGGGCACGTGGTATCGAAACGTGGAGTATCTGTTGACCCGACGAAGATTAAAGCAATACAAAGCTGGGAGCAACCTAAGTCGGTGACCAAAGTACGAAGCTTTTTGGGCTTAGTTGGTTATTATCAGAGGTTCGTAGAGGGATTTTCTCGAATCGCTACTCCATTAACTCAGTTGACTCGGAAAGATACAAAATTCGTTTGGAGCGAGAAATGCGAGAAGAGCTTCCAAGAGCTCAAGAGAAGACTTATCTCAGCACCTGTTCTGAAAATACCATCTGGTTCGGATGGATTTGTTATCTACAGCGATGCTTCGGGCAAAGGGTTAGGATGTGTTCTCATACAACATGGGAAAGTCATAGCCTATGCCTCGCGACAACTCAAAGAATATGAGAGGAATTATCCTACTCATGATCTAGAGTTGGCAGCTGTCGTTTTTGCATTGAAGATCTGGAGACATTACCTGCACGGGGAGAAAGTGGAGATTTATATGGATCATAAGAGCTTTAAATATTTCTTCACGCAAAAGGAACTCCACATGCGACAACGACGTTGGCTTGAGCTGTTGAAAGATTACGATCATACCATCCAATACCATCCTGGAAAAGAGAACGTGGTAGCTGACGCGTTGAGTAGAAGATCATATGCAGGAACGAGTGCGATGATGTCAAGTATACGCGTAGAACCAACTTTGATTGATAAAGTTAAAGCTGCTCAAGCTACGGATCCGGAGCTGATGAAGATGAAGAAGAAGGTGCAAGAAGGTGTCATTCCAGAAGCAAGAATCGATGAAGAGGGAATACTTCAAGTCAACTCCAAACTTTGTGTTCCTAACGATTCTGACTTGAAGCATAGAATCATGATGGAGGTACAAAATACACCGTTTGCAATCCATCCTGGGAGTACTAAAATGTATCGTGGTCTTCGACGTATATTTTGGTTGAGCAATATGAAAAGAGAGATCGTGGAGTTTATTTCGAGATGTTTAACTTGTCAACGTGTAAAGGCGGAGCATCAAGTGCCGAAGGGTCCATTGCAACCACCGGAAATTCCAAAATAGAAGTGGGAACACATTACGATGGATTTTATTACGGGTCTTTCCAAGGTTTCTCAAGGCATAGATGCGATTTGGATTATTGTTGATAGATTAACCAAGTCTGCTCATTTCTTGCCGATACGAGAGACTTATTCCCTTGAACGTCTTGCTCGTATGTACATGAATGAGATTGTGAGATTGCATGGCATGCCAGTATCCATAGTTTCGGATCGTGACCCTAGATTTACTTCACGATTTTGGATCAGTTTGCAGAAAGCTATGGGCACGGATTTACGATTCAGTTCGGCTTATCATCCTCAAACAGACGGACAATCGGAAAGGACTATTCAAACTCTTGAAGATCTATTGAGACTCTGTGTTCTAGACTTCAAAGGGAGTTGGAATAAGTACTTACCATTGGTGGAATTCTCCTACAACAACAGTTATCAGGCAAGTATAGGCGTGGCTCCATTCGAAGCGTTGTATGGACGAAAGTGTCGCTCTCCAGTATGCTGGAATGAGGTGGGTGAAGCAACATTGTTGGGACCAGAGTTGGTACGTATGACTATAGAAAAGATTCAAATGATCCGGCAACGTATACAAACCGCACAAGATCGACAAAAGAGTTATGCGGATCTTCATCGAAAGGACGTGGAATTTAATGTTGGGGACCATGTGTTATTACGTGTTGCTCCGTGGAAGGGAGTTACGAGGTTTGGCAAGAGAGAAAAGCTCAATCTACTATTCATTGGTCCATTTGAGATCCTTGACCGAGTAGGAAATGTGGCCTATAGACTCGCTTTACCTCCAAGCATGTCTCGTGTTCATAATGTTTTTCACATATCCGTGTTGTGTAAATATGTGAAAGATCCAAACCACATTATTGAGTTAGAACCGGACGAGATAGCTGAAGATTGAACATATGAGGAGGTACCTGTCAAGATTTTGGATAGGAAGGAGCATGTCCTACGCTCGAAAATTATACCTCAAGTTAAAGTTTTGTGGAGAAACCATGAAATTGAGAAAATAACCTGGGAGTTGGAATCAGAAATGAAAGCGAGGTATCCTCACCTTTTTGACATACCAGGTACGTACGTCAATTTCGAGGATGAAATTTTATAAGGAGGGGAGGTTGTAAGACCCGAATTTTATAAATAAAGATTTAATTTTCTTTATATATTATTTCGAAATGGTAAGGTGTTGATTTGATAAATATGAAAAGTTATGAGTGAAATGTGCAAATATTTCAAAAGAAGCAAGTGGTTATAAAATACTCATTATTGTCTGGGAATATTCGTTTGGTCGTGGAATATTCTTGTTGTCGGGGAATATTCGTACGACGGCGCAGCTATTTGTGGGCTCCACAACGAAATAACTGTCGGATATAGAAAGCGACAGAAATAACCTTTTTATAAAATAACGGCATAGTTGTTACCGTTAGTACTGTTGAAATACCCGATGGTTAAAATATAATAATACGCGGTGTTGCACAGTAGCACACGGTATTGCACAATATTTTGAATTATTGATTCTTACGTAAGAAGGAACTTACTCAATTATTGTTACAGTAATTACTATTTAATATTTTATATTATTGATTCAATAATTGCATGATATTTTATTGATTCAATAATTGCTACGTTGATATTTTATATCAATAATTGCTACGTTGCTATTTTATATGATTGATTCAATAATTGCTACCGTTGATATGTTGTATTATTGATTCAATAATTGTCACTGCACAGTATTTCACATTATCAACTCAATAATTCATATTATTTGAATAATATTATTAGATATCATTATTGACAATGTCTAAGGAAGTTCTGTCTAGGAGGGGTTATTTAATTGCGTGCCAGTAAGGAGAAGTCCTTATCGGAAGGCCCCCTCTTTCCTGGGAACGACCTGGTTGTCAATATTGTAGTTCTGTAATATTATTTGTGAATAATTAATTATTGATTTATATGATAAGAAAATATTTATTTTGTGAATATAAAAGAAGGAATTAGTGTTGATGTGTTTTTATCAGTATTTTGGTATGGAAAATCATCCGTTTATGAAATTCGGATAATTTATGTTTGGAATTTGGAAAACTTCCTTCTACAAAGTTGTAGAGAATTAAATTTCCTATGGAAAGGATATAGAATTTGTATTTTTCTGACAAAATGGCTATTTATTATGAATTATTGAAGTTTCAAAAAATAAATATTTTTTTAATGGGAGGTGGGCCCCACTGGTGGATGATGGCTTTTGAGGTGGCTGGAATTTTTTTAAAAAATATTATTTTATTAAAAAGTCTACTTTGGCATCCTAAGCTTTTTCTATAAATAGGATGCTTAGGTTAGAATTGAAAATCACACCAGAATCAGAAGTTTTCTCTCTCTATAATATCGAGCGTATTTTTGTGAGTATTTAGATACTTTGAGTGTTGCTATTCAGTGCAAGTATTCTTCAGCCTTATATCCGATATTTCAGTCAGAAGTACTATTCTTTTGAGGTAACGGATGTTATTTTCTTTCGTAAATGATGTTATTCTTTTCAATATCATTATATCAAAATATTGGCATGGATTTTATTATGAAATTCTTACTTTTTCCATCGGGGTTACTATTTACGTATACGACACTATTCACGTATACGGCACTATTCACGAAAAAAATTAAATTTTCTTCTATTTGTCCAAGTTGCTTGTTAAGGTTCCTATCTTTGATTGGATCTAGGTTTTGAGCTTTATTCTTGAATTTTGCTCCACAATTGATTATTACGAAGTATTTTTGAATTGGATAAACAAAATACGAATCCCTAATCTTTGTCCTTTATCTCACTGGATTTGTTGTTTATATTGTTTTTCATCATCCTCAGTCCTAAATGGTTATATAACTGAATATCTTTGGCCTGTAGAGCAAAGATGAATGATTACCTGATGAATATCTTTGGCCGTAGTGCAAAGATGACAGGTGTTGAGATGAACATGACCACTGGTGATACAAATGAATATCTTTGGCCTGTAGTGCAAAGATGAATATTTGATTTGAGATGTATATTGATTGATGTTACAGGGATAAAATATTGATGATGGACTTTTAAATCATAGAAGATAGTAGACTTCATTCTCTACTTAGCTCTTCTAATGAATTATTATTTCCGCTGCGAATATTGATCTAAAACTTATTGTCCATAATATTTTATCTGAATTGTAGAAGACTAACAATAATTTATTTTCCATTATCTTAGTCATAATATTCTTTACTAGGCTAGTTGAGCTCACCCTTTTCATCTATTGTCCTCTTCAGGAAGTGAGAATGTCGCAGGAACTAGTCGGGGGACAGAGTGATGGTCCGAGTTAGAGCAGTAGTAGTCCTCACTATTTCTAATAAATAGTGTGATAACAATTAGGACTTAGTTTGAATGTTAATATTTTTTACATATTTGTATTGACACTCACAGGTGTGTGATCGTATTTTGCACGACTGTGTGATATAAAAGTTTGTATTTGAATTATGTACTATGTATTTGGCGACTCAGAATGGGTTGGGCTGACTGGACCTATTCTGGGGGCGTCACATGCAACATCAGCATGAAGTCAATAAATTTCAAAAATCTAGCAAAGCTAGGAAATTTAGAATATAAAAACTTTCTCCATCAATTAAATCTTTACTTCATCATTACTTAATCATTATATCAATCTTAAACAATCTCAATGCTTTCTATACTATAAACTTTCTATACCCTGTATAGTTCATCGAACTTACCACACTTTTGAAGTTCAGGAACTTGCCACAATAATATGGGTTTAAGAACTTGTCCTATCAATACGTAGTCAAAGAACTGATCAGAGATTGTCCATATGCTTAGGGGTTCAAAAATATACATACGATTATGAGTCACGAACTTACCATAAGTATGTGTTTTAAGAACCCGTTTAACCTTAAGATCATCTAATGTAATCTTAATATCATCTAATCTAATCTCTATTGACTCTAACTATCAAATATAAGAAAAGAATCACCTCTTTGTCATAGATATATCGATAACGTGACACCAATCTTCCAATGATTATCAATATGATAAGCCAAGTGTAAGCACAAAACCCTGCCTATACAAAGATTTGTACAACTCAGCCACCACATAAGTCCTCAGTTGAAATCCCACTTAACTCTATCTTCTTCTTAACTTCTCGCTCTATACTCGATACATATTTCCTGTATCTCATCATTTATAACTCCTCGTGAGTTAATCTCGTACTATAACATAGTACATTCTCGTTATAGTCTCAAACTATAACCATTCAATCATTACAGACCATTTGTCTTTTACAACTTTAAAAGAAATCACACCGTGATCTTATTCTATAATCATCTCCCTTATGTTTCCCATTATTGTTTTGTTTTAAACAATTACTTCTTATCTCTACCTTTCATCATGCCATACACAAAAGATCTCGACATTGGTCGGTAACAATGCAACCTTATACAAATTTTACATCGTTATTCGAGATTAAAAATTACTAAAAATGCAGAATATTTAAAACTTTTATAAATCTTTCTTTACTGCCCTAAATCGCAACCTTTACATTACAAATGTTTGATTCAGTTCTATTACATGAATCGCTACAATGAAAGGACTATACAAAGTCTTACATCACTTAAGCAATATCCATTACACGTCGGATAGCTCAACTTACACTTAACAACTAAGTTACAATCAAAACATAAACTAAAATTTAAAATTTAACATAATTAATATTCTTGAACATTGATCTCTATAAATCACTTAACACGTATCTTTACCTTGCATCCTTAACCTGCAAAAATGGTTATTTGCAAGAGTGAGCTCGACTGCTCAGCAAGAACTAACAGTTATCATGCATCACGTAGCACATAGTTAACATGCTCAACATATATCTTATAAACATTAAAGTAACATGGCATACATGCTTTAATCACATAACAAATATATAGATTGAGTTCCTTATTCAATCAACATTTCTAAATCAATTAATGTAGTAATAAATTGACTTTCACATTTTATGCTTGCAACATATATAACATAGCATGCTCTTTGCAATACAATTTAAAACAATTCATTATTAAGTTCACATAGAAAGTAGGAACTGAAAGACTTGCCTGACTCATAGATTACCAACTACCGAAAAACAGCTTAATATAATCTGCTTCATGAATCCTACATAACGTATTACCATACGCATCAATTATTAGTTACCTAGCAACGCTTATCAAACGTCTAAGTAAATTCTACTTTATACATTCTAAGTTACACTTCGTAATTCTCTTCCATTTACTCGTGTGACACTCACTGTCAAACTTATGTATAATTAATAACATAAGTTAATTATCACATAGCTAATCCTCATCGCTAGTTAACCTAACTTAGGTTAACTTATTCCTCATTAACTAAAAATATTAATAATTGATGATCACATCACATAATCATATAACTTCTCACATAATTAATCAATTAATAATTACATACTCATATTAAATTATAATTAAACAAATTATAATTTAAAACATCCACTTTAATTATAACTAATCAAATTGCATCTTATATTAGTCAAATTATCACTAAACAATTTATAATTTAATATAAACCATTACTCTAATTAATCAAATTATGATAATTATAATTTACAATTAATCAACCTACATCATGCATTAAATTATAATTAAACAAATTATAATTTAAATTAAACAATTTCTTAGATTATAAATAATTAATTTAAACTCATGCACTCATTTAAATAAATTACAATTTATTCTACACATTTACCTCAATTATAATCACATATCATATTAATCAAATTATAATTAACAAAATTATTATTTAAGTTAAACTTTTACTTTGATTATAATTAATCAAACTATATTCATTGTAATTTAACAAATTATAATTTAAATTAAACATTTACTATAATTATTTCAAATTACAGTTACACATCATGTTAACTAAATTATAACTAAATAAATTACAACTTAAGCTAACCATTTAGTTTAATAAATCAAATACTAATTTAAGGTTTTCACAACTTTCTTTCTTTTAAACTTTGAAATCGTCAAATAACTATTAACAATATCTTATTGCAAATCTTGGTTCATGTTTAACACATAACCATTATCATTAACCTATACAATTTGGGTTTTAAAAACTGTACAATTAATTAAAGTTTTCTGGCTCTGCTCAGGGTCCGACTCAACTGCGCCACACATTGCCTTGACATCGGCGTAGCTGCACAAATTTCAAACATGAGAAAACCCAGCGGCGCAGCTGCGCTGCTTCTGCCCTTGCTGCCTGCGCAGCTGCACCAGCACGCGGACAGAAACAGAGCAGCAACGGCACAGTTTAATCCACTCATGCCAACAAACGACAATTACAAGCTACTAAAACAGTGTATAGTACATACTTGAAACAATACACACATATAACATGTTTCTAAATACGAAAACCATCTAAACAACAAGAATCAAAAGTTTTAGAAATCAAATTTTGATATTTTCATAAAACTCATATATTTTAAGAAATCATTCACTTTAAAACAATTTCTTAAGAAATTCATGCATTATTTTCATGATTCAAGATAGCATCATAAACAATTCTAACAAGCATATTAACATATACTAATTTCATCAATTTTACTCTAAAATCAACCAAAACATGAAAACTCCACATGAACACATATTCTCCATTTAAAACATGTTCTGACAAAACTTTGATTTCTGAAAATCCTTGTTTATGGCATACAATTCATATATAAACCATTATAAACACAATTTATATATGTACATCATATATATATAACTTTCATGCTAAATCATATACACAGAAAACCAATACCCATGGACAATCATAAGGAAAACATATAAAAAATTAAGGAAATTGAGACATACCCTTTTTTTTAGATGTTTGAAGAAGAAGATGATTATTCTCTTACGTTCTTCCTTTCTTTCCTTCTCTTCTTCTCTAATTCTTCCATGCTCTTTCTTTTTTTTCTCTCTAGTAAACTAACTTTGTTTTTTTTTCCCAACTCTTGTTTTAATCTAACGTAATATACATATAATATAATACATAATTATAAGATATATAACTTCCACTACATAATGGTCTTTATTAATTATAATAAGTACCAATAATATATATAAGTTACAATTTGAATTTTTAAAAGCCCTAAGACTTGTTTGGCAAAACAACATAATTTTTAAAAACAGGTTTTTAATAGTAAGGCCCTGTTTGGCAAAATGGATTTAAAATAATACAAGGGTCTTGTTTATGAAAATGATTTTAAAAACTCTTTTAATAAATCATTTAATACATATTCTTAATGTTATCCTTTAATTAATTAAATCTTAACATTAATTTAATTAATTAAAAGTCTAACATCAATTAATCTCATAAAATTGTCACATAATTATAATTACTCGCTAATTATAATTTTCTATAACAATCATCACATAACTCATCTAATTTAATTATCCCAATTAAAATCAGAACTATAACATAAAATTATTATATATTAATTAAGTTAAATACTAAATATTCATTTAATTAACATATAACACTTAATTAAATTACTCCATAATAATCACATAATTATTTATTTAACTCAATAAATAATTCAATTAATATATAAATTCTCTTCACACCAAGTCACATATTTCATAATATATAACATATATACACATACTCGTACTTAAACATCTCATCAATAAGAATTTTATTTATTAAATTCTCATTTATAAATTCTTAAAAAATGGGTTGTCACATTTCCTCTTCTACTCGTTCATATACATTTTGTCTGGCTAGAATCATTTGCACAAACTAAATAATATCGGTTCATGAATAAACCGAACTTCCTAACAAGAAACAGTTCAATCACAGGATAATTTATTTCATAGAAACACCGAAGTGTTAACATTGTGGGACAAGGCCTCATACATACTACCATGTTGTACAAATATCACACATTTGCACATACGAAATACTTTCTCATGTTCAACATCTGAGAAAAGTTAAGAAACTAACATTCATAATAGAGTATGAATGAAGTTAGGAAACTTGCTATTGCGCTGCATACTGCTTACGCCCTACCATTCATCGAAATTCCTATTTGAGATATAAGGAAACACATGTACCAATTAGTCATATACTTGACTTATGCATTGGTTTAACTTTTATTTTACTTCTTATGGTTCGCATTCTTGTAATCTAAGTTTACACGACCAACCCCCATATTCATTTCTTCTATTCCTTCAATAACATTATACTTAGCACACATCGAGTCTCTAACAGTATTCAATATAGTACACTGAGTGGTTTCTCACAAACAACCAAAAAACTAGTTTCTCATCCCGTCTACACTGTCTTTCACAGTGAGTTAGATCGGTTGCTAGTTCGTATATACCTCGCTCTCTGACGAAATCGTTTAGCCCAGATACTATATCTATACCATTATAGACTACGCTTGCATTACAGCTTAGACTTAACTTATCCGAACCATTATAACTATAATGTTCATTAAGTTAATCCATATTACATTTCTAACAACGTTCGGTCCATTCAACTCGGAACGTTATTTAAGTTATTACCATTAACTCGGCTTTTGAACGTTATATGTTATTCTTCATTCTCTTATTACCGTTCGTTATGGCTTATTAACATTCTTATGTCATCATCCGACTTTCGATCAGCGTTAGATAACAAGATAAACGAAACCTTAATTAGTTCACTAGGTCACACACATTTTAACTGGATTACCATTATCGAAATCCGTAATAAAATTTCATAAGTTTAAACTTTACTTCTTAACATTCTCGTATGCGTACATATTATGTAACCTTAAGTCGCACATTAAACTCGACTACGATTCACAGATTACGTTTTCGGATTTCAAGTTTTAAATTTTAATACGTTTATCCAACGTTTAATTCTTAAAACCATCATTAACATGTTGTTTAAGTGTTCTCTCTTCATGAATATTAATCATTTACTTGCCCCACAATTACCATGTAAAAAGTTGGGAAATAAAATAATCGTGTCGGAAATTTTCCCCTTAAGGGCGCTGCGGTGCCACCCTAAGTGTTAAATTCGGCGCTGCAGCACTGGCTTGAAGTGACAGGATCCCTGTTCTGGCGCTGCGGCGCAAGTTTACAAGGTTTGGGCGGCGCTGCGGCGCCTGCCCTGTTCCATTGAAATTTTTTCTAAGTTTTTCAAATTTTGAAATTCCCGAGCTCATAACGCTATCGTTATAACTCAGAATTGGCTCGTTCTAAAGCAAATAGTTCACATATATTATGTTCTATGATTCCATCCAACAGACATTCCTTTTTGAATCCGTTGGCGGAAAATTCATTGTTTCGTCCATTTTTACGCGTTTGTTAAACGTTCGTGAACTTTCGACGCTCAATTTTTCGTTTTAACTTCAAATTCATTTGTTCTTGCTCTTGCAAGTCTTATTTACCTAATTATATGTTACGCCATCGAAAACCAACGTTTTTGAGTTAAACGGCGACTTTTAACTTCTATTCCGGGAAAATTTACGATTCGACGATTAACGTCTAATCTCGTAACTTTCACAAAATCTTTGTTTCTAAATTTTTTTACTTCAAACCAAATGGAATCAATCCATTGGTTATCCATCTATGATTCTAACCATTCTAAACATCTAAGTTTTAATGGCTTTTCTTCATTAAGTTCCTTAACCATTTCATTATGGTTTTAACTCATTTCCTCATTAAATTCTTAACCATTCAATTATGGATTTACTTGTTCTTAGTTATTAGTGTTTTAACGTCCACAAATATCCACATTATAACTTCATGCTATTCATGCTCCACAAATTATCACTTTTTTATCAATTTAAGAATTGAAAGAAGATGAAAATTAAAGGTTTAACACTTATACCTTTTATTGTTCTTGAGTTCATGACTTTGTTCATCACCAAAGTCTTAAGCTAGCTTCTTGATTGCTCATCACAAGCCCTTCCCTTCTCACATCTCTTTTCTCTAAAATGAGTTGGCCAAATTTCCAAAACTCCCAAATGAGCTCTCAACCTTCTCTTATATAGGCAAAACAAGACTAAGGGTAGTTTGGTCTTTGGACAAAACCTCCTCAAGCCCACCTCCTTCACATGCCAACCTATGTCCTCAGATGTGCTAGAATGTGCCAGCATATGGCCACCATGTCACACGATGCCACCTCCATGTGCTCATGGGTTGTCCCATGGGTTTAACCCACCCGTTAATCCACCGATTCGATCCATGGGTTTAGTTATTAAATTTAATTCAAATTAAATCAATTTACTTCGTATAAAATTCGTATTATACGTCGTATTAATTCAAATATTCTCCTTGTATTATACTCGTATTCATTATGTATAATAATCATTCATTATTACACATAACCATTTTCTTCTTTAATTTCACTTTTCCTAACCCTTAGGGTTTTAAGTCTGCAAGAGAAAACTTCGCGAGCTATAAATGAAATATTATTACACATTTCACCTCGTCTTAAAATCCTATCATTACGCATTTCTCAAAATTTCAATAAAAATTCTTGAGTAGAAATGGATGAATAGTGTTTTTCTGTCGAGAAAACTTTTTTCGGATAACTTAACTTTTCATGGTATATTATCGTCAAACTTTTTAACAGAATGTCATTCCGACATTCCGATCTCCCAAAAAGGCTTAGGGCCTCAAATCCTAACCCTTAGGGTTTAAATACGTGAATACTGCCTATTTCATCTTTTTCTCAAAATTTTTTTTATTCCCATAAATCTTTTACTTTTGTCTTGAAAATTCCTAATCGTTCATTCTAAACTGTAGCCAGAATCCTCCCTGTTTCTAATCATCTTATGTCATAGAATGATTAATAAACACATAACACATAACACATAATATAATCAATAAAAATTTATTTTATTAATTATTAATTCTTTAATCTTAATTTGTAGAGAATCCAATTTTTCGGGTTGTTACATTCTTCCCTCCTTATAAAAATTCCATACCCGGATGCTTTATCCTTACAACCTTCAACGAAGGTTTAATCTCACTCTTCTTATTTATGTTGAAATATCTCAACATACTAATTTAGTTAGGTATTTACCTAATTATTCCTTCTCGTTATGTCTTCAACATCCTTCCCCCCAATGATCATTATCTGTTATACTCGTCAGATGATAAACATTATGACAACTATACTTCTAATTTCTCGGGATATCACACAACCTATGTCCTCTCATGTGCTAGCATGTGCTAGCACATGGCCACCATGTGCTATCATATGCTCATGGGTTGCCCCATGGGTTAAACCCCACCCGTTAACCCACCGGTTCGACCAACGGGTTCGATTTTTAATTTTAATATAAATTAAACCTATTTACTTCGTATAAAATTCGTATTATACGTTGTATTAATTCTCGTATCCTCCTCGTATTATACTCGTATAATAAATAGTATTATACTCATATTCATTATGTATAATAATCATTATCATTAAACTTAACCATTTTTACGCATTTTTCGAAATTCAAATATCTTTCTTCTACCGACTAACTTTAATGCGTTCTTCAAAACATCAAAAAATTGCAAGACACTTTTTGATGTTAAACGTTTTCCTTCACGTTTTCCCCTAACGTAGCTAAATGAATGAAAAGTAATAACAGTACTTTTTGTCGTTTTCAGTTCGTCCGATTTTTACACGTTTTTGAGAAAAACTTTATCGGCTAACTTAACTTTTCAAGGTATATTACCGTCAAATCTTTCAACAGAATATCAGTCCGACATTCCGATCTCCCAGAAAGGATTAGTATCTCAAACCCTAACCCGTCAAACCCTAACATTTAGGGTTTCAATACGTGAATAGTGCATATTTCGTCTTTTTCTCAAAAAAAAATTTATTCCCGAAAATCTTTTATTTTCGTCTTGAAATTTCATACTCGTTCATTCCAGTTCGTAGCCAGAATCCTCCCCATTTCTAATCATCATTGTAACGATTGAGATTTTATATTTAATTTTAAATATTTATTAAATTAAATAAATATTTTATGTGATTTATTTATTGAGTTAAATAAATAAATTATGTAATTTATGGAGTAATTTAATTAAGTGTTATATATTGATTAAATGAATGTGCAATATTTAATTTAATTAATGTATATTAATTTTATACTATAGTTCTAATTTAATTGAGATAATTAAATTAGATGAGATATGTGATGAGGTGTTGCATGGATTATAATTAGCGAGTAATTATAATTATGTGGCAATTTTATGTGATTAATTGAGTTAGATTTTAATTGATTAAATTAGATGATTGATATTTAATTAATTAAAATGTGACATTAAAGTATGTATTAATTAATTTGTTAAAATAAAGAAAAAGATTTTTAACTTTGTTTTGCCAAACAAGGCCCTTGTATTTGTTTTAAACCTATTTCTACCAAACATGGCCTTAGCGACTAAAATCTGTTTTTAAATAAAAGGTTTGCCAAACATGACCTTATGGCTTTTAAAATTCAAAACAAATTATAACTGCTACTTATTTAACTTAGACATTATATATTTGTCAGTTACGTTGCATGTTATTATGTCTATTATCTACGTATATCAATTTACATTAGACGTTAACTAGAAGAATAAGAACAAAGAAAGAGAGACAACACTCTGTTAGTTTGAAGATAAGGATAGAGAGGAACTTGGTGATTCTGAGAATTTAGAGGAGACTACCTAAAGCTATTCTCATCATCTAAACAAAGATTAATCAAGGATTGAAGGTAATAATTCACATTTTGTTCTTAGTTTTATTGTAGTCTGGAGTTTTTATAAATAATTGGAATTGTAATTGAGGAATTAGTTGATTTCATGTTATGTGAATTGATAGATGTTGGAATCCATTATATGTATGCTATAAATGGTTTTTTAAAAAAATCAAAGTACTGTGAAAACAAGTTTTTACATGAGGGAATAGTGTTCTTATGAGTTTCATATATTGGTTGATGTTAGAATGGAAATTGATGAATTTCATAATTCGAGAAAAAAAAAGTTTTGAAAACTTAATATAGTATTTAAATTATAAGATATAATTGTTTAATTGTAAAATAAGTTACTTAATTATAATTTGATTAATTATAATTAAGAGTAAATATTTAATTTAAATTATAATTCTGTGAAATTATAATGTATAGAAGTTGATTTATTGTAATAAATTAGATGTTAATTTAAATTATAATTTATGTAATTATAATTTAACAAATGCATGATTATTATAAATTATAATTGATATATACATGATTAATTGTAAATTGTGTAATTATAATGCATGATATAGTTTAATTAACTATTAATTATGAAATTTTGATAATTTAAGAGGTAACTATAATTGAGTAATTATAATTAGATTAAGTGTTTAAATTATAATTGTTTAATTATAATTTAGCTAAAATACATAATTGATTTAATTATGTGAGTATGTGTGTGATAAAATTAATTATGTGATAGTTGATTATTTATTTAATTAGAGTGTGTTAACCACTTATGTGAATTAGTTATGTGTTAACTAATTTAGGTTATTGTGATTGAATATATATGTGTAGGAAATATTAAAGTACGTGAATTGAGTTAAGTAGCTTGCGCTTGAGATAAGTTTTCTAAACCCTAATCTTGTATTAATTTTATGCAAGTTTTCTAAACCCTAATCTTGTATTAATTTTATGCAAGTCTTCTAACCCTAAACTTGTTAATTATATACAAATTCTTGAATTCATATATTCAGTGTTGAGAATGTCCTTTCCATTTCTGTATTGGACAATGGTTTATTTAATTAAAATGATCTTAACTTATTGTTCAAGTAAGATCTAGTTATTATTTTAAATGCTTTAAGTTGATTCTAAAGCATATGTTAGTTCATAATTCTGTTATTTACGAATTATTGATAGTCGATTCAACTAATCCTTAGTTGATGAACGTGAAATCTAAATTACCCTTGTAAGCTTATCCAAACCAAACTTTCTTTGGTGCGAACTTGAATTCAAATTGCTGAGTTGAACAACCCTATGTACTAGGGGAGGTTACTACGCATAGCGTTAAGATTTTTGTGCACAATACATGGTACAAAGGGCTGATCCCCCTAAGTACGAGTTAAGGTCCATAGCCTTATTGACTGTTAAAGGTTTAAATAGAAATATTTATAACCTAGGACAAGAGTTCAAAGGTCTTATGACACTCAGATAAATTCTATTTTTGAATTGTAATTGCGATGAAAGAGTTATTATTCAATTCTTTATTGTTGAAGCGAATCATATTATTCAGATTCTTTGAAAGATATCCTTTCATGTATATATTATTGTTAAACTCCAGTGAGCTGTGGTTTTCTTACTCTTGCATTAAATAACAATTTCAGTTAAGGTCGATAACGCTGATGCTCCGTCTACAAGTAAGGGCAAGGGAAAGCAAAGCAAGTGAAGACTTATTTTTATGTAACTGAGAATGATTGTACTAAGACTTGACTGTTATATTTTTATTTCCTCACTTATTATATTCATGTCAGGGTTAGAGTAACCCGGGATTATTTTAAAAAGGTTGTAACCCTTGTTGTAGGGGAGATTTATTTATTTTAATTTAAATTGTAGGTTATTTTGCATTATTCATTGGGTAGATGTATGTTATATTAGAAAGTGAACACCAAATCATATGAAAATGAAGTACCCGGATTTGGGGGTGTCACAGGTTGATATCAAAACTATAGGTTATGAAACCTTAGGTGGGGAAAAACCTTAGGTTGTAGCCTTATGGTAAGATCGAAAAGATAGATGTGATAGGTAAAAGATAATAAACTACCTTATGTGCTATGTGTTTACATTATAGTATTCGAAGAGTGACGACTCGATATCACGTAATAATGAACTTTAAAATTCTTTTGTCAGGATGTCGAACGTTGGAGAACCTAGTCAGGTTAGAGAGGATGTACCTCAGGTGCCTAGAGATGAGGAGCCCCGTGACATACATGTTATCTGGGAGCAGCTGGTTAGGAGAGAGCTATCTCCAGTGATCACCGTAGCTAGTCAGGAGCGTGAGCTGACACCTTTTCCAGAAGATGACGAGTCTGAAGAGGAGGAAGAGGATCCCAAAGAGGAATTCTCACGTCACTCTACTAGTGCTAAGATGTACGAGGCAGTCTACGATAGCAATGTGGAGCTTCATGGACGAGTAGGAGATCTCAAAGAAACCATCCAGCAGCGGGACGAGACGATCGAAGAAATGGCAAGTGACCTAGGAGATGCACAGTGGAACCTAATATATATAGAGGTTGATAGAGATGCTGCTCGATTTGAACTGGCAAAGCTGAAGCAAGACATCCAGGAGGAGTCGAGGAAGCATGCCAGAGCTGAAGAGTCAAGCTTGAGGGCTAATCAACGAGCCGATCGAGCTGAAGGTGAAGCTGAAGCTAAAAGAGCCAAGCTAAGGGAAACAGAGAATGCTTTTCATACAGCGATAGAGAGAGCTCAGGATCGTATTTTCTACTACCCAGCTCAGTTCCAAGGTTTACTGTGGTATGTGGTGGACCGAAGAACGACGTTTTGGGTAATGGAAGAGGAATGCAGAGAGGCTGTGCGACGTATTAATATGCCTAGGAAGTAACAGTAGTAGCAGTAGTAGCAATAGTAGAGTTTTGCTTATGTATTACTTTTTGTAATAAGTAATGTAGATCTCATAATTTGAGATAAGAAGGGGATGAGTTAATAATGTGATCATGTAACTTTTTTAGTTCAGGAAGGATGATGTGAATGGTAGAAATGCTATCTGTTTGATTTTTTTTAAACTACGAGTAATTAATAAAAGAAGTTTATTTGACGTGCTATGTGTTCTATGTGAATTGAGCCATTTAAACGTTTAAGTATGAACTTGAATACTTAATAGTTGAATAAAGGGTCTAATAATAATATTTTCTTAACAGAAAATGCCTCCTAGAAGAAGATCAACGCGTCAAAACCCCGAGGGTTCGACGAACAACAACAATAACGATGGGACGAATCCCAACTCGGTTCAGCAGTTGGTGAACCTGTTGACTGGAGCTCTTGCGAATCAGTCGCAAGTGCAGGGAACAACGTTCAAGGAATTCAAGGCTGCAGGACCGCCTGAATTCAAAGGATCGACCAACCCTATTGAGGCTCATACATGGGTTATGGAAATGGAGAAGGTATTTGACGTAGCCCGAGTAGGTGAAGACCAGAAGACAGCGTTCGCGACTTTCATGTTGAAATCGGATGCTAGCTTTTGGTGGCAGGCTAACAAGACCCGAGAGGGAGAGGTTGTCATCACGTGGGAAC
Source organism: Panax stipuleanatus (assembly GCA_020205555.1). NCBI lineage: Eukaryota > Viridiplantae > Streptophyta > Magnoliopsida > Apiales > Araliaceae > Panax > Panax stipuleanatus. The sequence continues at coordinate 67,094,397 of CM035116.1, read as the reverse complement.
GTTTCAAAGAAATGTTCTACGAAATGTACTTCCCAATGAGTTCCCAGGACCAGATGGAGGTCCAGTTCCTAGAACTTAAGTAGGGAGGGATGACGGTGTCCGAGTTGCCGCCGAGTTTAACGAGTTAGCTAGGTTCGCTACATACCAGGTCAGCACTGACGCTAGGAAAGCGAGAAGGTTTGAGCGGGGACTGAAGCCCTGGCTCTACAGCAAGGTTTCCATGTTCCAGCTGAATACCTTTGCAGCGGTGCTGGAGAAAGCCATAGTTGCTGAGGGAGGAAGCGAAGCGGTGACGAAGTTCAACCAAGATAGGAAGAAGAAGAATGATGTAGAAACCAAAACTGGGGGTAGCAGCACTGTGAACCAGATGAGGAAATGGAATGACAACACCTCTGCTGGGAGTCAGCAAGGAAGCCAGCAGAAGAGGAAGTTCGAAGCATGTGCTACATGCTGTAAGAATCACACTGGCGTGTGATTGAAGGGGAATTAGGTGTGCTTCAACTATGGTCAGGAAGGCTACATCGCGTCTAATTGCCCAAACCCGAATAAGGGAGCTTGCTTTACATGTGGATCCAAAGATCACATGGCTTGTAACTGCCCGAAGAAGCTGACGGCAGGGTCAACAGGGAGCGGAGGGAATGGAAGCGACAGTACCGTTACTATTGCTGCACCATTGCAAGCTGTTCGACCCACTGCACGGACATTTAATATGACGGTGAAGGATGCTGTGCAATCAAAAGACGTGGTGTCAGGTATTATTCCGGTCAATAGTATAAATGCATATGTATTATTTGATTCGGGTGCTACTTGTTCATTTATATCTGATGATTTTGCTAAAACCCTAGACTTACTTGTAGAAGAGTTAGTTTACCCTTTGAATATAGAGATTGCCAATAGGGAGGTTATTCCTGTTAGGAGCGTTTATAGGAACTGTAGATTGGACATTAAGGGACAGGAGCTTAGAGTAGATTTGATTCCGATAAAACTTGGGGAATTCGACGTCATACTAGGTATGGATTGGTTGTTCAACCATGGGGCGGTAATTAACTGTCAGAAGAAGTCATTAAACCTTACGACTCATTCGAAGTTAGTGTTTTATGGTAGTAAATCGCCTAGACAAGCGAGTTGTCTGACGATTATGCAAGCCAAGAAACTGCTGACGCAAGGCTGTGTGGGATACCTAGCCTACATAGTAGATACGCTTAAGGAAATCCCGAAGGTGGAGGAGATATCGGTAGTTAAGGAGTTTGTGGACGTTTTTCCAAGCGATTTACCAAGACTTCCGCCAGATAGGGAGATCGAGTTCGTGATCGATCTAGCGCTGGGAAATTCTCCGATTTCGAAGGCTCCGTACAGAATGGCTCCAGTCGAGATGAAGGAACTGATGGTTCAACTGCAAGAATTACTAGACAAGAAGTATATCCAACCGAATGTTTCGCCGTGGGGAGCGCCTATTTTGTTTGTTAAGAAGAAAAATGGATCGATGCGTCTTTGCATTGATTATAGGGAGTTGAATAAAGTTACGATCAAGAATAGGTATCCTTTACCTAGGATCGATGACTTGTTTGATCAACTGAAGGTTGCAAGGTACTTCTCGAAAATCGATTTGAGAAGCGGGTATCATCAATTGAAGGTGAGGAAGGAAGATATACCTAAAAAGGCTTTTAGGACTCGATATGGTCATTACAAGTTCTTGGTGATGTCATTTGGTCTCACGAATGCCCCAGCTGCATTTATGGACCTAATGAACAGGGTGTTCAAGCCATTTCTGGATAAGTTCATGGTAGTGTTCATAGATGACATCCTGATTTATTCCAAGACCGAGGAGGAGCATGCTGAACACTTACGACTAACCTTAGAAGCCCTGAGACGAGAGAAGCTTTACACTAAATTCTCGAAGTGCGAATTTTGGTTGGAACGTGTGCAATTTCTTGGCCACGTGATCGATAAGGATGATATTTAGGTGGATCCGTCGAAGGTTGAAGCTGTTATAAATTGGGATCAGCCGAAGATGCCGTCTGAAGTTAGGAGTTTCTTGGGATTGGAAGGTTATTATCGTAGATTTATCCAAGACTCTTCTAGAATCGCAACTCCGTTGACGAATTTGACTCGTAAAACTGGTTAAATTTATTTGGACGGAGAAATGTGAGGAAAGTTTTCAAGAGCTGAAGAAGAGGCTGAGTACTGCGCCTGTATTGTCTTTACCGGATAGTTCGGGGAATTTCGTAGTATATAGCGATGCCTCACATAAAGGATTAGGCTGTGTATTGATGCAGAGCGGAAAAGTCATTGCCTATGCGTCACGTCAGCTAAAAGTATCCGACCCATGATCTAGAATTGGCGGCAGTAGTGTTTGCCCTAAAGATTTGGAGGCACTACTTATATGGAGAAAAGTGTGAAATATACACAGATCACAATAGTCTGAAGTATATATTTACCCAGAAGGATTTGACCATGCGCCAAAGAAGATGGTTGGAACTGATTAAAGACTACGATTGCAAGATACTTTACCATCCGGGTAAAGCTAACGTTGTCGCCGACGCTTTGAGCAGGAAAGGTCGGGAGAAGCTGAACATGTTAACTGATCAGAATTGGTTAATAGAACAGATGGCTAGATTGGAGTTGGAGGTGAAGCTTCCAAAGGAATCGGATGAGATGTTGTTTCAAGTAACTACTGGTTCTACTCTGGTAGACAAAGTGAAAGAAGCACAACTGCATGATGAAGAATGTAAGAAGATTTGGAGGAGGATAACCGATGGCGAAGAGTTCAAGTTCAAGATCGATAACGAAGGTCTGTTACGATTTGAAGGTAGAATCTGGGTACCGCCAGTACCTGAGGTCAAAGAGGAGATTCTGAGCGAAGCTCATAGTTCTAGATATTCTATTCATCCTGGGAGTACGAAGATGTACCAGGATCTCAGGCATCATTTATGGTGGCCGAATATGAAGAGGGACGTTGCTGAATGCGTTGCAAAATGCTTAACGTGCCAGAAAGTTAAAGCAGAACACCAGAGACTAAGTGGTTTGCTGCAACCGTTAGAAATTCCAGAGTGGAAGTGGGAGCACATCACGATGGATTTCGTGGTAGGTCTTCCAACGACTCAGAAGGGATTTGATGCGATATGGGTTATAGTGGATCGACTGACGAAGTCAGCCCACTTTCTGTCGATCAGGGTTAAGTACAACCTGGATAAGCTAGCGAAGCTATACGTGAAGAAAATTATTTCTCGACACGGTGTTTCGGTGTCGATTGTGTCCGACAGAGATTCGGGTTTCACGTCTAACTTCTGGAAGCGATTGCAAGAATGTCTGGGAACGCAATTGCGAATGAGTACAGCGTATCATCCTCAGACTGATGGACAGAGCGAGAGAACGATTTAGGCACTTGAGGATATACTGAGAGCTTGTGTGATGGACTTCAACGGAAGCTGGGAGGATCATCTACCGTTGGTGGAGTTCGCCTACAACAATAGTCATCGTACGAGTATAGGCATGCCGCCTTACGAAGCATTATACGACAGAAAATGCAGAACTCCTTTGTGCTGGGATGAAGTCGGTGAACGTCAATTGTTGGGACCAGAATTGGTACAACAAACCGCTGAAATTGTGAAGCTGATCAGAACTAGATTAATTGCTGCTCAAGACAGACAAAAGAAGTATGCCGATCTTCATCGACAGAACCGAGAATTCTTACTAGGAAGTTTCGTTTTCCTGAAGGTATCTCCTTGGAAAGGGAAAATTCGATTCGGTAAGAAGGGGAAGCTGAGTCCCAGATTTATTGGACCTTTCGAGGTATTACGAAAGGTGGGCGAGGTTGCTTACGAGATTGCATTACCTCCGGAGCTCGAGAATATACATAATATCTTTCATATTTCTGTGTTAAGACCTTACAAGCACGATTATAAACATGTAATAGAATATGAACCTTTGCTATTTGATAAAGACTTAACATATGACGAAGTGCCTGTTCAAATAGTTGATAGAAAGGAACAAGTACTTAGGAATAAAGTGATACCTTCTGTTAAGGTAATCTGGAGGAACCACAGTGCTGAAGAAGCGACGTGGGAACTCGAAGATGTTATGATAAAATCTTATCCGCATTTATTTGCTTAGTTTGTGTAACCCCTTGTGTACTGATTCTGGGGACAGAATCCTTTTAAAGAGGGAAGATTGTAACGATTGAGATTTTTGAAATTTTTTATGTGTGATTCTGGGGAGAGAATCCTTTTAAGGAGGGAAGATTGTAACGATTGAGATTTTATATTTAATTTTAAATATTTATTAAATTAAATAAATATTTTATGTGATTTATTTATTGAGTTAAATAAATAAATTATGTGATTTATGGAGTAATTTAATTAAGTGTTATATATTGATTAAATGAATGTGCAATATTTAATTTAATTAATTTATATTAATTTTATACTATAGTTCTAATTTAATTGAGATAATTAAATTAGATGACATATGTGATGAGGTGTTGCATGGATTATAATTAGCGAGTAATTATAATTATGTGGTAATTTTATGTGATTAATTGATGTTAGATTTTAATTGATTAAAGTAGATGATTGATATTTAATTAATTAAAATGTGACATTAAAGTATGTATTAAATAATTTGTAAAAATAAAAAAAAATTAAATTTGTTTTGCCAAACAAGGCCCTTGTATTTGTTTTAAACCTATTTCTACCAAACATGGCCTTAGCAACTAAAATCTATTTTTAAATAAAAGGTTTGCCAAACATGACCTTATGGCTTTTAAAATTCAAAACAAATTATAACTACTAATTATTTAATTTAGACATTATATATTTATCAGTTACGTTGCATGTTATTATGTCTATTATATACGTATATCAATTTACATTAGACGTTAACTAGAAGAATAAGAACTAAGAAAGAGAGAAAACACTCTGTTAGTTTGAAGAGAAGGATAGAGAGGAACTTGGTGATTCTGAGAATTTAGAGGAGACTACCAAAGCTATTCTCATCATCTAAACAAAGATTAATCAAGGATTTAAGGTAATACTTCACCTCTTGTTCTTAGTTTTCTTGTAGTCTGGAGTTTTTATAAATAATTGGAATTGTAATTGAGGAATTAGTTTATTTCATATTATGTGAATTGATAGATGTTGGAATCCATTATATGTATGCTATAAATGGTTTTTTTTTTCAAAAATCAAAGTACTGTGAAAACAAGTTTTTACATGAGGGAATAGTGTTCTTATGAGTTTCATATATTGGTTGATTTTAGAATGGAAATTGATGAATTTCATAATTCGAGAAAAAAAAGTTTTGAAAACTTAATATAGTATTTAAATTATAAGATATAATTGTTTAATTATAAAATAAGTTACTTAATTATAATTTGATTAATTATAATTAAGAGTAAATATTTAATTTAAATTATAATTCTGTGAAATTATAATGTATAGAAGTTGATTTATTGTAATCAATTAGATGTTAATTTAAATTATAATTTATGTAATTATAATTTAATAAATGCATGATTATTATAAATTATAATTGATAAATACATGATTAATTGTAAATTTTGTAATTATAATGCATGATATAGTTTAATTAACTATTAATTATGAAATTTTGATAATTTAAGAGGTAAATATAATTGAGTAATTATAATTAGATTAAGTGTTTAAATTATAATTGTTTAATTATAATTTAGCTAAAATACATAATTAATTTAATTATGTGAGTATGTGTGTGATGAAATTAATTATGTGATAGTTGATTATTTATTTAATTAGAGTGTGTTAACCACTTATGTGAATTAGTTATGTGTTAACTAATTTAGGTTATTGTGATTAAATATATATGTGTAGAAAATATTAATTTACGTGAATTGAGTTAAGTAGCTTGCGCTTGAGATAAGTTTTCTAAACCCTAATCTTGTATTAATTTTATGCAAGTCTTCTAACCCTAAACTTGTTAATTATATACAAATTCTTGAATTCATATATTCATTGTTGAGAATGTCCTTTTCATTTCTGTATTGGACAATTGTTTATTTAATTGAAATGATCTTAACTTATTGTTCAAGTAAGATCCAGTTATTATTTTAAATGCTTTAAGTTGATTCAAAAGCATATGTTAGTTCATAATTATGTTATTTACGAATTATTGATAGTCGATTCAACTAATCCTTAGTTGATGAACGTGAAATCTAAATTACCCTTGTAAGCTTATCCAAACCAAACTTTCTTTGGTGCGGACTTGAATTCAAATTGCTGAGTTGAACAACCCTATGTACTAGGGGAGGTTACTACGTATAGCGTTAAGATGTTTGTGCACAATACATGGTACAAAGGGCTGATCCCCCTAAGTACGAGTTAAGGTCCATAGTCTTATTGACTGTTAAAGGTTTAAATAGAAATATTTATAACCTAGGACAAGAGTTCAAAGGTCTTATGACACTCAGATAAATTTTATTTTTGAATTGTAATTGTGATGAAAGAATTATTATTCAATTCTTTATTGTTGAAGTGAATCATATTATTCAGATTCTTTGAAAGATATCCTTTCATATATATATTATTGTTAAACTCCAGTGAGCTGTGGTTTGCTCACTCTTGCATTAAATAACAATTTCAGTTAAGGTCGATAACGCTGATGCTCCGTCTACAAGTAAGGGCAAGGGAAAGCAAAGCAAGTGAAGACTTGTTTTTATGTAACTGAGAATGATTGTACTAAGACTTGACTGTTATGTTTTTATTTCCGCACTTATTATATTCATGTCAGGGTTAGAATAACCCGGGATTATTTTAAAAAGGTTGTAACCCTTGTTGTAATGGAGATTTATTTATTTTAATTTAAATTGTAGGTTATTTTGCATTATTCATTGGGTAGATGTATGTTATATTAGAAAGTGAACACCAAATCATGTGAAAACGAAGTACCCGGATTTGGGGGTGTCACAATCATATGTCATAGAATGATTAATAACCACATAATGCAGAATATAATTAATAAAAATTCATTTTATTAATTATTATCTCTTTAAACTTAATTTCTAGACAATCCGATTTTTCGGGTTGTCACATTCTTCCCTCCTTATAAAAATTTTGTCCTCGAAATTTCTAAAACAACATCCATACCCGGATGCTTTATCCCTATAACCTTTGACGAAGGTTTAATCTCGCTTCTTCTTATTTTCGTTGAAAAATCTCAATATACTAATTCAATTAGGTATTTACCTAATTATTTCTACTCATTATCTCTTCAACATCATTTCCCCCCAAGGATCTTTATCTGTTGTAATTGTCAGATGGTAATATCATGATAACTATACTTCTAATCTCTCGAGATATCACATTCCCCATACTTAAGCTTTTGCACAATCCTCGTCATTACTAACCGTTTACTAAGCTTCTATCATTAAAACACAAGTTTCCCACAAGAAGACGATTATGTGACTACTTAAACTGAGCAAATCGTAATGATTACTTTATAGTGCTATCCGGATACATCAGTTTTAAACAAATTAGAATTCACATCATGATATAACATTGCAACCATTCCTTAGTCATTAACACTATTCAAAAATTATGCAATTCCAATGTCCTCATAAGCCAAATGAATTTCACACAAATCGAAAATGCATCAACTAAAAACAAATATTAACATTTTTTTTTTGAAAACTAAACTATATGCAATAAACATGGTTATACTAACATATATCCTAAAAGAAGAACAATCCCCCCCAAACTTAAAATGAACAATGCCCTCATTGTAATAAAAATTAAAAGAAATAGTACTCCCCTAGATAGCATTGTTGTCGTCATCCGCCTCCTTATAATCCGAATGTGTATCAGGCGATGGATAAGTCCGGGCGAATCCAAAAGTACTGACTTTGAACACCTAACTGTCTGAATGCTTGGGTTTAAGAATATAAAAATGTAGCAGGGTATGTGTTCAATGACCAGGAGAGGGCGCAGCTGCGCAGTGTTTAGCTTGTAGTTGGGCGCAGCTGCACAATATAGCATAACTTGTGACTGAAGCAGGGCGCAGCTGCGCAACTTTCCCTTACAATTGGGCCCAGCTGCGCTGCCCTATAACCTGGCAACTGCAGCTTTTGACTTCTGTTTGATCTCGAATGCTTATAGAAATTAGTTATTGAACCTGAGAGGAGAAAAAATCAAACTATTATTAAGACTTACAACTATCAATCATCTACTAAACATGGAATGTGTGAAGAATTAAACATAAAAGAAGAAGTAATTTGAAATGTAAATAAGAATTAAACAAGGAGGGAGAAAGATTACAACTATCCCATCGAACACTTATTTTATAGTCCTTCAGCCGGACTTCTTCTTGTCAATGCTATCCAATTCCTCTTAGATAATTTAGTAACCCTTCATCCATCAGGAGTAATATAGCTTTTGGTAGGTTCCCCGCAGTGATAGCTAATGAATTAAAGTCACCTAGTTTGCTCTGATTAGTTAAGTGCCCAATTGAGAATGTTTAATAACTAGGTGTTTTTTTCTCCGTTGTGTCTGTGATAAGATTGGGGCATTGGGGCTTATCAAGCACAACGGGTTCTTCTTCTATCTTCTCTTCCTCAGCCCACCATGGCTTCAAAGCTGTGCTAGCTCTTATGTCACAAAGAGCTTTTTCAACGATATGACTCCCAAGCGGGCAGGGTTTTGCAAAACTGACTGGATTTTTGAACTTCGGTGGAAAGGCACTTGGGGCACTAACAGAATAGGTTCATCTTCATTAGAACTTAACGCTACATCCTCGTTGGCCTCGTTTTCCTAATCCCCACTTGTCTTCTCTCTTTCGATATCTTATGGCTCACCTAGTTGCAGAATTGGTTCGGGCTCTCCATCAGTTTCAGAATCCATGTCATAACACTAATTGTTTTGAGGACAATTGTTTAAGGCTTTGAACATTTGATCTATCTGATTCTGAAGATTTCGAATTGACATCTCTTGCTGAATCATCATCTCCTCAGTTGACGCTATGAACTTGAACCACAAATCCTCAAATCTTAAATTTTCTATTTTAATTTCGGAATCCATGTATTGAGGACCATTGGTTGAGGTATTGATGAGTTGTTCCATCTGGTTCTGAAAATTTTGGTTTGATATTTCTTGACTCATCATCATCTCCACATGAATTCCTCCAATCTTGACTATTTTTTTTGGGATAATGGAGGTGGACATGAAAATTCCAGTGGATACGTTGGACTTGATAATTATAGTTCCATGAAGAATCTGGGTGATACCCCCAATCTTGATGATAATTGGGATAAGCATAGTTGTTGAGGTAATCACCCCTATACTGTACTGGTCCAAAATTTACGGTGCATTTGTGACACCCCCAAATCTGGGTAATTCATTTCCACAGGATTTGTTATTCACTATCTAAATAAAAACATAACTACTGCTCATATATAAGGATTGCAAAATAAATTACGACCTTAATAGATAAAATCTTCCTTCAAAAGGATTACAACCTTGTTCAAAAGTTCCCTGGGTTTCTAACCTTAAACATCGACAATGCGGAAAATAAAACATCATAAATAATAAAAAGTCTGATTACACAATCACATAATAACTATGAACAAGTCTTCACTTGTTCATCTTGCCTTTTCCTTTGCTAGTTGACGGCTCGTCAACCTTCTCAACTTTGGCTGCAATGGTATATAAATGCAAGAGTGAGCAAACAAAAGCTCACTTGAAAAATAATCAATAATGATGACATATCACTTGTAATACCCGAGAATTTCCATATATTATTAAATAAATATATTAATGGAAATGAATATTTATTTGAATATAAATGAATTGTGTTATGAGATGAGTTAACTCAATTATATTAAATTAAATAATTATGATAATTGAGAAATTATGAAGTTTATTATAAACTCGTTGAATGCCTTGTGTGGCACCGTGATAGAAAATATTAATGATGATATTAATTAACGACGAAATCATTAAATAATTAATCTATATTAATTGTTGGTATGTTGAATTATTATTATTGCAAGTAATAGCATTGTAATAAGTATATTGGTTTTAAATATAATAAGATTTATATTTATTTAGCGTGATAATTAATCACGTAAATGTTATTTAATTATTATGGAAATTAATAATCAATGAGGAATGGATTAATTAATATTATCGTTAATTAATCGGTAAGATGAATAATTTATTTATTTGACATTATGAATAATAAAGCAAATAAGTAAGTTATTAATATAATAAGATTATATTAATTGTTATGTACAAGCATGCAATAATTAATAATACAAAGTAGATAGAATACAACTATATTATATATTGTAAAGAAACACTTAAGTATAACCATGCAAGTATATTTAAACTATATTATATGATTGTACATATTGAAAGTATATGTTATGAATACATCATGATGCCTATGTGACAATATGTATGTAAGTATACATTAAAATAATATGAATATATTGTAATCAATTGTTGATTATAGAATTTAATGTGATAACATCCGATTAAATTATACCGATAAGATAAATGTATATGAATTATATGTGTGCCAATTTGCACTTACTACATTATGAGAATTACATTGTGACATTTCATTATGACTTAAAGTACATATAATTTATAACATAAGTATATGGTATGTGTATTATAATACAAGTGTAGCATGTAGTTCATTTGCAAATGCTGAGATTACTTGCCTTGCCCCAATATAATAGTCACTCTCTTCTCCTGCACGTGCATAGCATTATGAAGACTAAAGCCTATATTCCTTAAACTCAGTAAAAACTTTCATAGCCTCATAGCAAATGATGGACAAGAATGTGGGATTCATGATGAATCCAACAACTAATTACCTACTCTCTATTAACCACCATGCAATCTTACTTCTCGTTGGTTTAAATTGAATAATAATTGCATTGTCTGTGTAAGGATTCTTCTATAAATAGCAGCCATGTTTCTTCATTTTCAATTTGCTCAGAGTTTGCATAAGTAGTGAGTGAAAGCAATATACATATATCAGTAGAAGAAGTTTGGATTAGCAGTAAATTCTATTTGAATTCTAGCAGAGGTATAATCCTTCATCCATTGTTCTTCATTTATGTTCACTGTCAAATTTTTGATTCTTGAATTAAGCATGAAGCTCATGATTTTGCAATTTGATAATGTTAATTAGTTGCTATATTAGCTTGTAAACATATTGATAATACAATGCTGATTAGTTATAATCGAAATCGTGAAGAATTTTTGTGATTGGGCTAAGTTTTTGCCGTAGCTGCTTGCTGTCTGGTGCGAACCAGTAGTGGTGCAGCTGCGCCAGTTTAAGCCTGGGATGCGGCGTAGCTGCGCCGGCACCTTGCTGCAGTTTTCTGCATCCTGCTGCAAAACTGTTATGTACTAATTGTTTGATTTGGTTTAAACAAGCATGGAAGCATGATTAATACATATATATGAATATACTGAGGAAATGTATGCATGTTTTACTATATTAGCATCCATGGTTAACGAAAAGCATATTGTTTTCGAAATGAACTTAGAGTTTTAAAAAGGGACTTTGGTATATAAATACCACAATGGTATTCTAACTTTTGAGACATGTTAGTATGACCTAGAAACACATGAAATACGTGTTGACTTGCACACATAAACTTTATGATGGAATGTGAACATGCGAACCCCATTATTGAACGTTTCTAACAAAAATGTAAGTTTTGAAGGTGGATATTAACATGTAAATACCATATATACATTCTGATCATGTAAGCATGTCTATGTGGCCTTGAAATGCATGTCAGACACATTAACTTACGTATATATATATTTCATAATGTAGCATGAACATGTTAGACCATACTAGCAAACTTTATTAATGAAAGTATGAACTTTTGAACGTGAACGTCGACATGTTACATTGAGATTTGAATTCCGATACTTATGAACATGTTTGATAGTACTCTTAGACTCACTCATGTATCATACATGTATGCCTACCATGCTAGATATCATGAAATCAAGTTAAGTCTAAATGAAGCATGTTTTCAAACTAATAACAATGATAGTTACATGTATGCGATATGAATATTCATGAGTATACTTAATACAAGTTATATGAATACCTTATGTGTTTAAAATAACAAGCATGATGGTTTACATGATATCGTGATATTGTAAGGCCTTAAATTGTCTAAAGATGTAAAGCTAAGACCTATAAAAATTGAATGTGAAGAGGTTGAACTAGCATGGAAGTATCTTCTAATATGAATACATACTATGCGATATCATATGTTATGTGATACTTGAATCCAATTTGACGGTTAACTTACAATAATGCTATAACGTGCTAAAAAGAGTATGTTTGCTATTTGTTGTGGTCCCACATGATTGTAATAATGTATGAAGATGTTTAACTGAAAAGAGGAACGTTAAGGACAAAAGTTATATGATACTATATATGATAGCTAGGTTAAAACTTAGCTTATGTGTTGATCGTATATTCGAAGATAAGATATGATGTTAAATTATATGACTAATGAATATCATATATATACATAACTATATTATGATAGGAATTTGAAAGTGTTGAATTACTTATCGTGGATAGACTACGCTTAAGGCAAGTATCCTAAACCCTTGCATTACTTTATTTAACAAATATTGTAAGCAAGTATCTAAACCTTATCTATTTGAATGCAAGTTATCTTACTTACTCGTTCATTTGAGCTAGTATTTTTAAACTCTTGTGAAAGCTATTATTCATGTTGAACTTGGTATTATTATTGAATATTGTGAAAGTGTCTATGCCATTTGATTCGGCTAGACCATATGCATGTTTATAAAACTGTCCAAACCAATTGACTGGTGCAAAAATCTCGAAAACTGAGTTGAACAACCCTTATGGTAAGGGGAGTGTATATTGTTGGAAGCCCCAACACACGCGTGAATATTACTGTGGTGTTATGCATAACATAGAGTATTGTAGACTGATCATCTATCGTACTTATTTCTTTTTGGGTTATCAGTTGAATATTGATGATTCTAGTAGATGTTCAATAGTCCTTAGTGACTGCTAAGTATATATTATTTTATCCAGTTGGATACGTTGATTGCCTTTGAATTCATATATATCTGTCAATTTATATTGAACTATCATTTCCTATTCCAAAGATTTGATTTGAGAATTGTTGGTATTCGTTATTCCTGATGTTATTCTTGAAACTCTGAATTATTATTGAGATTCTACTTTGATATTTCAAACTCGTGTTATAGAACTCTTCACCCTTATTGTATATTACTTGCTGGGCAATTTGTGCTCATTCTTGCTTTTCCTAAAAATATTTTAGTTAAGGCAGAGCAGGGCGAACCTTCGGGCGTCGATAAGGGCAAGGGCAAGGGCAAGGGCAAGGCTACCGACTAGCTTGTTTCTTTTTATGTTTTAAATATTATAATGTTGTATTAAGATGATGTAGTATGACTGGATTTGACTATGTTTAAGATTATGTTAGATTATGTAATAAGTCGTTATTTGATATTATTATGTAATTTATTAAGTATTGTATGGTGCGAAACTTGGGAGAATAATTATAATAAATCATTGTAAATTATTCTAGACTAGATCTTCCGCTGTGAATGTGTGATTTTAGATATTATTGTATTGCCATGAGAACTTGACAAACCGAATTCGAGTGACCAAGTGGCGGTCCGAAATTGGGGGCGTCACATTACTGAATAAATTCAACTGAATTGAATAATATTTCTATCGTTGATAATCAAGAATTGAATATAGAATTTAGAATTCATCTGAGGGTCATAACACCTTGAACTATGTCCCAGGTTGTAAATATTTTTATTTAAAATTTAACAGTCGTTAGACTATATGGACCTTTAACTCGTACTTAGGGGGATCAGCTCTTCGTACCATGTAACATCTTAACGCTTTCGCATGGTAATCCCCTATTACTACGGTTGTTTATCTCAATTTAATTAACGAGTCCGCACCAAGGAAACTTTGGTTTGAATAAGCTTAAAGGGTAATTTAGATTTCTACTATCATCCACAAAGGATTAGTTGAATCAGCTTACAATAATTTAACAGTTGGATAATAACAGAATTATGAAATAACTATGTGTCATAGCAATAGACATCATATTTAACAATCATGCTTTAGAAATAAACATAAAGCATTTGGAAGATATAATAAAGCCTTGCTTGAACAATTAAGTCAAGGTTACATTATTTTCAATAATGAATTTGAATAAGGTACTTATCTAATGAAGAATAAAAGAACTTGCTGAATTGTAAACTAGAAAGGATAGAACAACTTGCTCAATCAAAAGTAAACATAATCGAGTTAGGGTAAGAAACTTGCCTCGTGCGCAAGCTAGCAATTATTAACTCGTTCCGCAATTTATCCTATGTACATGTAATTAACAATAGTAACATAAATTAGTTACCATAAAGCTATAGCACATCATTAGTTAACCCATCTAAGTTAACTCATCATTCTTTAGTTATTAGGTTTAATCACTAATTATCAAATAACATGATCGAGCCACACATTCAAATCAAACATTATAATTAATAAAATTAAAATTTAAAATCATACATTTCATATTAAAAATATGATTTAATATTGTCCAATTAGCATATAATTTTATTAACATGCTCTTATATCTATTATATTAACATTCTCATAAAATTATACATTTAAATATAATTTTCTGGCTAAATTGCATAGGTGGCGCTGCAGCGCCACATAATGAACTGTAGCTAGCGCTGCAGTGTCGTGCCACATCATCAGGGGCACTACAGGGCTAGCGCTACAGTGCTCCAGTTATACTCAGAATTGGCTCTGCCGCGCTGTCACGTTAGTACACTCTGAAATCCGGTCTTGGCGTTGCAGCGCTGCAGTTAACAAACATAACTGGCGCTGCGACGTCGTGTCTCGTCACCTGACTCTGTAGTGGCGTTGAAGCGCCCAGTTTACTCACAGGGCTGGCGCTGCGGTGCCACATCACAGTCAGACACAGATAGCCTCGCGAACTTTGCAGGAAAAAGTCAATTTGGCTTATTTTCTCTCACCAAACTCAGAATTTTACTCACATAATGCATATAAAGCTTTATAAAATGATCATTTTATGCTTCTAACATGTTTTAACACATATAAACATTACATCAATCAATTAAAAATCTTTAATTTTATGATTTTGAAGAAAACACTATTGTTAAGTGTTCTTGATGAAAATAAACACTTGACTTAGTTTTTAAACCAAATCAAATAATTCAAATCATGTTATTTTCGTTTCTTAACATATTATTATAATCTAAATTCAATTTACATCATAAAGCATGAATTAAACATCAATTTTGTTATTAAAGAAATTATTTTTCAAAATAGTTCACTTTAATTGCTATGAACATGATTTCTTCATGTTCATCATATTTACATGAATTAAACAACTTAAATAATCATATAAATCATATATAATAGGTTATATAAACAATCTAACACACACACACACACACACACACACACACACATATATATATATATATATATATATTATATTCACATGATTTTCATGAAAAACTAATTTATAGAGAAGTGAAAGTATGAAGAACATAGTTAATAATTTTAGCGTTTAGATTATTACCTTGATTCCTTGTTAGCTTTTAGAGGAAGATGATGATGAACTTTTATTCACAGAGCTTTTCTTTCTTTCTTCTTCTTCTTCTTCTTCTCTCTTTTCTCTATTTTCTTACTCTGATATTCACTCTGTCTTCTATTTCTCTTACTTAACGTATAATATAATATACATATAACTGATATAGATATATAATATAATAACTGATAAAACATAATAACTATATTAAGTATATATCAGTTTCTTTTTATTTTAAAAATCAAAATCCATAAGGATTGTTTGGCAAAACCAATTAAAAATAGATTTTTTAGAAACTAAGGGCCTTGTTTGGTAAAAGTAATTTAAAATAGACTTAAGGGCTTTGTTTGGCAAAACTGAATTAAAACCCTTTTAATTTATTTTAATCACTCTTTTACTACATAGTTTAAATGTCACACTTTATTTAATTAAATCTCAATATGCCAATTTAATTAAATTAAAGCTAACATCAATTTATTAAATAAAATTGCCACATAAATTAAATTGCTACACAATTATAAGTTACTCAATAATCACAATTTCATGGAACAAATTAGTAAATATCTAATTTAATTATTTAAATTAGATTAGACATTACTATAATTATCTATTAAATCATTAAATCATTATTACCAAATACCACATAATATTAATCTAATTTAATTATCTCAAATAAATTAGAACTTCATCACAAAATTACTCAAACATCAATTTAATATTAAACATCAATTTAATTAATATATTGCACTTAATTAAATTACTCCACAACATAATCACATAAATTATTTCTTCAACTTAATAAATAAATAAATTAAAATATTTATTTAATTCAATAAATATTTAAAATTAAAATACAAAAATCTCATTTGTTACAATCTTCACCCCTTAAAAGGATTATGTCCTCAGAATCACAACTAAAGAAACACATTCGTCACAGCATCGATGACTTGGATAGGTTGCCAGCACAATAATCACAAGTAACTGCTATCTTTCGAATACGTTGGGTTGCAACAACGTCTAGCTTCCTCGAAAGTGCCCAAGTTATGCTGATAATGCCGAAATTGCGTTGAGTCCATCAATCCATGTTTCCCTTGGTTGAGTCATTCTCATATATGGCAATTGATAAGCAAAGTCATCCTTGGTACCTGAAAAGAGAGAAATGTAGGAAGAGAATAAAAAATAAAAATAAATGTTTAAATTAAGACTAATTTGATTGAAGCTAATGATGGCACAAATTATTAAATTAATTCCCCGGCAACGGCGCCAAAAACTAATTGGTCGTTCTCACGATCATTATATGCGAGCAAGTATACACGGTAAACAAGTAATAAAGAGTAAGTAAAGTATCGTTCCCATGGAGAATTATTTAACAAAAATCATCAAGCACTAATCCATAACCATCTTAATCTTTTTTAAGCGAATGATTAAGTATTTCAAATTAAAACTGAGTAATTAAACTAATACTAATTATCCATAGACTGAAACTAGATAATGAAGACTTGAGACTACAATTGCACCTATTGTTTCATTTAAATCAATTCACTTCCCGTTAAATCAAATTAATTACTTCGGTTTATTAGTCGAAAACACGAAAGTGAAATATGACCATCTCTCGAGGTACCATACCCATATCACACTAAATCCATATATGATAGAATGGATGTGAACACCCTAATTGACTAACAAATTATATCTCTATGGGAATTACAATCAAAGAAGGTTGAAACTCAAGTTCTCAATAGACTACATGCAGTGCATAGGTATATATCTATCGTAGGCACGAATCATGAATTCCAACTTCATGTAGAAGTCACAAACACATGCTATTATGATCAGATCTAAACCCATAATCTATCTCTCAATTTCATATGAGTTATCACGGTAATTGTTAGCTAGGCAATTAAGTAATTAATAACAAACCATAATAGACAAACAAATAATAATTAATTAAACTAACAAGGAAGGATATTAAAATAAACTACTCAATAAAATTCATTGCAATCCCAAAATAGAATTTAGTTCATGAATGAATCTAATTCCATAATCCATAATTGAATAAACATTGAAAGATACAAAGAAAGAAGGAGAGAATTTAGGGTTTGGAGTAAGCAAATGTGAATTCTCTTGCTTCCATACTGAATCTCCAATGATCTTCAAGAGCTTCAATCTCCAACTCTAATCTATTCTAGGGTTTTACCTAATCTAATCTAATCTAAGACTTATAGAAGAAAGCATATATATGATGATGATCCCAAAAGATGGAATACCTCTATTAAATACTAATATGTCTTTATTTATAAGTCCTAGTATGACTCTTTCCCCAAGTTACGCTCCAATTGCCTTATTTAATAAAAAAGTCAACTATAGTCAACTTTCGAAGTGGCGCAGCCGTGCTGAAAATATCCTAGAGTTGGGCGCGGCCACGCTCAAGTAGTAGATATCATTTTCTTGGACCAACGAAAAGCGCGGGCGTGCTCAAAATGAACTTGAAATGGGCGCGGTCGCGCCCTAGATTTTCTGCTGCAGTATCATCTGGTAAAACAATCATAACTTTTGATCTTGTAGGAGTTACGGGGCCTGCTTCCTGTTAAATCGAAGATATCGATGAGATCTACAACTTTAATTCGTTGATAATTGAGAACAAATGGACAGATAAAGGTCAAAATAGGACTGGAAGTGACTAATGTGCAATGGCAACCCAAAACATTGAAGTTCAACGTCTGTTGGTACAAAGGTCTTAACTCTCGCATCCGAACTCCGATTGGGATGATTGAAGATGTTCCGGAAAGCTAAGAAGAAGATCTACAATAAAACTTAAGTTCCAAGCCAACAATATGAAAGCCCAAATGATGTTCGGATTGCATTTCATTGCCTTTTCATACCAATAGTCGCTCACACAGTTCCTAAGCATAAGATCTACAAAATGAACACAAAATGCATGAAAAGTAACTACGAAGCATATGTTTAAGCAACTAATTAAAGTAATAGATACTGGATAAATAGGTATAAAACTGACTTATCAGGATCACAATCTGACATAATCGAAACTGGTATCCCATATCTTGAAACAATCTCCTATACATAAAGCTTAGCTAATTAGTCTAAATTTAACCTGACTCTTGCCAGTAAGAAATGAGTCAATTTCGTAAAACGATCCACTATTACCCAAATAGCGTCATATCATGTCTGTGTAGTCAGAAGTCCTACCACAAAATCTATTGTGATATGCTCCCACTTCCATTCCGGAATCTCCAATGATTGCAGCAAACCACTGGGTCGTTGAAGTTCAACCTTAACTTTCTGACAAGTTAAGCACCTACTTGCATATTTTGCTATTTCCCTCTTCATGTTTGGCCACCAAAAATTCTGTCGAAGGTCTTGATACATCTTGGTATTACTAGGATGAATCGAGTACCTCGAGTTATGAGCTTCGTCCATTATCTTTTCCTTCAACTCCGTATCACACGAAACCCAAATTCGTCCTTCAAAATCTTAACAACCCTTCATTATCAAGACTATACTTATCTTCTGTACAGTCTCAAATCTTTTTCTTCATCTGTTCACAGTCGTCCTCCTTAGGTTGCACTTCCTTCACCTTTTCCACGATTGTAGGTTGAACCTCCATTGCAAATAACTTCCTCCCCTCTTCACTAGGTAACCTTACTTCTATTTTCATCTTTGCCATCTCCGTTATCAACTATTCTTGAGTCGTTAACATTGATAGTTTCTTCCAACCATCTTCCTTGTCTCATATTCAACTCCTTCTGTGTGAAGATATACTTCAAAATTTTATGATCTGTGTATATCTCACATTTCTTCCAGTATAGGTAATGCCTCCAAATTTTTAAGGCAAAAACCACTGCTGTAAGTTCCAGGTCAGGAGTAGGATAACCTTTATCATACTCCTTTAACTGCCGAGATGCATATGCAATGACCTTGCCATGCTGCATAAGCACGCAATCCAGTCCTTTATGCATAGACACTCAAAATTTCTTGTCCCTATTACTAACACTATATGAGGGCAAGATTGTCTTTTCTAATCAACCCCGATGTCAATACCGGGCCATCAAATCAATCCCGGTCTCAATACCGGGCCATCAAATTAACCTTGGTCTCAATATCGAGCCATTAAATCAACCCCGGTCTCAATACAGGGCAATCAACTTAATCCCGGTCTCAATACCAGGCCATCAAATAAATCTCAATCTCAATATTGGGCCATCAAATCAACCACGATCTTAATACCGGGCAATCAGCTCAATTTCGGTCTTAATACCGGGCTATAAAATCAATCCCGTTCTCAATCCGGGAGGTACAGGTCAGCCCCGGTCTCAACCCGGGAAGTACATGTCAACCCCGGTCTCAACCCGAGAGATATAGGTCAGCCCCGGTCTCAACCCGGGAGGTACATGTCAGTCCCGGTCTCAACCCAAAAATATCAGGTTAGCCCCGGTCTCAACCCGGGAGGTACAGGGCTGCCCAGATCTCAACCCGGGAAGTTTAGGTCAGCCATTGTCTCAACCCGAGGAGTACAGGTCAGCCATGGTCTCAACCTGGGAAGTACAGGTCAGCCCCAGTCTCAACTCAGGAGGCACAGGTAAACCCCGGTCTCAACCCGGGAGGTACGGGTAAGCCCCAGTCTGAACCCGGAAAGTATAAGTCAGCCCCGGATTCAACCCAGAAGGTACAGGTCATCCCCGGTCTCACCCTGGGAAGTACAGGTCAGCCCCGATCTCAACCCGTGAAGTCCAGGTCAACGCTGGGCTCAACCCGATAGGTACAGGTCAGCCCTGATCTCAACACGGGAAGTCTAAGTCAACCCTAGTCTCAACCCGGTAGGTACAGGTCAGCCCCGGTCTCAACCCGGGGGGAACAGGTCAGCCCAAGTTTTAATGCGAGAGGTACAGATCAGCCTCGATCTCAACCCGGGAGGGAGAGGACAGCCCCAGTCTTAACGTGGGAGTACAGGTTAGCCCTGGTCTCAACCTGGGAGGAACAGGTTAGCCCCGATCTCAATCCGGGAGGTATAGGTCATCCTCGGTCTCAACACGGGAATTAAGGTCAAATTCAAGAACAAACTTGAAGCATCACAACATCTCCAAAAGAAAACCTGGAGTGACCAAGTCAACCTCAGAGACAACACTGAGGAAAAACAGACTCAAATGGGTTCCAAACCTTGGAAACAACCCCAAGAAGTCAACTGAAGGCCATGCCGACACTAAGGCAACCCCGGGAGGGGCAAAACCATCATTTTAAAAAATCTAAGCCGATTCGGTCAAACTCAAGCCGAATTGATGCCACCAAGGTCAGAACAAACAATAACAATGATCCCGAGTGTGTACAGCGCAAAACAGCTCAACGGATAAACTGCGGAGAATCGAAGACCGGGTTATGAACCAATCTTCTTGGACCCAAAAAATATCTTATCCCATTTCATTGCGTCACTCTCGACGAGGGCTTTCTGAAAAGGTATAGCACGTCTTAAACGGACGATCCGATCAAAAGTTAGAAAGTTTTGAATCAGACCTCTCGTTGCTCGGAGTACACGTACTTCGAGACGACGGGACCCGCCACATGGACCCCACCACGTGGAGCCGCACCTCTACCTATGGTAGCAACAGGTAGAGTGGAGGCTCCCTAGCCTATATATAGAGGTGCACCCCCCTACGTATGTGTGAATGCTGCGTCTTTACACTGAATGAATGCGTGAATGCTGCGTACTTACATTGAATGAATATGAATGAATGCTTTCTTGATTTTTTAGTGCTTCGTACCAATGTCATCATATGCATAACGGTGAGACGCGATGTATGTGAATGTCTGTTGTGATTCCTTCTTCAGGAGGCAAAACCCGTCGGTGATAAGTAATGACTCTGGGGACGACTAAGTCTCTGGGGGCTCATGAAAATGCACCACCCAGATTCGCTCTAGTTGAAAGATTGGATTAATTTCCCCTGTAGTAGATTGTGATGATCTGGGGAACTTCATGCCAAAAAGCCGCCAGAGTAGCCTAAGATAGGTCAGCCTTTGATTAACCAAATCCGATGGGAAGCTTCTTCATGCCTTCCTTTTTCAATTCAATGTCAATTTTTCAATTTCAAATGTAAAGGAGCATAATGTAAATATCATATTGAAAGATTTACATTCCTTATTATATACATCCTGTCATGTTATCTTGTCATCAAAACAACTAACCTCTGTTTTGCAGGATAAGATTAAAAAACTACACAAACACATCATGGCATGCATCCTATCCCTACCTACATCAGGAAAGAAACACGCCTATATTTTGTTGTAGGTGAAAAATTGGTCCTGTCACTACATCTAAGTCTAAGAAAGCACTAAGTCCATCCACGGACATGACTTCAAGTGCTCAGCCAGAATCCACCACTGTCTCTAGGGAAGAGTTCGAAGGACTGAAGAATCAGATAGCCGAATTGGCTAGTTTCCTAAAAGAGCAAAGTAAAGCTCTTAAAGGGAAGCAATCCCAAGTTCACACAAAACCAGGAACACCTGGTGGTAGTGGTGGCAGTCAAGAGACCGAAAAGGAAGAGACTCAGATTCCTGGATTACAAAACCAGGACCCAACAAACAAAACCCCTAAAATCACCATCCTAAACAAAGAACAGGAAGCTGGTGACATTCTAAAGAAAGTACAGCAGATGGAAGAAACCATCCGGTCTATCAAAGGGACTGGGGCATTTGGCAGTGTCAATAATTCAGACCTCTGTATATTCCCTGGGGCTCGTTATCCCAAAAAATTTAGAACTCCTGATTTTGAGAAATACGATGGATTGGGAGACCACTACACCTACCTGAAAGTATTCATCGGAGAACTCGGATCCTATGCAGAGGACGAGAAACTTCGAATGCAGTTATTCTAGAAAAGTTTAACTGGAGAGGCAAGAGCCTGGTATGCCCGTCTGTACAACTCTGAGATTCACTGTTAGGAAGAGTTAGCCCATGCTTTCCTCAGTCAATATAGCTTCCAATCTCAGTTGGCTCCAGATAGATACCAAATAACCAAAATCAAGAAACAAAACACTGAATCATTCAAAAAGTATGCTCAACAATGGAGGAGGGTTGCGGCACAAGTCACCCCATCCATGACTAAGTCTGAGATAGTCATGACCTTCATCGATATTCAAGAAGCTCCATATTATGAGAGGGTCCTAGCAGGCATAGGAAAACCATTCTCTGAGATGATCAAGAACGGTGAAATGGCCGAAATAGGGCTGAAGTTTGGGAAGATAAAGGACCTGAATGCCTTGGAAGCCGTTGCCGAGCATATCCAGTCCAGAAATTACGGGAGTAAACCACGGAGGGTACACCAAAAGAAAGATGAAGAGGTGTCATTGGTATTACAAGGACAGAATCAAAGATGCTAGTCAAACAGTATGCCCATTCAAAGGAGGAACTATACCCCTTTCCAAGCTGTAGCACAACTTTCAAATCCTTCATTTGAGAAAAATATGGAAGTCAGGCGTCGAAGAACTTTCACCCTTCTAGGGGATTCACTTGAGAATGTGCTAAAGCTGTTGATGGCATAAAAGAAGATTGTACAACTCCTTCCACCAACCAACACTGGTGGACGGAATTTCGACCCAAGAAAGAAGTGTGCTTACCATTCCGGATCCTCGGACCATGACACTCAAGAATGTTGGTCTCTCAAGCACAAAATTCAATACTTGATTGACAACGGAGAGTTTGTGGTAACAAAGCCCGAGCAACCGCACGTACAGGATAATCCCTTACCTCAGCACAAAGAGGAGAATGTCAATATGATCAGCACCAGAAATGGAGAAGGATCCAAATAGCTCCAATATGTCAGAGAGTCAACTCCATCTAGCAGCAACAACCCAGACAGTTGGGAAGTCTCAGAAAGGCATTTCCTGATAGAACAAGAGATTAAGTCTATCAAGGAGCAGATCGAATAGTTAACAGAGCCAGTTATATACAAACATCAAATCACCAGACAGATGATAAACTAGACTAACCCGCCTGATTCAAATTCTCCCACACCAGAGATCAGTCCACCAAAGATCAGTCCCATCTCCACGAGGTATCACTATCAGTCTCATGAGCATGAACCCTGGGCCGACAAAATTATCGAGATGGCAGGAAGTTCTTATTTCAAAGGAATTTCACCAACCTTAATCGACCAATGGAGGAAATCCTCCAGATGTTAATCAACGAGAGAATGGTTGTAGACTTATTACCTCCACAAAACCCTCGATCCAGAAAATTCAAGCCTAACCAAATATGTCAGTACCACTCCAATGCACTCGGCCATGACACTGAAGATTGTTGGGCACTTCGTAACCTGATTTAGAATATAATTGAAAAGGCGAATTGATAAGAGGGAATCGGGATTATGGCCTCCCAGATGAAGACACTCTCTTTATCCTCACTTCATGGAATCAGGATACAGTGGCTATTGTGTCCTATGACAATGAACCAACCCTCACACCCTTAGTACTACTAGGGAAAGGGGTCCAAGAAAAACCGAAATCCTGTGAAGGTGGCTGCACCCTAGCCTTTAATCTTGCCTTTCAAACCTCAGTATCCAGTTATCAGTCTGAAGAGGGTCCTATGGAACTACGGGAATGATGAAGGTTCCACCTCAAACAACATTGCCATTGTACTAAATGATAATCCATTGTACCTGCCTCAGCGGGTGATCAAATCAGTCATCAAAGACAAAGAAAAGGTGGCTGAAGAGAAAATAGAGGAGTTCCTCAATAAAATGGGACACAATGAAATCAAGATAGTGTAAAGCTTGAAAGATGCACCCAAACAGATGTCCATCCTAGATTTGGTCTTATCATCGATGGATCATCACAACATTATGGTGAAAGTACTGGAAGAAGCTCATCTGCCACATACCGTGGATGATGAGAAATTTCATCGTGTGGTAGAACACATTTTCAACAACAATGTGATATCTTTCACTGATGATGATATCCCTACAAGAAGGGATGGGCTATCATAAGTCCCTGCATATAGCTGTAATATCTTTCAGGTATGTGATCGGAGGTGTGCTCATAGATGGAGGATCATCCCTTAACATCTGTCCCTACGACACCTTAGAGAGAATGAAGATTAACCCAAACCGGATTAAAACCAGTCATGTGGTAATCCAGGCTTTCAATGGATCTCGCCGACAAGCTATGGGAGAAATAGAGCTTCCATTACAGATTGGCCCACACACTTTCTATGTGTCCTTTCATGTGCTAACCACCCCCTTGGATACTACTTGTTGTTGGGCAGTCCATGGATCAACATGGCAGGGGCAGTGCCATCCACCCTCCATCAACAACTCAAATACATTATCAACGACAACCTAATCACGGTCAATGCCGAATCGGAATACCCTGCCTGCCTACAGGGAGTTATGCCGGTGATCAGCCTTGATGTTAGGATTGAACCTGCAAGTTTTTAAGCCCTGGAAGTTAGTGATACTCAGTATCTACCTATTGGAGCACCAACTTTGAAGCCTAAAGTCTCCCTTGAAGTGATGACAGTGGGCCAGGAAATGGTATCTTTGGGTTTCCAACCTGGAGAAGAGTTAGGAAAGAATCACTAAGGTATCAAGAGTCCAGTGCAACTCCCGAGTCAGACAGGGAGAGCCGAATTGGGTTATTCATCCTGCTCAAGCCGCCGAAATCTATAAAAGCATCCTAAGGCTCATGCTTCCACAATTGTGCTGCCGAACCTTACGGGTGTTGGATGGGTGAAACCCATGAGGAAAATCCCAGCTGTGGTATCAACCATGTTATTTCCTCCCATTATACCAGCAAGTGAGAGAACAACTCCCAGATCCGAGATGGATAGCAAAAATGGAAAAAAAGAGATCTTGTACAAAGGACGAGTCCCATTTGCTAACATGTAGGTTATCATAAACTACGAGGGTATGAATGATGAGATCGCAGATAGCGACGACGAGGATCAGATTCAAATTCCTCGCATCAAGAAGGAAAAAGGGGGTAGTTCAAAGAAAAATCCTGGCCCAATTTTGAAGGATGTCTTAGTCATCATCTGAGATGAGGCGGATGATCGCAAATCCTTAATCCTCCCTGTTCATAAGGATCTAACCCTGGATAACTGGAACAATATCCCTTGCCTCAGTCAAAAAGGGTAAAGGGGCAGAGAGTCCATCTGCCCTTTAAACAAGCTTTCATTTACCGCTTACTTTTTATTTAACAGCTATAGCAGTAACTTTTGTCATGTTTTACCAAATGCTCTGTATATTTAAGAAGTTGTATATATTAAAATGAAAGCATTTTTATTTTCAAGACTCAAGCATTGGATGTGTTTGTCTCTGCTGATGAGATGCCAACCTATCAAAGTAACTACAACTTGGATGTAGAACTGAACTTCGACTTGATGGTTATTGATCAAGAGGAAGAAGATGACTATGCGGTGCCCGAGGAGATCAAAGAATGGGTAGAAGATAAACCCAAACCAAACCTCGAGCAAACCACCACTATCAACATAGGAATCTCCAAAAACATCAAAGAAATCCAGATAGGCATAGACCTCACCCAAGACCAAAAAGCTGACCTGATTGAACTCCTAACACAGTTCTAGGATGTGTTTGCATGGTCACATGAAGATATGATTGGCCTGTTAATTGACATCGTCATCCATCGAATGCCCATTAGATATGGATTCAAGCCAGTCAAATAAAAGCTCAGGCGATTAAAACCTGAATGGAGTCTAAAAGTCAAAGAAGAAGTCGTTAAACAATTCAAAGCTGGAATCATTATGGTATCAACATACCCAGAGTGGCTGTCAAACATAGTCCCCGTGCCAAAACCCGGAGGGAACGTACGAGTATGTGTGGATTACCGGGATTTGAACAAAGCCTGCCTCAAGGATAATTTCCCCGTACCTTTTATCCACATCCTGATCGACAATACAGCGCAATATGGTATGTATTCCTTCATGGATTGCTTTGCTAGTTACCATCAAATCATGGTTTCTTAACAAGACCAAGAGAAAATAATGTTCATCACTCCCTAGGGAACCTTCTGCTATAGGTGACTATCCTTCGGCCTCATCAATGCCGGAGCCACGTATCAGCGAGCCATGATGGCCCTGTTTCATAACATGATGCACAAAGAGATAGAGGTCTATGTGGATGACATCATCATTAAATCTCGGAGGGAGTATGATCACCTAGACCATCTTAGGAAGCTGTTCAACAGGTTGCGTAAGTACGACCTCAAGCTAAATCCCGCCAAATGTGTTTTTGGAGTCAAATCAGGCAAGTTGCTGGGATTCTTGGTGAGTAATCAAGGCATCGAGCTAGACCCTGCCAAGATCGAAGCCATCATAGAGATGCTAGTACCTCGAACGAAGAAGGAGATACGTGGGCTCCTTGGAATGATCAACTTCATAAGCCGATTCATTTCCTAACTCACAGCAACCTGTGAACCCATCTTCAAACTACTAAGGAAGAATTCCTCCAACAAATGGAATGAGGATTGTCAGAAAGCTTTCCTTGCCATAAAAAAGCAGTTGGTCGAAGCACCTGTATTGGTACCCCCGAGGGATGGAGTTCCCTTGTTCATGTACCTATCCGTCAAAGCCAATACAATGGGCTGCATGTTAGGACAGAAGGATGATAGTAGCATGGAGAGAGCTATCTACTACATTAGCAAAAGATTCAGCAGAAGTGACCAGAAATACACCCTGATCGAAAAGACGTGTTGTGCGTTAGCATGGACCACCATGAGGTTGCAACACTATTTGTATGGGCACAC
The DNA here is from genome assembly GCA_020205555.1 of Panax stipuleanatus. Lineage (NCBI taxonomy): Eukaryota > Viridiplantae > Streptophyta > Magnoliopsida > Apiales > Araliaceae > Panax > Panax stipuleanatus. The sequence goes on along the minus strand of CM035116.1, from coordinate 67,066,977 downwards.
GACCTACCTCATATCTTGTATGGATCCACTAAAATACGTATTCAACAAGTCAATATTGAATTATCGACTGTCCAAATGGCAGTTGATCCTACAACAGTTCGACATGGTCTATGTGACTCAGAAGTCGATCAAGGGTCAAGGCATTGCAGATCAATTAACTAAAGAACCTTCAGGAGGGTTCGAGCCCCTAGTGACTTATTTCCCGGATGATGGGATCATGACCATTCAACAACTCCAACAAGATAATACAGTCCAACCATGGAAAATGTATTTCGATGGAGCAGTAAACATGGAAGGTGCCGGAGCTGGGGCAGTCTTTATCTCTGGTATAGGAGAACAGTATCCTGTAGCTACCAAACTTCAATTTGGCAACACCAACAACACAGCTGAGTATGAAGGCTGTATAATGGGGTTGAAACTAGCCCAATCCATGGGTATCAACCATTTACTGGTCTTTAGAGATTCTGAGTTGGTCATCAGACAAACCACTGGGGCATATCACACCAAAGAACTGCATTTGCTGCCCTATCATCGACAAGTCCTCAAAATATCCCTGGAATTTGAAGACATAACCTTCATCCATATTCCTCGGGGTAGGAATGACTTCACTGATGCATTGGCGGCGTTAGCATCCTTGATCCGCATATCCTATAGGAGTGGATTTCCAAGCATAAAATTCATGAATCAGAAGGCCCCGATATACGGGAATTACATTGGAGATATATCAGATGAAATACCTCCTATCAAACAGCCTTAGTATCAAGACATTAAGGAATATCTCTAAGATGGATCTACACCCGCTCGGGCAAGACAATTCGAACGAAAATGTATTCACAAAATGGCTATAAAGTTCTATCTGAACGGATATGCACTCTATAAAAGAGATGCTGGAATAGGCCTGTTAAGATGCCTTGATAAAGAGCAAGCCTAGAGGTTGATGGATGAAATCCACGTGGAGTCTGTGGTCCACACATGAGAGATCATCTGCTGGCCAAGAAGATATTAGGAACAGGACACTATTAGATCTCGCTCAAAGCTGACTGTGATGATCACGTCAGGAGATGCTTTCAATGCCAAGTACATGGAAATGCCATACATGCTCCTCCAAATGAGCTACACAACATGAGTTCACCATGGCCTTTCTCCATGTGCGTGGAACCCAAATCCATCAATGATCATCGATTAATCTTCACTATGATCGATTACTTCACCAAATGGGTTGAAGCGGCCTCTTTTCCCAAAGTCACCAAAGAGGTCATCATTGGTTTAATAAAAAACAATGTTGTTTATCTATATGGACAACCGAAGGTGATCGTATTAGACAACGCCAAGAACCTGAACAATCAAATGATGAAAGAACTATGCAGTAAGTTCCACATCAAGCATATCAATTCCGTCATCTATCGGCCCAAGATAAATGGTGTTGTCGAAGCGGCCAACAAGAACATCAAGAAGATCATGTAGAAAATGTCCGCCAATCACAAAGAATGGCCTGACCTGCTGCCTCTAACCCTGTTAGCATATAGGATATCAATGCGTACCTCTTTTGGGGCTACCCCCTATTCATTGGTTTATGGCATGGAAGCTGTCCTTCCCTTAGAAGTAGAGATGGAGCCCTTACGAGTGTTAGTCGACGCTCAGATGGACGAAGATCAGTGGTTGCAAGACCGGTATTACCAACTGTCCCTGATAGATGAAAAGAAAGCTATAGCCATTTTCCACGGACGATTATTTCAGCAAAGGATTGCTCGATCCTACAACAGGAAAGTCCAAATACGGCAATTCAAAGAAAATGACTTGGTGCTGAAGGAAGTTTTGGCCAATCAAGATGAAGACAAAGGAAAGTTCACCCCTAATTGGGAAGACCCTTTCATTGTCAAGGAAGTGTTGACAGGAGGAGCTGTCAGATTACAAGAAATGGACGAAATCAAATTTTCCCAACTCATCAACTCAGACACCATAAAAAGGTACTATGTTTGAAACACATGCATACCCGCATCCGGGTCCTACAAATCAAATCAGGCTCAGTTTTCACTAGAAGCCGGAACTACGAATGACATGATCTCCCTCCACCCGAAAGTACGTAGGCAGCCATTTCTACTGCTGTCAAACCTAATTTTTTTTTCAAAAACTCATCAAACCAAACTCAAAACCCAACATAAATACTTTTTAAACCCCTCTCATACAAAGCCGAAACTACGAATGACCTGATCTCCCTCAACCCGGGAGTACGTAGGTAGCCATTTACGGTGGGGTTTGACTTTCAAGAAAAAATAAAAACCAAATAAAAAACCAGTCCCAAGACACCAAAACCATATAAAAGCTAAGTCCTATCAATCTACCCCGGTCAACAGGCCCATCTGAGATTCTCTCTGACCTCTCAACTGTCAGTCCATCAAGGAGAAGCTCGAGATACATCAACAACAGTGAGTCATGAGAGAAATGGTAATCACTCAGCAATGACAATACATATCCAAATAGGGAAGTAATCAAAAATATATTTCTCTAATATATAACACTGTTTGATATATACATAGTGTCTTGTACATGACAAAAATGGCTGATCTAGTTTGTGTAGGAAAAATAAAGCTAGTCTATGGACCCAAGGATAAGCGAGCCAACAATGCCAACATGGCATGTCTCTCTGAAGATGGAGGAGCAGCGGCAAATGTAATATCCTCAGCCTCCATACGGCTCAAAATATCCACAGTCATCTGCAGTGTGGCACTGTGGTCATCAATATAGGCACTCATCTTGGTGATCAGACCATGAGTATAAGACCGAAGAGCAGTACTGTCGATGATGTGGAAATCCCGGGAAGCTATAGCCCCATCCTTCTCCACAAAAGCTGCATCCCTAGCAATCAAAGTCTCTTCGAACTCAACAAAAGTTGCGTCTTTGGTAGATCGGATCGCCGCTCGCTCAATCAATCCTGCATCCTGAGCAGCTCGAGCCGCATCTCTCTCCGCCAAATCTATATCTCTTCTAGACAAGGCGGTCAGCAACAGTGTTCTATCCTGATCTCTCTCAAAGGTCATCCGGGCGAGTGAGTCTGCTAAAGCGGGATCTATCCCTGCAGGAACAATCGACGGATTACTAACTAGTGCTGCTGTCAAACCCATGAACAACTTATCCTTAATAGGAGACTCAGGCTCCTCCATAGGCTCCTCCTCGTCTGAATCCATTGTAGGAGCTGACTGGATGAATGCAGCTAATGCTATATCTACCTCCAACCACAACAAAGCGTCAGGTACAGACCGAGACAGTTCAACCGTTGGCTCAACCCCAGCAAAGTGTCGGTTACAGACTGAGATAGTTCAGCCGTTGCCTCAATCCCAGCGAAGTGTTGGGTACAGACCGAGATAGTTCAGCCGTTGGCACAACCCCAGTGAAGCGTCGGGTACAGACTGATACAGTTCAGGCCGTTGGCACAACCTCAACGAAGCATCGAAAAGGATCCGGTGATGAAAGCAATATAATAATCCATCACCGATGATGGAATCTGTTATACACATCCTTAGATGGAGCACCGATATGAAGTGGTGATGCAACTTACTGCTGGAAAACTACCGGTGTAGATTATCGTCAAGATAGGCATCAAAAACACTCATTAGAATAACTCGGCAGCAACAATGTCGTCCTCATTAGAGTAACCTAGGCTACCATAGATGATATCATCCCTAGCAGAAAGTGATGAAAACAATTCGCTGTAGCCTATTATTTACATCCCCAACAGAATGAGACAGCAACCTAACTCTGATAACCTGTCAGTGGATGTCCTACCAGCAATCGGCTGACAATGTCGCCCCAAGGGTTATCATGAATAACGTTAACCCCAGCAAAAGCTAACGTAATCAATTAGTGATAACCCTACCCCCTTGAAAGTATATGACACTCATGACATACCATATCGTGCATTGCCTCCCCTTTGTATTTGCATTTCCCGTGTCTACTAATCTTTATCCTATCCATTTCATTACATTGCATGAACATGATAAAAAGGGAGGATCTGTAGACACTCAAAATTTCTTTTCCTTGTTACTAACACTGTAGGAGGGCAAGATTATCTTTTCTAATCAATCCCGATCTCAATATCGGGCCATCAAATCAATTCTGGTCCTAATATCGGGCCATCAAATCAACCCCGGTCTCAATACCGGGCCATCAAATCAACCCCGATCTTAATATCGGGCATTCAACTCAATCCCGATCTCAATATCGGGCCATCAAATCAATCCCGGTCTCAATACCGGGCCATCAAATCAACCCCGGTCTCAATACCGGGCATTCAACCCAATCTCGAACTCAATACCAGGCCATTAAATCAATCCCGGTCTCAACCCGGGAAGTACAGGTCAGCCTCGATCTCAACCCGGGAACTACTGGTTAACCCCGGTTTCAACCCGGGAGGTACAGGTCAGCCCCGGTCTCAACCCGGGAAGTACAGGTCAGCCCCGGTCTCATTCAGGAGGTTCAGGTCAGCTCCAGTCTCAACCCGGGAGGTACAGGTCAGCCCCGGTCTCAACCCAGGAAGTATAGGTCAGCCCCAGTCTCAACCCGGGAGGTACAGGTCAGCCCCGATCTCAACCTGGGAAGTCTAGCTCAGCCCCGGTCTTAACCCAGGAAGTATAGATCAGCCCCGGTCTCAACCCGTGAGGTACAGGTCAGCCTCGGTCTCAACCCAGGAGGTACAGGTCAGCCCCGATCTCAACCCGGGAGGCACAAGTCAGCCCTGATCTCAACCCGAGAGGTACGGGTCAGCCCCGGTCTCAACCCGGGAGGTACGGGTCAGCCCCGATCTCAACCTGGGAGGTACAGGTCAGCTCCGGTCTCAACTTGGGAAGTATAGGTCAGCCCCGTTCTCAACACGGGAAGTCCAGGTCAACCCCGATCTAAACCCAGGAGGTACAAGTCAGCCCCGATCTCAACCCGGGAAGTCCAGGTCAACCCCGGTCTCAAATCGGTACGTACAGGTCAGCCCCGGTCTCAACCCGGGGGGTACAGGTCAGCCCCGATTTCAACCTAGGAGGTACAGATCAGCCCCGATATCAACCCAGAAGGTACAGGATAGCCCCAGTCTCAACCCAGGAGGTACAGGTCAGCCCCGATCTCAACCTAAGAGGCACAAGTCAGCCCCGGTCTCAACCCGAGAGGTGTATGTCATCCCCGGTCTCAACCTGGGAAGTCATGTCAACTTCAGGAACAAACCTAAAGCATCACAACATCTCCAAAGGAAAATGTGGAGCGACCAAGTCAACCTCAGAGACAACACTGAGGACAAACAGACTCAAATGGGATCAAAACCTTGGGAACAACCCCAAGAAGTCAACCGAAGGCCATGACGATACTAAGGGCAACCCTGAGAGGGGAAAAATGGTTATTTTACTAAATTTAAGCCGATTCAGTCAAACTCAAGCCGAATTGATGCCACCAAGGTCAGAACGAACCATAACAATGATCCCGAGTGCAAACAGCGCAAGACAGCTCAACGGATAAACTGCCGGGAATCGAAGACCTAGTTATGAACCCGTATTCTTGAACCCAAAAAATGTTTTATCCTATATCATTGTGAAACTCTTGGCGAGGGCTTTCCGAAAAGGTATAGCACGCCTCAAACAGACGCTCCGATCAAAAGTTAGAAAGTTTTGAATCAGACCTCGCGTTGCTCGGAGTGCACGTACTTCGAGACGACAGGACCTGCCATGTGAGCCCCACCACATGGAGACTCACCTCTACCTACGGTGGTAGCAGGTCGAGTGGAGGCTCCCTGGCCTACATATAGAGGTGCACCCCCCTCTCATTTTCAAGATTTCAGAAACACTCCGAACCTCTGCCCGTTTGGTTTTTCAGCTATTTTCTTGTCTTCCAAACCAAATTTTTTTCACTCTAACACTTAGATATACCCACATACCAGAAAATAACCTGTAGATTCGGACGTTTAAAGCATACAATTTTGCAAAAAGCCCGTGTAGAAGTTCATTGGGAATATATTTAAGATCAGCAAGTCAATACTACTACTTTACACTGTTTTGCACTTGCACATCAGATTTCTTTTTCTAAATATGCCTGGAACGCAGTTCTGTGGCTATTTTTGATAATTTTTGGTACATTTTAGTACCTAAATGCATTTTCTGGCATTTCTTCAACTCGAATTGATGATCCGTCGCTTTCGGCAACTTTTATATACTTGCATCTTCGTTATTAGTAACTTCGCCGGACTGGGTTATCTTACTTGTCCGAGTTTGACTTTTTTTTTGTATATATTTAACTGTATATATACTAAATTTTTAATTTTGACATGCCCGGATGTCAAATCCGCGGTAGTTTACTACTTTTATATATAAATATGCATATATAAGCAGTCTTCACCACCCTGGGTTATCTTCCCAGTCTTGGTTAACTACTTTTCTATCTCTCTCTCTCTCTCTCTATATATATATATATATATATATTTATATTTCAGTTCAGCCTGAATCCTTTTGTGGCCTTTTTACTTTCTTTATATATATATTTGCAACATTCACCACACTAGGTTATCTTCCTAGTCTTGGTTGACTACCTTTCTGTAAATATTTATATTTTAGTCCGGGCACATGAGTGAAAACCCGTCGCCCTTTTTTCTATTATATATATATATATATATATATATATATATATATATTTCAATTCTGTTCAGCCTGGATCATTCCGTGGCTCTTATACAGCTTTTATAAATATATACATACATTTAAATTCCAGTTCGGGCACCGGTGTGAAAACCCATCGCCCTTTACAGCTTTTATATGTGTAATTATATATATATAAATATATATTGCTTTACTCACTTTTATTAAATTATTACTTTAAATATTCATTTTATATGAATCGGCACTGACTTATCTGCGGGCGAACTAGATTTATTTAAATCTTGCCAATTCTAGCTTTCAAACGGTTACAAATCGGTACAGACGGAACCGGGAAGCTAGAATAGCTGAGATTTATTTAAATCTAGCATTTTTCTAGTTTCAATCATAAAGGCTACCTCGCGGCCCTTAGATCGCTATATAGTGGGAATGAGAGGCTTCGGCCATCTGCGAGCCAGGATTTACTAATGAATCCTTGGTTCTGGAGATATTTAGATATCTTTTCTGTACAAATTTGAGTTGTGCAAGTTTATTGGCCTACTTATGTGAGCCTAGAAATTGTTGGATTCATGATCAAACTGATCAGAATTTGATTCCCACGATGGACAAACTCCACTTTACAGATGTAACCTTCCAGTTTTTTTGTAAAAATATACAAAAAGACCTTAAAACGGTTATCCGGATTTAAGTTCTCAGTATAATGAAAAATATGGGTTGTCGTGTCAGAGTCTCTCCGATGGCTGTCATGCCCATGAAGAAATCGACATTTGTATATATGTTGTGGTCGAGGATGCTTCGCAGCCCGACAATCACCATTCAAATTAAGCCTTAAGGCTGAAAAAGATAAAACTGAAGTATCGATATGCTTCAATTTCTATGTTAGCGTAAGGGTTTGAAAACCTTCTTTCAAAACATCATTCAATAATTTTTTCAAAAAGAGAAGCTTTTGCAAAATCAAATCAAACACTTTTTGCAAATCCAATCAAAGACTTTTGCAAATCAAATCAAACTCTTCGTATATTGGTTCAACTATGCATAAGACATACTTTCAATCAAACACAGGCCCTAATTTTTAAACAGCATTCACACACATATTGCAATTTTTTGAAGGGAAATATTGAAAAGATGCAGTACCGTGTTTACATGGGAGTTGTGGGGTGCCTAACACCTTCCCCACACTTAACCAAGCCCCCGAGCTCAAAATTTTGTTTTCAAAGATCAAGTTTTGACAGTGTTTAGCAATTGGGCATCTTTGAAACAAAACTCGGCTGAGTTGGTATAACCATTTCAAAACTACCAACTGGCGACTCTATAAAACGTTCAAATCGTCGACATGATACATGTTGCCCTTTTCCTTAAAAACCCCTTCAAAACCTTTTTCGCAATAAAAAGAGTGAGGGTAGAGATAACTTAGGAAGAGAGAAAGATCAGGGTTATGACCCAACCTGCGGATTTTTTCTCGACGTCGATACGAAGCATCAATATAAACTATAAAATTCCCCGTATCGTCTGGTAAAGATAACACATGTGCTTAACTTAATTTTTTCTTCAGTTCTTGGAAACCGTCTTCACACTTCTCCGTCCACACATACTTCACTGTCTTCTTTGTCAAATTTTTCAACAAAGTAGCTATCTTAGAGAAGTCCTAAATGAACCTCAGATAATATCCTGCTAACCCTAGGAAACTCCGCACCTCAGTCGGTGTTCTCAGTTGTTCTCAATTAATAACTGCTTCCACCTTCGCTAGATCTACTGAAATCCCTTCTTTGTCGATAACGTGCCCCAAAAACTGCACTTTCTCTTACCAGAATTCACACTTAGTGAATTTTGCATACAACTTTTCCTTTCGTAGTGCTTCCAACACTAATCTTAAATGTTCAGCGTGATCTTCTGGCATTTTAGAATAGACTAGAATATCATCAATGAACACTACGATGAACTTGTCCAAATACTGTTTGAACACCCTGTTTATCATATCTATGAATGCGGCTGGCGCATTAGTTAATCCAAACGACATTACCAATAACTCGTAATGAACATAACGAGTCCTGAATACTGTCTTAGGTAAATCTTTTGTAATGCCATAGAAAATCAGACATTTATGTAAATGAATTTTATTAGATTTTATTGAATAAAATTTGAATATACGTTTATTAAAGTGAGTAAGCTATTTCAAGGTCGTTCGATGACCTAGAAGATGTGAATGTGGTTAGGATTCTGGCTATGTGCTAGAATTAAATCATATGAATTTCTAAGATGAAAATAAAAGTTTTCCGAGGAATTTCCGTAAAATCACTATTCATCCGTTTCTACTCGGGAATTATTTTTGAATTTACGATAAACGCGTAATGATAGGATTTAAAGACGGGATGGAATATCTAATAACATTTCAGTTATGGCTTACTAAGTTTTCACGTGAGGACTTAAAACCCTAAGAGTTAGGAAAAGTAAAACTTAATAAAAAATTGGTTAAGTATACTAGTAAATAATTATTATACGGAATGAATATGAGTATAATACTTGATATTATACGAGTATAATACGAAAAGGATACGAGAATTAATACGACATATAATACAAATTTTATACGAAATAATTAGATTTAATTTGAATTCAATTTAATAACCAAACCCGTGGATAGAACCGATGGGTTAACGGGTGGGTTAAACCCATAGGGCAACCTTGTTGGGTTTGCTAAAAACATAAGCATGCAATCAAATTACATAAACGCATCAGAAGGGATGAAAAATTAGATTTTAAATTTTTCTTACAAACCCTTAACCATGACCTTTCTTGTGCATCAATTATTAGTCAATACATAGAAGGAGATGATGGAATTATACATTTGAAGATCCAAGCTTCCTCAGGTACAAGTTCTACTCCTTTGATTCCTTGATTCCTCTGTAGTGGCTCCTTCCCTTGATCAATGTCAGCCACCCAAATGTTTGGCCTCTAACGATGATCCACCAAGGAAGATGAAGAACTCAAGAAGATGGGTTATTGGCTTAACACTTATTTCTATCTCTATAGAATATGTGTACTCCTAACCCTTGGAAAAATTCACGTACCTTATTTCTGATATAAGACTCTCTTCTATAGATATTAGGTTAACCCTCCTAATCCAATTAGAATAGGGTTTATTTAATTAATTAATTAAACACTTTTAATTAATTTATATCCTAATCTTATTAGGATTGATAGAGAGTACTGATATTATATTAATTCCTAAACTCCTTTAGAATTAAAATAATAATAATAATAATAATAATAATAATATTAATAAGACTCCTCTTATTAATTTATATTTAATATTTCTAAAATATTAAAAAAAAACATTAAGCTATTTAATTTATTCTATCACCATAGATTAAATTAATTACACTTAATACATTATTACTATCATGCCATTTTCTTCTTAAATAATTCTTCTTTCTTTTATGGTGTGACCATTTAGGTTCTCCATATTAAACAGGTTGTGAGTAAATCAATTAGAATAATTCTAATCTTATTTAAATAAATAAATTAAACTAACAATCTATTTAAATAAATAACATTTATTCTACAATAGGGATAAGCCTCCCTAGCGATCAACGACTTTTCAGATAATATAGATTTTAACATTAATCATAAAAGAACCTGTGAGTTAATAGTTACCGTACAATTCAATCCTTCCACCATATAATGTCCCAATTAAATATAAGACATAAATTTACTATCAAGTCTTAATTTATTTAATCATATGTATTTCGATTAGAAAATGCACAAGTCCAAATAATGCAAATTAGAAACCTCTTTCTAATTTCATTCTACCTTGGCCAAGGATTCCTGGGTTGTCATTTAACGAATCACATAGGACATATCTCCTCTTTTACTAGAGGTGGTAGATTCTTTATTGATCATACATTATCTCCATATGTAACTCATTATACCCAAGCATACCTTATATATGCCTTAAAAGGCCTTAAGGAAGAAGTCAAAATATAATTTATTAGATACAAGATACTATGATGATCTCAAGTTCAAGGATCACTTGTACTACTATCACATTAGGAATTCCTATTGACAGGCGAGTAAAACTCCATTAGGTATTCCATAGTGAGTCACGTTCAGTGAACTTATTCTCCAATAAGCACCTACATACTTGCTTTAGTGTCTCCACACAAATGACCATGAGATCAGTCATCCTCATCCAATGAGTAAGTAACATATGTACCAATCTATCCGACTTTACTAATCCCCATTTTAGAAATCCCATGATTGAGAACTATTTTAGTTTTTAAGATTTCTAACAATTTAGATCTCATTAGCATGATCTCATTATGATTCTAAAAGCATTGCTTAAAACTATGAGTTATTTACATATTATAAAAAACAGTACTATGTAGATAATTAAATGCCTTAAATTAATATTTTATTAATAAATAAATAAGATTGTTTACAAAGTATGTGTTTTATCATCATATATGATTGGTTTGTATGCACACTACTATCAATCTCCCACTTGCACTAAAGCCAATCGCCATTGTATCTCATACCCATCTTCTCTAAGTGACGATCAAACTGTTGTTATGTTAGAGCTTTAGTTAATGGATCTTCAATGTTATCTTGAGAGTCCACACGCTCCAAGGTGACGTCTCCTCTTTCAATGATCTCCCTGATCAAGTGAAATCGCCGCAACACTTGTTTGGATTTCTGATGAGACCTGGGTTCCTTAAGCCTGTGCAACCGCTCCGGTGTTGTCACAGTATACGGGAACTGCTTCTCCAATGCTAGGAACCACACCAAGTTCAGTGATGAACTTCTTCATCCAAATAGCTTCCTTTGCAGCTATATACTCTGCCTCTGTCACTGAATCATCAACTGTTTGCTGCTTTGAACTCTTCCAACTCACTGCGCCTCCGTTCAAGGTAAACGCATACCTTGAAACAGATTTACTATCATCTTAGTCTGCTTGAAAACTTGAGTCCGTGAATCCCTCGAGTTTTAATTCAGACCCACCGTATACAAAAAAAATATCTTTAGTCCTTCTCAAGTACTTTAGGATATTCTTCACTGCCTTCCAGTGCTCTTCTCCTGGATTCGACTGGTATCTGCTCGTTACACTAACTGCGCGAGCAACGTCCGGTCTAGTACATATCATACCGTACATGATAGATCCTATTGTAGAAGCATAAGGGATCTTACTCATACGGTCTCTCTCCTCAGGTGTCTTTGGGGCCTGTTTCTTGGAGAGATGTTTTCCATGGCTCATCGGCATGAGACCTCTTTTGGAATCTTCCATGCTAAACCTCTTTACCATTATATCAATGTACGTTCATTGGGATAAGCCGAGCATCCTTTTAGATCTATCTCTATAGATCTTTATCCCCAAAATATAGGATGCTTCACCCAAGTCCTTCATGGAGAAGTTTTTAGATAACCCGATTTTAATTGATTGTAACATAGGAATGTCATTCCCTATCAGTAATATATCATCAACATATAATACAAGGAATGATACTGCGCTCCCACTAACCTTCTTGTATACACATGGTTCATCCTCATTTTTGATAAAATCAAACTCTTTGATTGTCTCATCAAAACGAATGTTCCATCTACGAGAAGCTTGCTTCAATCCATAAATGGATCGTTGTAGCTTACAGACTTGATTTGTTTCAACTTTTAAAATAAATCCCTCTGGCTGTGTCATATACACATCCTCCTCAAGTTTCCCATTAAGGAAGGCTATTTTCACATCCATCTACCAGATCTCATAGTCGTTATAAGCTACAATCGCAAGCAAAATCCGAATGGACTTGGGCATGGCTATTGGTGAGAAGGTTTCATCATAGTCAACTCCTTGTCTTTGTTTAAAACCTTTTGCAAACAGTCGGGCCTTATAGGTCTTTACCTTTTTGTCTGCTCCAGTCTTTCTCTTAAAAATCCATTTACACCCAATAGGCTTAATACCTTCAGGTGGTGAAACCAAAGTCCATACTTTATTTTTATACATGGAGTCCATTTCGGATTTCATTGCTTCAAGCCATTTCCCTGAGTCTTTATTACTCATAGCCTGTTCGTAATTCAATAGATCATCATCATTCATGATGTGTACCTCATCATCATCCTCTATAACGAATCCATACCTCTCAGGTATCTTCGGTACTCTTCCAGATTTACGAACAGGGTGTGGTACAGTAGGTTCTTCTATTTGGTTAGGAACCTGACTTTGATCCGTGGTAATTTGTGGTTCTTGAACTTCTTTAAGATATATCTTACTCCCACTGACCCCTTCATGGATAAACACTTTATCCAAGAAGGTAGCATGTTTCACAACAAACACCTTTTGATCAGTAGGATGATAGAAATAATACCATACGGTTTCTTTAGGGTATCCCACAAATCTACACTTATCAGATTTAGTCTGTAGCTTATCATTTTCAAACTTTTTGACATAAGCTGGACAACCCCAAGTCTTAACATGCTTAAGATTTGGTTTCCTCCCTTTCCATATCTCATATGGAGTCTTTGGGGCGGATTTGGTAGGTACCTTGTTAAGTAGGTATGCAGCCGTTTCTAGGGCATAACCCCAGAAGGAAATTGGAACGTCGGTAAAACTCATCATGGATCGAACCATGTCCAACAGTGTTCGAGTTCTCCTTTCAGATACTCCATTTAATTGTGGCGTACCTGGAGGAGTCCATTGTGAGATTATACCATTTTCTTTGAGACAATTGAGAAACTCACCGCTTAAGTATTCTCCACCTCGATCTGATCGAAGTATCTTAATACTCTTGCCCGTTTGTTTCTCTACTTCACTTCTGAACTCTTTGAACTTTTCAAATGATTCTGATTTGTATTTCATTAAATACACATATCCAAATCTTGAGTGATCATCAGTGAAAGAAATAAAATAAGAATACCCACCCCGTGCACTTGTTGTCATAGGTCCACAAACGTCTGTGTGCATCAATGTCAACAACTCTGTAACTCTTTCTCCTTTTCCACTAAAAGGAGATTTAGTTATTTTACCCATGAGACAAGATTCACAAGTTGGATATGATTCATAATCGGATAGCTCGAGGAGCCCATCTTTATGCAACTTGGATAATATTGTTTCATTGATATGACCGAGTCTACAGTGCCACATGTAGGTATAATTAATATCATCTCTTTTCTTTTTCTTAGTTTTTTTAATTTGAAATATATTTTCTTGTAAGTCAAGTGTATAAAGTCCATTTCGCAAATTTTCAATACCATATAAAACATCGTCTTTATAAATAGAACAACCATTGTTCTTTATAATAACGTCAAAACCTTCCATATCCAATACAGAAATTAAAATAATATTTTTAATAATATTCGGAACATAATAACAGTTATTAGGATAAATGGACTTGCCCGAAGGCATTGCTAAACAATAAGTTCCTACAGCTAATGCAGCAACTTTTGCTCCATTCCCTACTCGTAAGATCACCTCTTCATTGTTCAGGTTTTTACTTCTGACCAGTCCCTGCATAGTGTTACATATGTGAGACCCACAGCCGGTACCCAATACCCAAGTAGAATTATGACTTTCAAAAAAATTAATTTCAATCATAAACAAACCTTGATTGGAAGTCGAAGCTTCTCCAAGCTTCTTCTCTACTAGAAACTTCTTGCAGTTCCTCTTCCAATGTCCCGGCTCGTTGCAATGAAAGCACATTCCTTTAGCTAGTTCAGGTTTCTTTTGTTCCTTTTCTTTCCCCTTTCCCTTAGCCTTCTTGGATTTCTTCTTTTCAGAAGACACCTTGGGCCTCTTCCTTTTATTGGAAGAATCCACCATCAAGACATGGTTCTTCTTGGATGAGAAGTGACCTTTTGCAGTTTTTAGCATGTTAAGCAGCTCAGGCAAGCTGACATCTAGATTATTCATGTGAAAATTAACCACAAACTGCGAGAAGGTCTCAGGGAGTGATTGCAAGACCAAGTCTTGACTCAACTCCCCATCCATGACGAACCCAAGCTGTCCAAGGCGTTCAATCAAATTGATTACCTTCAGAACATGAGTCTCGACGGCAGTGCCCTCGGTCATACGAGATCAGAAGAGCTCCTTAGATATCTCATATCTAGCAGTCCTACTCTGTTCACCATACAACTCCTTGAGGTGAAGCAGCATAGCAGGAGCATCCATATTTACATGCTAACGCTGAAGCTCGTTATTCATAGATGCGAGCATGATGCATTGAGCCACAGATGCATCATCTTGCCACTTATTGAAAGTGGCAATCTCTTCCTCAGAGGCTGTTTCCGAAACAGATTCAGGGATAGTTGAATTTAGGATATAAGAAATCTTTTCAGCAGTGAGAACAATTCTCAGATTTCTTAGCCAGTCCTCATAATTCGGCCTGGTAAGCTTATTTGCATCAAGTATGCTTCGTAGTGAGATTAATGATTTTGACATTTTTGAAATTCTGCATATGAAAAGACAACATTTTTAGCAAACATTCATTTTATTAACTTTGCATACCAAAATAAATTTAGGTCTTTATTTTAAATTGGTATCTCCCACTATTTTCATCAAACTATATTACCCTCACTTATATAGTTTGGCAACATCTAATTAAAGATTTGCTAGTGAGATTAAGGATTCTATTTCAAATGTATATAACCTTGTGGATAGCACAACAAGCGATATACAAATAACTAGGTAGACAACTCTTGTCAATTACATCACCATGTAACTCCTTTTATTTTGCCTCTCAAATCATAATGGTCAAGTGCGTGCACATCCGAACTAAAATGATTTAAGTTAAGTCTAGCCTAGCACTTCCATAAATTCAAAAAAGAAAAATGTTCGTCCTTGTGGATAGCAAAAAAGACTAGATCGTTCAATTTTCTTGATAAGCATCAAATGTGATTAATTAACATCTTAAATACTCAATACTCGCCTTGTGGATAGCACAACAAACTCATATTAAATATTAATACTCTATTAATTAATCATGCTAGAAGGCGACGTTCGATATTCCAAATATCATTTGAACGCTTCAGACTTAATATTATTTCTTTGAGAGGTTTGTTATTATTTGTCTCATCTTGTTTAGCGCGCATGCACATATATATATAAAATACCCGTTATTTTATTAAACATGCGAAGCATGTTTGCATAAAATATAATATATATAATATATAGCATGCAATATAGAATACTATATTCTACCCGGATTGATTATGGACTTTTATTCTAGTTTGGTTCACTAGAGCCACCAAGTGAACCAAAAGGTCAAACCTAGGAGTGCAAGAATTTAAAATTTAAATGTAACTATTTCATTTAAACCCGGGCTCCATACAAACGGGTCTTCACGTGCTCCTTGCTCCTTGGTCTCCAGTTTTTTAAAGATAATTCTAACTATCTCTATTACATAAACTATTTATAATTAAATAGAAACCTTGATCAGCAGTCAAGGGAAAGTACATAGGATCGAGATAGAATTTTACACTGAGAATAAAACCAGAGAAGACGAGGTACGCAGACCCCATTTTATAAAACCCATACATTCAAGCATTCATCCAAAATAAAATTCAATCACATTGGTCATAGTCCATAATCAATCCCTTTTATTAACATACATATCATCATACGTATCAATAAAACTTATTCATCTCATGAATGTAAATTCATTCCATATATGTATTAATATCAGTTAATGGGCAAAAGTTTGCTAAATTTTGTTTTTGGAAAAATAAACTCCTTTATTTCATTCAAAAACAATTCCAAATTAAACTCTTTAATTTTAGCAATTCTGAAATCTCATTTCATATAAAATAAACATCTTTATTTTAAACTTTTATTAATTAAATAAACCATTCATTTAATTAAATAAAATAAAAATAAAAAAATTCAGTTCCTGTCCAGTGGCGCAGCTGCTCCAGGAATATAAGGGGAACCGGCGCAGCTGCGCAGCATGAAAACCAGGACAAGACACCGGCGCAGCTGCGCAGCAAGAAGGCCTTGCATCGCCGCAGCTTCGCAGAATCAAATAATTTTTTGTTGCCCAAGAACTCGATCCAATCGCATATCATACATGTATAGAATCACATAAACTGATAATTAGCACAAGATTGGCTCTGATACCACTGTTGGGTTTTCTAGAAACATAAGCATGCAATCAAATTACATAAACGCAGCGGAAGGGATGAAAAATTAGATTTTAAATTTTTCTTACAAACCCTTAACCATGATCTTTCTTGTGCATCAATTATCAGTCAATACATAGAAGGAGATGATGGAAATATACCTTTGAAGATCCAAGCTTCCTCAGGTATAACTTCTACTCCTTTGATTCCTCTGTAGTGGCTCCTTCCCTTGATCAATGTCAGCCACCCAAATGTTTGGCCTCTAACGATGATCCACCAAGGAAGATGAAGAACTCAGGATGATGGGTTATTGGCTTAACCCTTATTTCTATCTCTATAGAATATGTGTACTCCCAACCCTTGAAAAAAATTCACGTACCTTATTTATGATATAAGACTCTCTTATATAGATATTAGGTTAACCCTCCTAATCCAATTAGAATAGGGTTTTATTTAATTAATTAATTTAACATTTTTAATTAATTTATATCCTAATCTTATTAGGATTGAGAGAGACTACTGATATTATATTAATTCCTAAACTCCTTTAGAATTAAAATAATAATAATGATAATAATATTAATAAGACTCCTCTTATTATTTTATATTTAATATTTCTAAAATATTAAATAAAAAATATTAAGTTATTTAATTTATTCTATCACCATAGATTAAATTAATTACACTTAATGCATTATTACTATCATGCCATTTTCTTCTTAAATAATTCTTCTTCCTTTTATGGTGTGACCTTTAGGTTCTCCATATTAAACCAGTTGTGAATAAATCAATTAGAACAATTCTAATCTTATTTAAATAAATAAATTAAACTAATAACCTATTTAAATAAATAACATTTATTCTACAATAAGGATAAGCCTCCTTAGCGATCAACGACTTTTCAGATAATATAGATTTAAACATTAATCATAAAAGAATTTGTGAGTTAATAGTTACCGTACAATTCAATCCTTCCACCATACAATGTTCCAATTAAATATAAGACATGAATTTACTATCAAGTCTTAATTTATTTAATCATATGTATTTCGATTAGAAAATGCACAACTCTAAATAATGCAAATTAGAAACCTCTTTCTAATTTCATTCTACCTTGGCCATAGATTCCTGGGTTGTCATTTAACGAATCACATAGGACATATCTCCTCTTTTACTAGAGGTGATAGATTCTTTATTGATCATACATTATCTCCATATGTAACTCATTATACCCAAGCATACCCTATATATGCCTTAAAAGGCCTTAAGGAATAAGTCAAAGTATAATTTATTACATACAAGATACTATGATGATCTCAAGTCCAAAGATCACTTGTACTACTATCACATTAGGAATTTCTATTGACAGGCGAGTAAAACTCCATTATGTATTCCATAGCGAGTCACGTTCAGTGAACTTATTCTCCAATAAGCACCTACATACTTGCTTTAGTGTCTCCACACAAATGACCATGAGATCAGTCATCCTCATCCAATGAGCAAGCAACATATGTACCAATCTATCCGAATTTACTAATCCCCATTTTAGAAATCCCACGATTGAGAACTATTTTAGTTTTTAAGCTTTCTTAGAATTTAGATCTCATTAGCATGATCTCATTATGATTCTAAAAGCATTGCTTAAAACTATGGGTTATTTACATATTATAAAAAATAGCACCATGTAGATAATTAAATGCCTTAAATTAATATTTTATTAATAAATAAATAAGATTGTTTACGAAGTATGTGCTTTATCATCATACATGATTGGCTTGTATGCACACTACTATCAAACCCATGAGCACATGGGGGGACATAGGTGGACATGTGGGGTGCAAGTGCTGGCACATGGGCTTCATATGGCAAGAGGAGGTTTGCCTAAAAGACTAAAACACCCTTGGTCTTGCAAAACCTATAAATAAGGGCCTTGGTTGTTCATTTTGTGGTTTAACAAAGTTGACAACATTATTGAGAGAGCGAGAAGAGCTTACTAATAATCAAGCAAAGAGCAAAGCAAGCTAGCTTATTCTTGCATCAAGAACAAGAGTCCAAGCACTCAAGAACACAAGAGGTAAAACATTCAAACCTTAAATTTCAACTTCCTTCAATATATAATTGATAGAAAAGTGAATTGGTGTAGCATGATTGATAAGAAGTATTAAGGATGGTCTAGTAGTGGACAGAAAACACTAATAAGCCATGAATAAGTAAAATCATAATAATTGATTAAGAACTCAATAAAGAAACTACTAAAATCTTGAGAGTTTGTATAATAAGTAAGTGAAACCATTAAAATATAGAAGTTGATAATGGTTAGAAACATTAATGAATAACCAATGGATTGATTCCATTTGGTTCGGAGTAAAAATCTTGAATAACGAAGTTATGGCAAAAGTTACGCGATTAGACGTTAAGCGTCGAAATCGCGAATTTTCTTGGAATAGAAGCCAAATGTTACCGTAATGTATAATTAGGTAAATAAGACTTGAGAGAGAAAGAACGAACGAACGAATTCGAACTTAGAACGAAGAATTGAGCGTCAAACGTTCACGAACTGGTAAAAATGGACTAATTGGTGAATTTCTCACCGACGGATTCAGAAATGAATTCCAATTGGATGGAATCATAGAACATGGAGTATATAAACTAATGGCTTTGGAATAAGCCAATTAAGAGTTGTGACGATTATGTTACGAGCTCGAGAAATTCAACATTTGAAAAAAAATTCTAAGGCTGGGGGCCGGCTGTGCAGCGCCGCCCAGGCCTTGTGTTCTAGCGCTGCAGCGCCGGGACAGGGGAAATTCATTGCGAGACAGCGCTGTAGCGCTGCTTTAAGCCTAAGGTTGGCGCTGCAGCGCCTTTGACTATTTTTTTTTGACGTGAATGTTTGTTAACCTAACGTGCTACATAGTAATTATAGGGCAAGTATATGGTTAATATTCATGAAGAGAAATCACTTAAACAACATGTTTAAGGATGGTTTTAAGAATTAAACGTTGAATAAAAGTATTTAAATTTAAAACTTAAAATTCGATAATGTAAACCGTGAATCGTAGTCGGGTTTAAAGCACGCCTTAAGGTTATATGACATGTAGTCGAGGTGCGTAGTACAATAATGGTATGAAATGAAGTTAAACTTACGTAAATTCTATACGGAGTCCGAGAATGGGAATCCGATGAAAATGTGTTCGACTTAGAGAACCGATTAGGGTTTCGTCGGTTGTTGTGCATAACGATGATCGACGAGAGTCGATTTGTGACATATGAATGTTATCAAGGCGTAACAAATTTTAAGTAACTTAAACGGATGTTGTTAGTTTAACAATTCGGCTAAGTTATATAAGAAGGAGAAGATAGTTACACAATGTATATTAGTTGTGATAACCTAATTGGTATGCTATGTGTTTATATCTTGTAGAAGTTGTAAGGACCGAGTAAAGTAAACCTAGTGAATTAAAGATGTTAAGGAAAATTTTCTAAACTCTTGTCTACACTTTATGTTGGACAAGTTGTCAAGATGCATAGTTTTCTATGCATAAAATGTTATTGAATAGCCGATGCCATTTGATTCGCCTAGACTTATATGTAAAGTATTTTGATTGATTTTTCATAAATCTTTCAATGTATTCTTGATGTTGCTATCCTATGCCAATTTCTTTGGTACAGATTCAAAGGGAAGCCTGAGTATGAATACACAAAGGTTTTAACATCGTTAAATCGGCAGGAACTAGGAGTTGCCAAAAAGTTTAAACGTGAAAATATTTAAGGATGGAGTGTTGATCAACATAAAGTACTACAGGCTGATCACCTGGATGTGCTTGTAAGATATATCGAACTTACGGCCTTAGTGCCGGGTTGTTCTTTTATGAATGGAAAAGGAAAAGAATGTTCATTGTCATTGACCAGCTCAGATTCTTAAGTGACTATAAGTCCTTGAGAATGATTTTAAAGGAATTCAAAATACTATTTTGATTATTCCTACTACGTCATAACTATTGTACAATTATTGAAGATGAAGTCATATGATTCTTGACTTTGTGGTTGCAGAATAAAATGTTAAACTTGCTGAGATAGTTATGCTCATTCTTGCTTAAAATTATATGATTTCAGCTAAGAGCCATCGGACCGAAGGATCCGGTAAGGACAATGGCAAGTCCAAGATGGATAACTAGCTATCCTTGTAATAGCATAGTATTATTGTTGTAATGAATGATATTATGACACCAAACGAATGTAAAGGTTATAAGAACTTCGGAAGGGATTATTATAATGTAATATTTAGTAAACTTATGTATGTTATTGAAGTATTCAATTGAATGTATAAGTATACTGTAGCACTGTGTAGCACCATACCCAAGGTTTGAAAGTACTCGAATTTGGGGGCATCACAGGTTGGTATCAAAGCTGTAGGTTATACAACTTAAGGGGGGAACACTTTAGGTTATAACCTTGAGAAGAGAATTAGAAGTTAGAAGTAAATAAACTTGGGCAGAGTTTCAAAAAAGAAAGTAACCTTAAACATATTAAATGTGATAGGTGTTTATAATATTTTGATTGTATACTAATCAAGTTATTGTGTCTTACTGTAGATATCAAGAGATATGGACATGAATAGTGAAGTGCAGGAAATAAGTGAAGAATCTGTCAACATCATAGAGATAGTACCGATGGCAGTAGTAGAGGTATCTATAGTGCATATAGAATAGACTGATCCAGAAGAAGAGGATCCGTCTGAGGATGCTGATAACTTCGACTATACCACCTTATTTGATGGTATGTCCTAGGAGGAAGTGGAAGTGGTATCCTTTGACCTGGTACTACCTACGAAAGAGGAGGATATGACACCGACAAAGTCTATGAAGACTTTGTTTATAGCAGTGTTGGACATAAATATCCAACTAAGTAAGGAGGTCCATGACCTGAAGTAGGAGGTTCACGACGTCCAGGAGGATAAGGAGGACAATGAGGTCTTCTGGGAAGTCAAGCACCATGAGAGGGTGCTGGCTAAAGATAAGGTCCAGGATCTAAAACTAGAGGTCCAGGAACTAAAAGCAGAGCTTCTGAAAAAGAAGCAGAAGATAAGTCGAATATCCTATATACATAGGAGTTCGCACGAGGATTATGAGCATTAGATTGCTCAGTATCCTGTTGAGGAAGGACAGACTTGGCATACTATTAGCCGGGATGTTGTGATGCCCCCAAATTCAGACACTCATATCTCTAATTCGGTGCATCACGATCTAATTCTAATAACATACGAAAATCTCATGCAACAGAATAATAGAATAATTTACATTGATTTAGTATAAATGTTCGCATCCCACGGTCTCGCAACCATGACTAACTTAATACATAACTTAAAATATAAATTAAGTTCATTACAACATAATAATAATAAACTTCTAGCATAGAGGACTAAATCTAATGCATAACCTTGCCCTTTCCCTTATCTTTGTCTGAGAGTCCACATGGCTCTGCCTTGACTGTAATATTTTATGAAAACCAAGAATGAGCAACAATTTTGCTCAGCAAGTAAAATAACAATAAGGGTATTATAAACTTTGAATCTCAAGGGTATAAATGTAAATGATAGTTCAAGAATAACAAGGAGTATCAATAGTTCTAAATAAGAGTCATTATAGACTGAAAGATATCATCAAGATATAAAAGTTTAATAATTTCGAAGTTCAAGAATAATGAACACTGAGTAGTCACTATGTACTAAGAACTCCTACTAGAATCAACAGTATTAAACTGATAATCCAATAAAATAAGTACAATAGGTGATCAGCCTGAAGTACCTTACGTTATGCATAACATTAAAAACATGATAGTATGTGTGCACGTTGGTTCCCTACAGTTATGTAATTTCCCCTTCAATGAGGATTGTTCATCTCAGTAGATTTATAATAGTCCGCACCAAGTCAATTGGTTTGGATAGCTTTCTAACACATGATATTAGTCTAGCCGAAAAAAAATGGATTAGACAACCCTTTTATAATGCATTGAGGAATAATTTATGAGTCCAATGCTTGCAACATGATTCACATAATATAGTTTTAACTTCAAACCAAACTTTAGAGTATGAATAGTATTTCTCAATAGTCTGGATAACACAAGGGTTATTTCATAGAATGGTTATAAGATTAATAAGTATATTTACTCTAATTTATAATGATATAATGGTATAACAATAATTAGAAGCTTGCACAAATGAAATAAAGTTTAGGTGCTTGCACAATATCTAGAGTTGTGTAAGTTAGAGAACTTGCCTGAACTGCTGCTTACTATTTAACTCTACGATTCTGTTCTTCGGATAACCTACATTAATCATATGCCATCCTAATAAATAATCCTTTCTGAGTTATAATATATGTTGTAGGCCTAACTACAAAAGTCTCTTATTCAAAATTATAACAGTCCATTATGCCTAAATTACTACATCATGCTAATTCTTAACATGGTGATAGTCGTTGGATTCCATCATGATTATTCTCTGTAGACCTCCTAATTCATGAATCAATCACACTTGGACAGACTTTAATAAGTTTTGTAAAGAGTTAACAGTGATTAGCAAGTCTGGTGTATGAATTTTTTAGTGTTTGGTCATTCTGCAGGATTGGTCTACAATTTATAGACACTCCACGATTCGTAAGAGATCCTCTTCTGATGGTCGGGTTCACTCCACGATTTGTGAGAGGTCACCTTTTGATGGTTGAATTCACTCTAAGATATGTGAAAGATCATCTTCTGATGGTCAGGTTCACTCTACGATCTGTGAGGGATCACCTTCGGGTTCACTCCACGATCTGCGAGAGATCACCTTCGGGTTCACTCCACGATCTGTGAGAGATCACCTTCGGGTTTACTCCACGATCTGTGAGAGATCACTATTGGGTTCACTCCACGATCTGTGAGAGATCACCTTCGGGTTTAGCCCACGATCTGTGAGAGAGTTCCACGATTAAAGTGAGACCATACTACGATCGTGGAGTTCGATCTATGGTTCGGTTTATGGTCAGCCTGGTCTACTCCACGATCTGCGAGTAAATCTACGATCGTGGGTGTAGACACTCGAAAGTTTGTTTTCCTGTTAATAACCATACAGGAGGGCAAAAGCATCTTTTTCCACTCTAGAGAACAACTCCGGAGGATTACAACGTCAAACCAGAACCCTGAAGACAGCCCCGAGAAATCATCAAGACAGCTTTAGAGATAACCCTAAAGACAGACAAAAGTCGACAGCAGTGACGCCCCAAAATTCGGACCGCCACAGTCTCGAATTCGGTTCATCATGTTCTAAATACTAACATAATAATATGACTATATATCATATCGCACAGCGGAATAACACATACTACGAATATATTATATTTATTTAATATAACCATTTATATCCCAAGGGTTTTGTAACTTAAACATCTCTTACATCTTAAACATAGCTTAAGCATATATAAACTTAACTAGTACATAGTAGAATATAAACTTATTATAATTATAATAGTTCTATTCAAGTACAAGCTACTCCGTAGCCTTGTCCTTGCCCTTGTCAGTGCTCGAGGAACCGCTTCGCTCTATCTTAACGGAAATATTTTTAGGAAAAAGTAAGAATGATCAACAAGTTTGCTCAGCAAGGAATATAGCAATAAGGGGTTTAATATAGTTTTCAATTCCTAAGGGTATGACAATAAAGGATAGTTCGAGAATAACAAGAAGTATCAATAATTTTCAATAACAGTTGCTAAGGACAGAAAGATATCAATCAGATTCAAGGTTTAAATCTTTTCACAATTCAAGAATAATGAATACTGAGAAGTCACTAAGGACTATGAACTTCTACTAGAATTAACAATAATATACTGATGATCCAATAAAACAAGTACAACAGGTGATCAGCCTATCGTACCTGGTGTTATGCATAACCTAACCTGCTATTGTCGGCACCCCGACTATATAGTTCCCCTTTTTATGAGGGTTGTTCATCTCAGTCAATTTATAAGAGTCCGCACCAAGGCAATTGGTTTGAATCGCTTTTCAATTTCATGATATAGGTCTAGCCGAATCAAATGGTATAGACCGCTCTTTCAATGTATATAAGAAAAATTATAAGTTCAAAACTCAAGATTAAGGTTCGAAGAATATAAATCGACTTTATCTTTAGCCACAAAGTATTTAAGTCATAAAAAATGAATTGTAATTCTAATAGCTTCCTTGTGCGATAATAATTGCACAATCTCAATAAATGCTGAATAAGAGTAGAGTTCGAGTACTTGCATTCAATATCCGTTGAATAAAGTAAATGCAAGGTTTAGGATACTTGCACAACAAAAGAGTGTAAGTTAGGGAACTTGCCTTAAGCGTAGTTTACCAATGTAAAGCTTATCAACACTTCGAATTCCTATCGTAATATATTTATATGTATAGGATATTCATTAGCTAAGTATATTCGGTACACAAGCTCGATATATAAGTTAAATATACACTTATGATTCTACTCTAGTAATATAACTCTATACGTACGTCATTACGTACTTGTACACATATAGCACGAAATCAGTATATGAAATCAAGTAACATAGTTATACCACGCATGACATTATATTTAATCACAACGCTTAATCGATTTCATCTTTACTTTCTTTAGAATTCCTCTGAAAAGTTAAACATCATCATGTTACATTATCATCACATATAAATACATATCAGTAGTGATTAGACTCTGATCAGTAGCTTAGGTATCATTATAAGTCAACTGGAAAAATCAGAAAGTAAGCAGAATGCATCAGACCTGAAAATAGCCTGGCGCAGCTGCGCCCTGGTTAAGCCTAGGGACGACGCAACTGCGCTGTCCCCTTGCCAGACCAGGGTTGGGCTTTTGCTCTGCTGCTTCTGTCCCATTTATTCTAACATCAATATAACAGTTATTTAAGGATCGTTGCATGTTTTTAAGGTCAATCCAAGTTCAATTTTTCATGTCATAACTCTAGATTAGTATCTCTAATGACCTAAGGCCATATAAGGTCATGAAGTTATAAAGGCTACTAAGCTCACCATGTACACATATAAAATAGTTATGAAATCAGTTAATGTGTATGTTCAAAAAATCAGAAATGAAACGTTAGTAGTTCTATCAAGGTCTACTTTTCAAGTCTTCTCTAGTAATTACATTCTAAAACAAGTTAAGGTAATCATGATATACAAAAGGGACTTAAGTTCACAATTCAAGTCTGTTTTTATGTATATCTAGACAATATGATCATGCTCAAAAGTCAGAATATAAGCATCATACGTATATGTCAAAGTCTATTTTCATAACTTATACTTTCTTTAGTAAATGTACACTAACGAAGTCAAACATGTTCATGTTACGTCAAGGTAATTATATATACATGTTATACCTATTTTCATGCTTGTCTAAGTGATATCAACATGTTAGCACTTAGCAGTTTACAACAAAAATTGAAGTTCAAAGTTTGAGCCTGGCACAGCTGCGCTGCACCCTAGTACAAAATGGGCGCAGCTGCGCCCCTTTCCGGACAGAACCAGAAAAGCTTTCTGCTTCGGTAGTTTACAACCCAACCTCAAAATTTCTTTACAAAATCTATTCTAACCAAGCCACATTGTATTACTAACATGTTTACTAACTTATGTAACACTTACCAAGCATTTCTCAATCCAATTAACATTCAATTCAAGCATATTCAAGAAGTTAGCCATTTTAAGAAATGAAGAACACGGATAGTTATACCTCTACTAAACTTTGCTAAGCTTGCTGCTAATTGGACTCCTTTAATCTCAGAATCTCACCACTGATATATGTATTCACTCTCAATTCACTCTATAGCAACTTAGAATTATCTCAGCAAATGAAACAAGAAGGAGAGAAGCTATATTTATAGACAAATGAATATACAGACAATGCATTTCCCCTCCAATTTAAACCAATGGGAAGAGCAAGAACATGTTGGTTAAGGAATAGTAGTTGGGTAGTTGTTGAAATCTACTATTGGAGCCACTCCCTCATTGATCATTGGCTATGATTTGGCTGAGTTTGAGAACAAGGAATAGGATTAGGCTATTGAGTGTTTCACGTGAGAAGAATTGAGCCTCTCATTATGGGACAAGGAAATAAAGCTCAACATTTGCATGTTGTTCATAAATTAATGCCAACACTTAGGTTATAAACATATCATATACACTTAGGTTATAACTCATATAGTGTCACAATGTAGTTTCAAATAAGGAAACAATATTACAATGTAGTAAGTTAGGGTGCATATATACACATCAACATATAATTCATGTACATTTTATAATACCGAATATAATCTAATTGGGTATTATCTTTCCACATTACCATAAACTATATTATTTTAATTATTTATAATCATTGAAATAATTATTATTTCCATTCCACATCAACATTAAGATATATAACCATTTATTTATTTCCTCTCATATTATTGAATATACACTTAGTTTAATTTAATAATCCATAAGGTACACCTCTAATGTATCCATACATACATGTTGTCACATAACATCATTACAACTCTTATTATTTCAATTATATTAGTTTGTTAAAATAATCATTAAGTAGCAATTGTTTATTTAATACTCATGTGGTACA
Organism: Panax stipuleanatus; assembly: GCA_020205555.1. Lineage (NCBI taxonomy): Eukaryota > Viridiplantae > Streptophyta > Magnoliopsida > Apiales > Araliaceae > Panax > Panax stipuleanatus. Next base: position 67,039,623 of record CM035116.1, on the reverse strand, counting down.
TATTTAATGTAGTCACACATCATATTATGTCACATAGGCATTATGATGTAACTCACATATACATTTAATCTTAATATATAGTTCGTATAAATTATATGGTCATATTCAAGTGTCACACTATACTTTATATAATATAGTTGTAACTACTACATATTATATGTTTAATTATTACATACCTTGCACACAATGATTTATTAAATAAATATAAATCTTATTATATCTTTTAATTACTTACTCATTACTATTCCATTACTCACAATAATAATTAATCAAAATATTATTAATTAATTACCCATTAATAGGTTATCACTAATAACAATAATTAATTAATAATATAATATTAATTAATCCTTCGCTTATTGATTTCCCTCTTTAATTAATTAAACCCTCAATAATTCTCATCTCGTGCCACACAAGGCATGTTATGAGCTTATCATAAACTCCACACTTTTCTCAATTATTATAAATTCAACTTAAATCAATTGAATTACTCATCACATAACACATAAACATTTATATTCGAATAAATATTCAATTTTTATTAATATCAATATTAATATTATTCAAAAAATTCTCCGGTATTACAACAACAGTCGAATCCCGGAGATAACCCCGAGAAAGACAATTATAGCCACGTCAAGCCCCGACAACAACCCTGGGAGGTACAGTCAACCTTCGGAGACAATTTTAAAACATCAAATCATCCCCAGAGACAACCCTGAGGGACCAAGCCAACCTAAGAGATAACCCAGAGGTAGAACAGAGTTGGCTGGGATGAAAACCTTGAAGACGATTCCGAGAAACAGTCGAAAATCATGTCAATCCTGGAGGCAACCCCTGGAAGGGCAAAATGGTCATTTTACCAACTTGACCTCAAATCAAGTCAAAATCTTGCCAAATCAATGCAATGAGGGTCAGAAAGAAACATAATATCAATCCCGAGTGAAAATAGCACAAGACAACTCAACGGACGGACTACAAAAAAATGAAGATCTGGTCATAAACCCATCTTCTTTTATTCAGAAAAGGTCAAATCACATGTCATTGTATAGCTTTCGGAAAGGGTTTTCCGAAAAGGTATTTCCGAAAAGGTATAGCACGCCTCAATCGAACTCCCGGATCAAAAGTTATGAAGGTTCTAGCAGATTGCGCATTGGTCGGAGTACACGTACTTCGAGACAACGGGACCCACCATATGGGGCCCACGACAAACGCCACAGGTAGACTGTAACGACCATGAATTTTAAACTCCTTATTTATTAAATATATGATTTAATTTTAACGAGTTAGTTTTGTGAGTTTATTTAAACCTTATGTGGTTATGTGAATTTGTGAAATAATTAAGGAAGTCACTAATGGTTTATTTAAATTAGAGGACTAGCTCTGAGACTTTAATATCAGAAAATTGATAGGATTATTAACAATTAAATATTCAATTTATTTGAATATAGTGGCAAGATTTGAACCTATTGATTAATTTTAATTATGATTAATTAATCGATAATGTGTTGTTTAATTATTATTATGAATAAATAATAATTAATGAGTAAGAGAACTGATAATATAATATTATTATATTTACTTGATTTACTGTTATACACAAGCATGCGATACTAAACCTTTACTATATGGTAGCTATCTATATTATACATAATGCAATGTGACATATTAATGTGGTGAATATTATATATATAGACTATATAGTAAGCTTTACTACATTCATGTGAATTGCATGATAACATTTCTGATGTGACTTGAAGGGTGTAAGTAAACATTCATGTATGCCTCATCAACATATAGTAATATCAATAAACATTATTAATTGATAATGATTTCATTAAGTTATTAGGATTATAATAATAACAGTTATGGTAATAAATAATGAGCAATACACAATTATATTATATTTGGTGTTAATAGAAAATGTACATGGATTATATGTATATACACTACTTGATACCTTGTAAGTAAGAAATAACATTGTAGCACCCATTTAATTGTATAACTTAGGTATATACTATTTGTATATATATAGTATACAACTTAGTGTATTAGCAAGTGCTGAGTTTACATTGTCCCATAATAAGAGCCCAACTTCTTCTCACGTGAACAAACAAAGCTAGCTACACTCTACATTTCTCTCTCAAATTCAACAAACATAGCCATAATCATGAGATGGGGAGTGGGATTCATGAGTGGAATCACCAACTCTCACCAACTTCTTCTTATCCATTATACATTCTTGCAATCCTTTGAATTGATTTGAAGGAGAATTGCATTAACTGGTTATTGAATTATCTATATAATGAGCTTCCTCTTTCTCATTTACAATTGTTGTGATATTGGTAAGTAGAACAATTTTATTGAGAGAGTGAGAGATAGCAGCAAGTTTAGTTTTCATTTACAGAGGTATAACTCCATTTCAATTTCTGTAAAATTCTTAATCTTTGATTATTGGAATTAACCATGTAATTGTTGACAATTGATTTGGGATATGTTGATAAGTGTTATACAAACTTCTTAATATGTTAGAATTGCAATATGTCATTATAGAAACAAATTTTGTAATTATTTTCTAAGTTGGGTTTGCAGAACTGCCAAAGCAGTTTAGCTTCTGGTCTGGCCGACAGCCTGCGCAGCTGCGCCACAACCTGCTCTTGGATTGGCCGGACACCGGCGCAGCTGCGCCGGGTTTATACCTGGTGCCTGCGCAGCTGCGCAGGTTCCTGTGGCCAGTTTTTGTTTTCTGCTTCTGTTAAGCTGCTGTGATATACTAACATGTGATATACGATTGAAACAAGCTTGTGAACATGATTTAAATGTAGATATTAGTACAATAACATGATAAGTATGTATTCATTGATGCTAAACGTATATGCCATGACCATATGTTAAGGGAAACTTGTAATTCAAAAGTAAACCTTGTCATGGACGTATCACGTGAACATTTTGATTTTGTAAACACAATAGTGTGGTTTATATTGTCATGAAATGCGAGTCTAAAGTGTGTTCACACACTAGCATACGTGATAGCAAGATTCTAGCGATTTTGTAATAAGAAACTTAAGAACTTTCAAAGTGAACTTGGCTAAGGTTAATATCTTTTAGATTCTGACTATTTGAGAGCATATATATGGTTTATATATGAGTCCTAAGACATATGAGTTATGAGCACAAGGCACTTAACATGTATTATGATACCTTATTGGCTTAGTGTGATTTTTTCAACGAAAAGCTTAGAACGTGAAAGATTATATCATCGATCACCATGTGGATTACGTATTGATCATACAAGCATGTACATTAGAGTTCGTTATGCCTATAAGCATATTAACATGGACCTCGTTGAGTTAACGTATAGATTTCACATATGCACGTATTCATAGAAAATGAATTTCTAAGGCATGAAATAGGTGGATTAAAGTATACATGTATAGTATACGCATGAGCATGCATATTATGTTTAACCTTGTTATGTGATAACATGAAGCATGAACTTGTATTATGTAAAGTATACAAATTACCGACATGAGAGCATATGACTTTAAACTAGGATTAGGTTGAGCATGCTAGGTTTTCAAAAATTATAATCATAAAACATGTATGTTGATTAAATATAAGTAACTTGAAGTATTATGTGTTCAAGTCTATATTGATGCATAGAAACTAGATAATCTAAAGTTATTAAATCTATGACATGATTAGATTGACTTACGTGAATTATGGATAGATTGATATGATAAGCAAATTCTTGTAAGTGTAGACTCGTATTAGTTTACATATGCTAATTGGAATACCGACTTATTAATGTTAGGTTATTTCAGCGAGATTTAATTAAAGCTAGAACTTAATTGTAGCTGAGCAATCAGGCAAGTCTCCGAACTTCACTATTTGGTTGTGCAAGTTCTTTAATTCTTATTTGTACAAGTTCCTATCCTTCTCATATTGTATTGAGCAGGTTATTATCGTATTGACAGTTAATTATTTAAAGCTTGAACTTTATTTCCAAGCATGCTAATAGGTGGTTTAATTACTTTACAATTATTCCACATCGATATTATTGTTATTCGCACTTAGTGCACTTGATTTCGTACAGTCTTGGACTTGTACATTATTTAAAGTTCTATAATTCTTGAACTGTGTCAGATAGAGTCTGAACCCTTGTTCGGTCAGACAATTGTATAAAATTTTTATAAAAGCTATCCAAACCAATTGATGGTAAGGATTCTTAGACTGAAAGAACACCCCTTGTATATATAGGGGAGTACCCCAGGTATCTAGTATAAAGATACAAACAGCAGAGTTGAATGTTATGCATATACATGGCGTACGCGAGGCTGATCCCCTCAAGTACTTATTTTGTAGCCAGTAACCAAAGGGTCAATCAGCTATTGATTCTGTTGGAGTTTTATAGTTCAAAAGTCTACTTGACTATCAGTTATTCTAAAAGTAATCATTATTCTTGCTTTCGATATTCATATTGTTGAATTCATCATGATATATCCTTTATTGTTGTACTTAAACTTGCTGGGCAAACTTGTTGCTCATTCTTGCTATATCGTGACTTATATTGCAGTTAAGCCCGAGACTTCAGGGAAGGACAAGGGTAAAGGGAAGATGTAGGATTAGTTTGCAAGGAGAAGACTTTATTTTTATGTTTAATTAATTATTGTTATGAAATATGAACCCTAATGACTATTCTAGGGTATGTTTGTATGTTTGTATTTAAGGTTATCGAATCTTGGGACTAGTAACACCTTTGAATGAACGACATACGTTTATTATATTCCGCATTTAGTTATTGTATGTTGTTTAGAGGTGGATGTTTATGTTAGATCGTGACGACCGGACCAGGGTCAGAGGACCCGGATTCGGGGGTGTCTCATAGACCCGCGGGTGCAGCGGGTAGACCGGCTACCATTTAGTCTATAAATAAAACCCCCCACCCTTGCCAAGAAAGGGAGAACAAATAGAAAAACGCTCTAAAACTCCACCCATTTCGACCTTTAACCCTACTTTTTGTACTCCAAACTTCAATTTTATTCTACCAATACGTTTGCATACATATATTCTACGACATATCAAAAATTAACCGGTGGAAACGGAGATTTGAAGTCCACCAAGTGGCAAAAAGCCAGTGGAGCAATCCATTGTAAGTTTTTTTTACGATCAGAAGTCATTTCTTACTTCATTACGTATATGTGAATGTGCATATAAAGTTTCATCTTATGGTTTTGCCCGGAACTCAGTTCCGTTGCCTTTTTAGCTTACTTTTTAGTATATACAAGTATATATATACATTTTTCTTCGTTTGCACTGCCTGGATCATTGATCAGTGGCATTTACTCGTTTTTAGATATATATATATATATATATATATATATATATATATATATATATATATACTAACTTGCTCGGCTTAGATCGCTGATTCGTGGCCTCTTCAGCTTTATTATATATATAATTGACTATATATATAATAACTTTCAATTCAGTCGGGCTTAGATTACTCATTCGTGGCCCTTTTACTGCTTTATATATATAACTATATATATATATAGAGATATATAATTTTTCTGACTTCGTTTGGCCTGTATTGCTAATTTGTGGACTTTTTTGCTTTAATATATATATATACTAACTATATATATACATTCAAAATTTAAATTTGGCCTGGATTAGAAATCTGTGGCCATTTACAAATTATATATTTATATATATATATATATATATATATATTTCATTTCAGTCGAGCCTAGATCAATTCGTGACTTTTACAGTTTTCATAAATATATATATTTACATTCAGTTGAGCCTGGACTGCAAATTCGTGGCTATTTACTGCTTTTATATCTATATATATATTTACATTTTTGTTTAGCATGGATTGGAAATTTGTGGCTCTTTACAACTTTTATATATATATATATATATATATATATATATATTTACTTTTCTATCAAGCCTAGATTAATTCGTGGCTCTTTTATAGCTTATATATATATATAGGACCCAGTGTTGAAGGTTGTTGTTTGGATGAGAATATTTAACATAATTATATGAATATATGATGGTACATAATTGGGCCAATCAAGAACCTTCAACACTGGGTCCTACATATGTTCGTTTACGAACAGTTCGTTTCAGAGCCTTATCCTATATATATATATATATATATATATATATATATATATATATAATTTCTTTGCTCATTGTAATTAAATATTTACTTTAAATATTCATTTGATATTCATTTGTTTTAATGTAAATTTTGGCAAATTAGATTTATTTAAATTTAGCCCGTTCTAACTTTCAGACGGTTGAAAATAGGTCCAACTAGAACCGGGAAGATAGAATGACAAAGATTTATTTAAATCTAGTTTTTATAGTTTGTAAATATTAAAGCGACCTGGCGACCCTAGATCCATATCTAGCAGAAACGGGAAGCTTTGGCTACGCGCATACAAGGATTTGACTGATAAATCCTTTATTTTTGTGATGTCTAGAGTACAGTTCTCCTTCTCTGTGAATATCTGTGCTATGCAGGTTTTCTTGGCCATTTTTCTGTGAGCCTAGGAATCGTGGGATTGACGATCAAACAGATCAAAATATGATTCCCGCGATGGACAAACTCCACTTTGTAAACATATCCTGCCAGTTTTTTTTGTAAAATGTACAGCCGAGGGATCTTAAAACGGTTATCCGAATTTAAGGTTGCCAATATAGTGAAATATGGGTTGTAGTGCTAGAGTCACTTCGGTCGCTGTCATGCCCATCAGAAGACCGGCACTTGTATATACAGTATATGGTCAAGGATGCTTCGCATCCCGACAATAAACATTCAAATCTTGCCAAAGGATGAACAGAATAAAATGCACGTATCGATATGTTTCAATTCCTATGCGAGCAAAAGGGTTTGAAAACCACTTTTCATAACATCATTTTCATATCTTGTCTAAAATAAAAGGACTTTTCAAACAAATCAAACCTTTCGTATATAGGTTCAACGAAGCATGACACTACTTTCAAACCAAACAAACGTAGGCTCAATTACTTCCAGCATACACACACACATTGCAATTTAAAAGGAAAATATTAAAAAGATGTGGTACCGTGTTTCACGGGAGTCGGGGGGTTCCTAACACCTTCCCCCCGCTTAACCAAGCCCCCGAACTTTAAGAATCTCATTTTCAAGGCCAAGTTTTAACAGTGTCCAGTAATTGGGTTTGGGCCTATTTGCAAAATCAAACAAAACTCGGTTGAGTTGGTACAACCATTTCAAAATATGCCAACCAGCGACTCTGTAAACCTTTCAAATCGTCGACAAGATACATATTGGCCTTTTCCTAAAAAACTTCACCCTTCATAAAACATATAAGATAGGTAAGGGTAGAAAACAACAAAATTTAGGAAGAGAGAAAGATCAGTCCAAAGCGACTAGATTTTTTCCCGACATCAACAGGTGGCGACTCTGCTGGGGATAGTAGAGGGCTTAAGCCGCACTCAAATATTTTCAAAAATTTGCCTCTTAAATCTTCGTATGTGTGGATGCTGTGTTTTATATTGAATGGATGTGAATGAATGCTTTACTACTTTATGTTAGTGCTTCGCACAAATGTCATCATTTCATACGGTGAGACACGATGTATTTGAATGTATGTCGTGTGATTCCTCCGCCAGGAGGCGAACCCGTCGGTGTTTGATTATTGGACTCAAAGGAGACTAATCCTGCGAGGCTCAGGAAAGGCACCACTCAGATCTACTCCAATTGAAATATCAGATTAATTTCACCTCTAGTAGATTACGAAGATCTGGGGACCTTCATGCCGGAAAGCCGCGAGAGTAGCATAAGATAGGTCAGCCTCTGATTAACCAAATTTGAAGGGAAGTCTCTTCATGCCTTTCCCTTTCAATTCAATGTAAATTTTCTCATTTCAATGTAAATTTCAAGATTCAATATAAACACACATTCCATGTCTTGCAAATCATGTCAAACTATACTGTCATCAAAATAACTAACAACTATTTTACAGGAAAATAAAAAGCCCTAAAGCTGACATATTGCATAGCATGTCTACTGTTAATGCTTATTAAGACTTAACTACCTACTCTTCTCATAGGTAAGATTAGTCTCATTACCAGATCGAAATATAAGAAAGCACAAAGCCTATCCACCGACATGGCAGAAAGTGCCCAACACGAATCCAGTTCCATATCTCGAAAGGAGTTTGAAGGACTTAAGAATCAAATAACAGAGTTGGCTATCCTCCTAAAAGAACAAAGTAAAAGAACTCAGGGCAAAGCAATGCCCAACCAAACAGAGTCCTCCTCACAGGGTGGCAATCAAAGTGCTGACAAATATGGGGAAATGCAGATCCCTGAACCTTGATCCAGTGAAAGAACCAACAAAGCCCCTGAAATCACAAATCTCAGGGAAGATCAGGAAACTGGTGATATCCAAAGGAAAGTCTAACAAATGGAAGAAACTTTCCAGGCAATCAAAGGGACTCAAAACCTTGGAAGTGTCACCTATTCAGATCTCTGCATATTCCCAGAGGCTAGATATCCTGGCAAATTCCAAATCCCAGAGTTTGAAAAGTACAATGGGGCAGGCGATCCCTATATGCACATGAAATATTACATTGGCGAGATAGGGTCTTATGCCGAAGATGAAAGCCTCAGAATGCATCTTTTCCAAAAGAGTCTTACTGAAGAGGCTAGGATATGGTATGCCCGACTTGACAATGCAAAAATCTATAGCTGGGAAGAGCTAGTTCATGCCTTCCTAAATTAATACAGCTTCCAGTCTCAGATGGCTCCAGATCGATATCAAGTGACCAAGGTCAAAAAGCAAAGCAACGAGTCTTTCCATGAGTATGCCCAAAGATGGAGATGTCTGGCAGCACAGGTAAGCTCGCCTATGATAGAAACTGTAATGGTGATGACTTTCATAGACATCTAAGAGGCACCTTACTATGAGAGGATCTTAGCTAGAATAGGAAAGTCATTCTCAAAGATGATCAAACACGGCGAAATGGCAGAGATGGGCCTGAAAGAAGGCAATATTAAAGATCTTATTGCGTTGGAAGCAGTCGCTGAACATATACAGTCTGGCAACTATGCGGACACTCCCATGGGGGTACCTGTGAGAACCCGAATTTTTAGAAATTATTAAAATAAGAATTTAATAAATAAAATTCTTAAAGCATGAGACGGGTTCATATAAAAATATATAAGCGTTATGAGGTATGTGGTATTAGGTTGTATAGGGTATTATGAGCTATGCAATATGTGATTTTGTGCTTAATAAATATATTATTATTATATATTTGCTATAAATTATAGAGAAGAATTAGTAAGAAGATGGATAAGATTTATCTATCGACATTAAATAATTTATAAAATTATTTTATCATAGTAAGTTGGTGACATTAAATATCTTTGATGAATAATCACCATTTTCTTGAATATATATATACTAGTGACTAGTCTGATTGTAACATAGGTTATTATTAGTGCTTAAGCTATCAAAGAATAGATTGAGATAGTAAAGCATGAATTAGTTAATTATGGGAATTAACTAACGAGAATAAATATTGGTTGATTAAAATTGAAAGTTATATTATGTAATAATATAATTTGAATAATAAAACCTTAATTAACTATGGTAATATAGTAATGGATTTAAGATCACTTAAATAAATAGTGAGTTAATACATGTGTGGAGTAGGTGAGTACAGTAAGTGCCTTAATATATATTACTTAGCATGATATTATGGGAATGTGCGAATGACGTTAATAAAATATATATATATATATATATATATATATATATATATATGTTGTTAAACCAATATATCTTTAAATAAATATTGATTAGAGAGTTAATTAATATTTGAGAAATGATTAAATGTATAGATTAAAGAAATTGTGTTGGGCACAATTTGTAGAAAGAAAAGAGAAATAATTATTATATATTTCTAATAAAGGATATTAAAATAATTTTTACTATTGAATTATTTTAATAAAGGGAGAATATTATTTTATATAATTATATTACCTTATAGGGCTTTGTATAAGGTAATATGTATGATTAAGTAATATGGTAAATATATTAAGACATATTTGCTATATGTAAAGGAATTGATAGAAATAATTTATCATAATAGGAAATAAACTTATTTTATGTATATAAGGTGTACATATGCCGTACATATAATTACTTTAGTGAGACGTGAATATTATATTAAAATAATATCTGGAGAAAATGAGTAAATCATTTTATTATAATTAATGTATCTATTTGAGAAAATATAATAAAAACTTATTATATCATGTTATGAAGGAATACATAATAGTAATTATATCTTATGTATTTCCAAGAGGGTTAACTCTATAAAAGAAAACCTAAGTTATTAATTTATCGTAGATTTTATAATTAATAGAGTAAATATTAATTAATCTAAGCATAAAGGTTATACATATTATAAGTGTATGATTATTTGAGGTAGCTTAGTATTAAAGTGCATCTGTCACACAAATCTTATATTAAAAGAATATTAAAGTGTGGTGGAAGGGATAATGAGCTTAATATGGAGCTTGTGAGGTATGCCTAGTGTGGCAAAGTGGTTGAATAGACATTCATTAAATAATTTAATGAATGAATAATTAAAGGAATTAATTAGTATTATTATGTGAATTAATTTCTATGGGCAATGAAATGTGATCATAGGTTATAATTACATCTATATGATATGGAGTGTAACACTTCAAGGTAACTATATTACATAAGAACTATATAGTAAGATTGAAGGAATGATATAAGTTACATAAATATTGTTTATGTGACAATATGTGATGAATGGGTACATTAAGGTGTATGTATGGAATAATAAAGATGGGTTAATATAGTGGTGTGACAATACTCAATTAAAATATATTCGATATTGTCAAATGTACATAGATTATATAATGTGTAACATAAGTTGATGAACACATGTATACATATATGTATAGGTATATATGTATACGGATGTATAAGGGAGGTATTTAATTACGTATGTGTGTATAAAGACTTGTATGCTAACTTTGTGTACAATGTGAGAATTAATTATGTAACATGGTATAATAGACCACTCCCATGACCCTTAGAATGATGAAAATTGGAGTTAAATAAGCTTGCATGATAGCCCATGTGATAGCAATGATGGTTAACCAAGTGGCTAAGGTACAATTAATAGTAGTAGTTGGTGGGAGTTAGCCACCAACTCTCCTTTGCCCTTTGTGTAATGACCATAGGAGGGTAATAGCTTAACTACAATTAGAGGCAATGCATTGATGTGTAGAGTTTGTTAGATCAATTGTTACTAAGAGAGCATATAATAAGTAATGTAATAATATTACATCATGAACATATCATAAGATGTAACATTGAGAGTAATATTATTTTTTGAGCTTGAGGTCTATTAATTACTAAGCTTACATAATTGGGCCTTGTGTGGCATAAATAGTGAAGTTAAATCAAGGAGATTTAATTGGAAGTATTAAAAGGAGATAAATGGTTAGTTAATACATAATTGATATTAATTAGCATTATAATAATTCGGTATATTTCAGATAATAAATTTTATGAAAAATGATGGGTTGAGAATACCCAACTATTTTATAATTAGCCTAATTAAAATATTATTGGATTAAAACAATGTACATGAGGTACATTATTATATGTATTGGTATGCTTGATATATATGGGTGTACATGTATGTAGATTTGTGTATATGTGTCCATGACATTAAATTAATGTAGCAACATTAAATTAGCAAGTGTGTGTAACTTGTGTAGTCCAAAAGAAATAAAACCTAAGTACACATATATACAATTGTGTAGGGACATATATATATATATATATATATATATATAGTGGACCTATGAATGTGGCATTATTGGTTTACAAATGCTGAGTTTAGAAGTTGTCCCATATTGAGTGACCCTTTTCTACAAATCAAGTGTCTAGGCCAAAGGACTAAGCATAGCCTTTCTCCTTCCTTGCATTTCTTAAACTAGCTACAATTGATGGTGATGATGACAAGAGGAGTGGGTTGATAGGGTGGCTAACAACTATTTCACCAACTCATGCATATCCATCATCTTCGTCCTTCCCCCATTGGTTTGATTCAATGTGCAAGAACCACCAATTGGTCCATGGCTTTCCTATAAATAGAAGCCTCCCCTTCACAATCCTAGTTTGCTAAGTTCTTGATAAGTTTTATATAGAGTGAGTGTTGTGAGGATTCGTAGAGCAATCTGAAAATTGAAGCTAGTTATGCAATTCTACTTCAATGAGGTAACATCACTTATCATGTTCTTGAATTTCTAGTTGATAAAATTCTTAGAAAGTTATTAGATTCTTGATTAATTGATACATGAACTAATGAGGTCTGAGTTATATGTAAGTTATGGACTTATTATGCTTGGTCTGAGTTGCATATGAGAAGGCCCAACTAGATTGTCTTTTGAAAATTCTGCAGAAGTAGAGGCCAAGTCTGGTGCTGAACTGAAGTGGCGCGGTCGCGCCACTTCCCCATTCAAACCCAATGCGGCCGCGCCATTTGCCAGAGTTAGATACTACTTTCTGCTATAATCTAACTTATTGGGCATGCTAGTATGACTCTAATAGGTGTGCAAATGAGTCTAGTATGTGACCTAAGATCACCATGCATGTAGTAAATGGTATTAGTTTGTTTGTCATGAAATATTCAAAGAAAACTTAAAGTTTGAAAATGAAACTTGATGAATCTAGTGTCCTTCAAAATCTGACTTTTGAGACATATATACATGTATTGATTATGAGTGTCAATGAGTATGAAAGGTAGTTGTTGATAAGTTACCTTGGTTAGTAGTAAACCACTATACCTTGTTTTAGTGGAGTTTTAATGAAAACTTAAGGTTTTGGAAAACAAATTTTGAAGTACCTAGTGTCCTTAAAAACTGACCTTGAAGCATAGGTATATGAGTATGAAATGTAGTTGTAAAGTTACCTTGCATATACTAGATGGTTATAGCTTGGTTTAAAATGTTTTGAAGGATAACTTGGAAGTTTTTGAGAACTAATAGTTTCAAACATTGTGTAAGGTATACTCTGACCTTTCAAGCATGTATACTAGGTTACATTATGCCTCTAGACGTGTTGAGTGTGTTCACCATATAGCTAAGCATGAATTAGACCTTTCGAACATGGTTTAAAATAAGTTTTCAAATAATGAACTATGCTATGTCTATGTAAATAAGATAGATACATGTGAGCATGCGTATTAAAGGCTTATTAGTAGCAATATATGGTTTAAAGACTTATGTCAATGACCCTTTGTTAAAAGAAGATGTCGAGCCTTGTTGATTTAAATAATTCAATATAGAGCTATGTGATTCAAAAGTAAAACTAAAAAGTTTGAATATGAAATGGAAGGAAGATGAAAACCTACTTGATGTGTGTGTATAATATATATAAGAATGCATAGTATGTTAGGACTAGACTGAGCAATGAAAAGCTCAAGTCTGGTTTTGGTAGGGAGTAGCGCGGTCGTGCCATTCTGCAGAGTGACTAAGAGTAGTTTGTTAACTGCATGGTCTTAAGTTATGGTTATATATTGTCCTTAAGGACTACAGGATATGAAACAAGATTGTTTAGATAAATATGATAGTAGAATGAGCTAGTCTCATGGTTCAAGTAAAATTGAAACCAAGTTAGGGAATAATATTTGTTCTTATATTAGGAGCATATGAAATGTATGACTGATGGGTATGAATCCATGATTATATAATGTGTAGGAATACACGCAGTGTAGATAGCTTTAGCAGTTAAGTCGTAGTTGATAAACTACGAATCAGGCAAGTCTTTAAGTTCTTATTTGTTATATGAATTCGATAACTGTTAGTTGAATTATATTATGCTATGAGAATGTTGATATGAAATGCATATGGAATATGTATGATATTTGAAAGTTGATCTTTGATGATATCTTGTGAAGTTAATCTCTATGCCTGTTATGTGAGAAGTAACATGAGTAGTATGTTTAAATGATTATGAATGCATGAACTGAGCCTGATATTATATGCTATGTGATGCATGAAAACTGTTAGAATTGTTGAGCTGTCGAGCTCACTCTTGCAAATAACCATTTTTGCATATTAAGGACTCACGGTAAAGTTACGTGTTGATATAGTTCAGTAGTATCGCAAGAAGATTATTACTTAGTTAAAGTTATGCTCTTGAACCATATTTAGGTTCTAGCAGTTGTACTTGATAGTTGTTTACGATGTTTAATACTTGTCGTATTGTAAAGATGTTTTAGTTAATATATAGAGGATATCGAGTTGAGATGTAAACGTCTATACAGTAACTCAAATAGAATGAATCATATCATGTAATTGATTCAAGGTTATGTAATTGATTCAAGTTATGAAATCAATAAAAGATTTTATTCAAAGGAGATTGAAAAAGTTTAAGTTATTCTGCATTTTTATAATATCGAATATGATGTAAAGTCAGTAATGGTAAATGACCAAGATTGGAACTTATAAAAGTTTGGGGTTATTATACGGATCCTAGATATGGAAAGAATTTATATTCTAGATTGTAATAATCAAAGTATATTCATTAAGTTATGAATAAAAGATGTAATAGTTTGACGATGGTAGTATCGTGGCGGACCGGATCCGAGGTTTCGAAGGAACCCGGATTGGGGGGCGTCATAGTACTCAAGAAAGGCGATGAAGAAGTATCTCTCATTTTACATGGGCAAGCTAGGAGACCCAACCATAGTCCCTCTATTTGGAATAGGGAAGGTAACCTGTCATTTCAACAACAGGTCGTATTCAACCAATGTCATGACAGAAAGAGAAAATTTAAAAGAACAGAAAATCGGGTGTTCACTCCACTAGACGATTCCCTGGAAAATGTATTGGAGTTATTAATCAAGCAGAAGAAAATTACTGAATTGGCTCCACCTCTGGATCCAAAAAGCAAAAGATGCAATCCAAGCCAGAGATGTGCTTATCACTCAAGGTTTTCAGGACACGATACACAAGATTGTTGGTTCTTAAAGAATAAAATCCAAAACTTGATCGAAAGCGAAGATGTTGTGGCCCAACAACCTGACCATCCAAATGTCAACACCAACCTTCTGTTACAGCATGATACAGAGGAAGTGAACATGATCGGGTCAGGAAGCGTCGAGATGTGTTCAAATCATAAATACATACAAAGGGGGGAGGAATACCCTCAAAGGAACAGAACAAATGTCCTAGTGTTAGAAAATTTAGAGGAAGGTATGACAGTGATACAAAAATTTGATACGATCCAGCATCAAGTAACTCTGTTTGCTAATCTGATAGTGCGCTAACATCAGGATACAAGGCAGCTTTTCATTCAACTATCAGAAAGCCAAGAGAATAAAGAGGTTATTCAGAAAGTAAGCCTATCTCCCTCCAAGATCAGCCAACTAAATGAAGAAGATCAAATCATGCTGAATGGATGAGAAAGGTGGAATGATAAAATTACTAGAAGATCTTGCCAAAGGAAAAATCGTCCGGAGGAATGCGAATTCCTAAATAGGAAATATCAAGCAACATTCCAAACACTGGCAAACCCTCGAAATCCTACGGCACCAAGAGTCGGGGAGAGTAGGCGGAAAAGGGTATTCACGCCTTTGGGGGACTTATTGGAAAATGTGTTAGCACTATTGGTTACGCGGAGAAAGATTACTAAGTTGTTACCTCTTGAAAATTCTGAGATGAAAAGTTATGATGCCACCAAGATTTATCTCTACCATTCTAACTCACCTGGACATGCAACTTAGGAATGCTGGTCTCTTAAACACAAAATCCAGGATTTTATTAAAAATAGAGAATTGAAGATAGAAGTCCCCATAACCAAAAAAGGTGAAAGGGAAATATAGTGCTTAAGATGTCCACTCGAAACAGGCAATTCAAAGGAGGTGACGGCTATGAGCACCAATCCTGGCAGAACACAAGGTGGACTGATCCTAATGCTCGGAGTGACAGAGGAGACAAGAGAATCCCCCTTGTAAATTCAACCACCATCATCTAACATCTTGTTGCCAAAAGTTAGCAACCATATTTATGATTTTACCCTCCTTGATGATGAGGAAATACTGATCCTTCCCAGTATGGAAAAAGCCAAAAAGGAAAGTTCCTTATGAAAAATATAACAACAGGTCGAGAGGGACTTCATAGTTAGATCCTCTTAGGCTCATGAAAAAGATGATGGAACAGATGAAGAAAAAAGTGGTGAAGTTGTCAGGGAAGACAACCTATCGAGGAATCTAGAGTTAATCTTTTTTTGCGACTAGTCCAATTTGAGCCTCCTTAAGGGATATGCTAAATCAGAAGACGATCAAGTTATGGCCATGATTGAAAATATTAATAACCAAGAGGTAACCTCTATCACGAGCCTTGAAGGCAACATACCCACTGACAACTGAACTATCAGGCCTCAGCTAGCCAGGAAGATATAGATCCAGAGGAAAGTTACAAGTTCTAGGAAATGTTGGGACGTTATCACTTTATTAGTCTTATGCCTTTTATTTCCATGCATGTAGATATTGAAGAATCAAAAAATTAAAAAAATCAAAAAATCAAAAAATCGAATCAATTAGGCAAAGCCTGAACTACGAATGACTTGATCTCCCTCAACCTGGGAGTACGTAGGAAGCCATTAATGGTGCAGTCAAACCAAACAAAAAAAAATCAAAAACCCATTAAACCAAAGCTCAAACCCAAATAAACACTTCTCAAATAATTCAGGCAAAGCCTGAACTACGTAAGACTTGATCTCCCCCCAGCCACGGGAATATGTAGGCAGTTATCTTTGGTGCGCTCTAACCTTCAGAAGAAACATTCAAAATTCCAACCCCAAATATAAACCCAAATACAAGTCTCAAGACACCAAATCAAATCTAAAAAGCCTACATCCAAGAAAGACCCTCGGAGTCAACAACCTATGTAGAGAGGACCCAACGCCACCTCAATGTTGTTCCATTAAATTCGGAACAAGTCTCAAAAGGAAGAAGTAGTGATGCATTAAGACAGCCAGTCCCAATGATGAAATAGCATACATCTAAAGATGCAAATCTTCATCAACTCATCACTGCTGAAGTGCGAGAAGACTTGATCTCTTTTTGACCTACAGAAGAATAGGGGTGACCATCATTAAAAAGTCTATCTCATACCCGATGATCTGTTCCTTGAGCAAACGGCTACGGATTAAACCTCAAAGATCAAAACAAATCCAGTTAAAGCCATCGCATCACCAATCGTCACAGCCCTTGAGTCCAATTCAGTGGAATTTGCAGGCCTATCGATAT
Organism: Panax stipuleanatus; assembly: GCA_020205555.1. Classification (NCBI taxonomy): domain Eukaryota; kingdom Viridiplantae; phylum Streptophyta; class Magnoliopsida; order Apiales; family Araliaceae; genus Panax; species Panax stipuleanatus. The sequence goes on along the minus strand of CM035116.1, from coordinate 67,022,242 downwards.
CAACCATCAAAGTCAATTGCGCCCACAAGTCAGAAACAATGATTGGGGCATCCAAACATCAAGGCCTATATCCACTATATGTTCACTGTGTGGGTTATGAGGTAAAAGACTCTTATGATCTCGGCATCTTATCAGCCCATCTGTCAAACATATAACAAAGCAATCACCCTAGATGACAAGCAATACTGGGGCAATTTCAAAATCGATGATAACCCGATGTTGGGGCCCTTACAACAAGACTGGGGCAATTCTAGAAATTGCAACAACTCAACAGTAGGGCATGTGTCAACCATCTAATGAAAATGTACCAGTCGGCACCATCAGCATGGTCTGTCATCATCAAAGCTTCCATTATTGGCAATCCGTATGATCAACTGATCTTTTCTAATCATAATTTTCTTAGAATACTGCGATCCACTGATAAGGTACGACTCTTTCATCTCTTTATGTGCTTTCAAATTCTAGTTACATGCATTGGCAATGGTATACATGTTAAGTATAGATAAATCTTGCGTTAGAATCTAAGAAAAAGGTTTTAAAAAGAGAAGATTTTTGCTTAACTTTTTATGAATCAGATTAATTCGGATAAGAGTCCGTGGAAAAAGAATCACAAGAACGATTAGAGAATTAAAACAATTCAACCTTTTGATTAGACACGACATCCTAGTTTAAAGTGCTTTTTGGAACAAACTTGACCTCATATGCATGTCTGCACTTTGCGATATCCCTAACTCTTAGTTATGGGGTATGAAACTATGGCGATAAGGATGTGAATTAGTAGCCAGCCAAATGTCTTGAATCGTGGCCTGGGTTACTCGAGTTATTAAGCCTGAGGGGTGTCTTTACACCTGGTGCCCTAAAGCCATCTGGTTTCGGAGTCACCGCCTCAACACTCGTTATATGGGTAACTCGGTGCCTAAGAAAATGATAATTACAAGAAGAAGGAAAAACCTGAGCAGATTCGAATCATGGCCTAGGCTACTCGAATAATTAAGCCCGAGGGGTGTCTCTACACCTGGTGCCCTAGAGCCGTCTGGTTTGGGAGTCACCAGCACAACACTAGCTACACGGGTAACTTAGAGCCTATAAAAATGAATCTTATAAAAGCTTAGGTGAGGATCAAATAGAGTATGCCGCCTGACTTGTCTCAAAATGTGGCCTTTGTTACTCGAGCCAGTAAACCCAAAGGGGTGTCTTAACACCTAGTGCCCTAAAGCCGTCTGGTTTAGGTGTCATTGGTCCAAAACTCGTTACATGGATAACCCTGAATAGCCTAAGAAAACGAGACAAAGTAAAGTGAGGATAGAAAAAAATTTGCAAGATAAAAATGAGATCATCTAAAGTCATAGAAGAGAAACCCCTGCTAAGGGTTGCGTCATTCATAGTGCACATGTCATATGATAATTCTGTGAAGAGTGGTGTCTAGAGTGTAGATGAGGTGTCTCTGATAAAGGGAGATAAGTCTTTTGAATATGATCCTACCCATGAAAAATGACCATGGATGCTTAAAAGTTTTCTTACAATTTCATGACTTGTCAAATGAAAATTTTAATTTCATTAGGAAAAATTCATTTTAATACTCTATTTCAAGATCTTTAGCGATAAGATAAAAGCCCAGTGAATAGAAGCATTCAATTTCATAAGCGTTAACTTCAAATGCCTTATTCACAAGATCATACTAATCCTGACGGCCCGAGCCATCAAGCTTTTGGCGCATTTTGTTATTTGTCCAATGTGCAGGATATTGATCACTCTAGATGTGGTCAACAAATTGATTTTCTTTTATGAACCCCAGTAACAACATGTGAAAGGGCTGGGGCATTTTGCCATTTAATGAAATGAAAGGAGTCTACGACGGGACCAAGATCCTCATCAAAAGAAAAGGGAGAACTCCAAAAAGAAATCACAACGACATAAGTTTGCCCCTACAAAAGAAAGGAAAAATTCTCAAGAGAGTCCTTAACTCTAAAAAAATGCATATGCCCGAGGACAATAGGTTTGGCAAATGAAGTCTACATCATCAAACATGTCAATTTGCGCCAAGTCTTCATAAGTCAAGGCCTCTACACCAAAGTTCAAATCTGGGCAATGAAAGAACGGGCTATATCCTCAAAGACGTCAGCAACACCCGGGTCATCAGCTAAGCCAGTATCTAATCCAGTAGGGTTGCAAGTAAAGAGCTCGCCCATTTTCATAATCAATGATGAAAAATCATTGGCGTCAATCCAGCGCAGAATCGGGGAAAAATCTGGTGATGTAAGTCGTTGAACATTACTTCAGCGAATATATCGGGATATCTTCGAGTAAAGCCATCAGTGTCTGAATCGCCAGAGTTACCAGCACCAGATCTAGATTCAGAAAAGGGAAAAAGTAGCAGTCTCTGCGAGATCCCCACTAAAAGATGATATATGAAAGGGGAACATCTGAATCTGCATTGCGAATGACAAGAGGAGCCACATGGGAGTTCAAGCTGATAGGCCTATCAAAATCTGTACTTAAAAAGAAAATTCAAACCGCCTCAGAAATGGTAAGGTATGGTTCTACATTAATTTTATTAAGCATATGCATCAACCTAGGACAAATTAAGATCATCACATCATGCTTGCTTTGCACATGTGCAACAAGCGCTATATCAGCTCATATCTCCATTAAAAAGTTAAGCATGCATACCAAGTAGAGTTAAATATGCATACGTATTAAATACCCAGACTCGAGGAAAAATTCTGCTGTTGAAAACTACCGTTCGAGTACGCATAGAGACAGTTCGGTGAGATAAAACTTTATAAACTACCGTTCGAGTAGGCATCGAGACAGTTCGGTGATCAACCGTTGTCATCTACCATCAGGGTAGGCACTGTTGCCAACTTCCAGCAAGGTAGGCTTCGTTGTCAAACTACCAGCAGGGTAGCCACCATTACAAACTACCAATGCAAACATCAGGAAGATCCGGTGATTTCAGAACATCATCCCCAACAATAATGTAGAAAATAGTTCAGTTTATCTTCATCAAACAAGCATCGGTAACACCGATAGAAATCAAACCATTGTAGTCAACACCAGCATAGACATCAGCAGCACTGATAAAAGTCAACAGTGGAGATCAGCCCCAACACAGGCATCATCCATGACCAGTAAGGGAAAGCGATTTGCGATGCAATATGCAATTTGCGATGCGATTTGAGATACGATATACGATTTGCGAAGTGCAAAATGCGATTTGTGAAAACATTTTAACATTCAACGCATTGCAATTTGCATTATTAAAAATATATCTTTTTATATTTCAAGTGTCTAGTAATCTTTGTCATGTTCATTTCATTACATTGCATAATCATTACAAAGAAGGGCATCTGTAGACACTTGAAATTTTGTTTTCCTGTTATTAACCATACAGAAGGGCAAAAACATCTTTTTCCACTCTGGAGAACAACTCAAGAGGATTACAACATCAAAGCAGAACCCCGGAGACATCCCATGGAAATCATCAAGACAACTTCAGAGATAACCCTGAAGACAGACAAAAGTCGACAGCAGTCGAATCCAGAAAATAACCTCGAGAAAGACATTTGTAGCCACGTCAAGCCTCGACAACAACCCCGGAAGGTACAGTCAACCTTCGGAGACAGTCTCAAAGTATCAAATCATTCCCAGAGACAACCCTGAGAGACCAAGTCAACCTCAGAGATAACTCAGAGGAAGAACAGAGTCGGCTGGGATCAAAACCTCCGAGATGATCCTGAGAAATAGTCAAAACCATATCAATCATGGAGGTAACCCCTGGAAGGGTAAAATGATTATTTTATAGACTTAACATTAAATCAAGTCAAAATTAAGCCAAATCAATGCAATGAGGGTCAGAAAGAACCATAATATCAATCTCGAGTGAAAACAGCACAAGATAGCTCAATTGACGGACTACGAAAAGATGAAGATCTGGTCATAAACCCATTTTATTTGGTTTGTAAAAGGTCAAATCCTATGTCATTGTGTAGCTTTCGGAAAGGGCTTTCTGAAAAGGTATAGCATGCCTCAATCGAACTCCCGGATCAAAAGTTATGAAGGTTCTAGCAGAGTGTGCATTGGTCGAAGTGCACGTACTTTGAGACAATAAGATCCACTAGGTGGGGCCCACCACAAATAGCTGCAGGTAGACCTGTGGCTGCCACGGATAGACTCGCTACCATCGGGTCTATAAATAAAACCCCCCACCTTTGCCAAAAAAGGTAAAAAAATATTAAAAAAAACGTTCTGAAACTCTGCCCATTTCGACCCTTAGCCCTACTTCTCGTACTCTGAACCTCAATTTTATTCTTTCAATACGTTTGCATACGTATATTCTACGACATATCAAAAATTAACTGGTGGAATAAGAGATTTGAAGCCCACCGAGTGGCAAAAAGCCCGTGGAGCAGTCCATTATAAGTTTTTTTAAGAATCAGAAGTCATTTCTTACTCCATTACGTATATGTGAACGTGCATATAAACTTTCATCTTATAGTTTTACCCAAAACTCAATTATGTGGCCTTTTTAGCTTACTTTTTTGTATATATAAATATATATACGTTTTTTTTCGTTTGCACAGCCTGGATCGTTGATCAGTGGCTTTTATTCGATTTTATGTGTTGGGTTTGTACGTAACGCAATCATGCAATCAAATCACATAAATAGGGCGGAAGTGCAAAAACTAGGTTTTCAAAAATTTATACAAACCCATAACCATGATCATTCTTGTGCATCAATTATCAGTGAATATAGAAGGAGAAAAATAGAATTATACCTTTGAAGATCCAAGCTTCCTCAGGTAAAAGTTCTACTCCTTTGCTTCCTTTGATTCCTCTAACGGTGATCTACCAAGGAAGATGAAGAACTTAAGAAGATGGGTTATTGGCTTAACCCTTGTTTCTATCTCTATAGAATATGTGTACTCCCAACTCTTGGAAAAATTCACGTACCTTATTTTTGATATAAGACTCTCTTATATAGATATTATGTTAACCCTCCTAATCCAATTAGAATAGGGTTTTATTTAATTAATTAAATACTTTTAATTAATTTATATCCTAATCTTTATTAGGATTGAGAGAGAGTACTGATATTATATTAATTTCTAAACTCCTTTAGAATTAAAATAATAATAATAATAATATTATTAATAAGACTCCTCTTATTAATTTATAATTAATATTTCTAAAATATTAAATAATAAACATTAAGCTATTTAATTTATTCTATCACCATAGATTAAATTAATTATACTTAATGCATTATTACTATCATGCCATTTTCTTCTTAAATAATTCTTCTTCCTTTTATGGTGTAACCCTTTAGGTTCTCCATATTAAACCGGTTATGAATAAATCAATTAGAACAATTCTAATCTTATTTAAATAAATAAATTAAACTAATAATCTATTTAAATAAATAACATTTATTCTATAATAGGGATAAGCCTCCCTAGCGATCAACGACTTTCCAGATAATATAGATTTCAACATTAATCATAAAAGAACCTGTGACTTAATAGTTACCGTAAAATTCAATCCTTCCACCATACAATGTCCCAATTAAATATAAGACATGGATTTACTGTCAAGTCTTAATTTATTTAATCATATGTATTTCGATTAGAAAATGCACAACTCTAAATAATACAAATTAGAAACCTCTTTCTAATTTCATTCTACCTTGGCCAAGGATTCCTGGGTTGTCATTTAACGAATCACATAGGACATATCTCCTCTTTTACTAGAGGTGGTAGATTCTTTATTGATCATTCATTATCTCCATATGTAACTCATTATACCCAAGCATGCCCTATATATGCCTTAAAATGGCCTTAAGGAATTAGTCAAAGTATAATTTGTTACATACAAGATACTATAATGATCTCATGTCCAAGGATCACTTGTACTACTATCACATTAGGAATTCCTATTGACAGGCGAGTAAAACTCCATTAGGTATTCCATAGCGAGTCACGTTCAGTGAACTTATTCTCCAATAAGCATCTACATACTTGCTTTAGTGTCTCCACATAAATGACCATTAGATCACTCATCCTCATCCAATGAGCAAGCAACATATGTACCAATCTATCCGGATTTACTAATTCCCATTTTAGTAATCCCACAATTGGGAACTATTTTAGTTTTTAAGCTTTCTAAGAATTTAGATCTCATTATCATGATCTCATCATGATTCTAAAAGCATTGCTTAAAACTATAGGTTATTTACATATTATAAAAACAGCACCATTAGATAATTATATGCCTTAAAAGAATATTTTATTAATAAATAAATAAGATTGTTTACAAAGTATGTGCTTTATCATCATACATGATTGGCTTGTATGCACACTACTATCATTATGTATATATACATATATACTAACTTGCTCGGCTTAGATCGCTGATTTGTGGACTTTTCAGCTTTATTATATATATAATTGATTATATGTATACTAACTTTCAATTCCGTCGGGCCTAGATTGCTCATTCGTGGCCTTTTTACTGCTTTTACATATATGACTATATATATATATATATATATATATATATATTATTTTTCTGACTTTGTTTGTCCTACATTGCTAATTCGTGGCCTTTTCGCTTTAATATATATATACTAAATGTATATATTAACATTTACATTTCAGTTTGGCCTGGATTGGAAATCCGTGGCCTTTTACAACTTCTACGAATATATATATATATATATATTTACTGTTCTGTCAAGCCTGGATTAATTCGTGGCTCTTTTACAACATATATATATATATATATATATATATATATATATATATATATTTACATTCAGTATGGTCTGGATTAGAAATCCGTGGCCCTTTACAACTTATATATATATATATATATATATATATATATATATATATATAGTTTCCTTGCTCATTGTGATTAAATATTTTCTTTAAATATTGATTTGATGTGAATTTTTTTTAATGTACATTTTGACAAATTAGATTTATTTAAATCTAGCCCTTTCTAACTTTTAGATGGTTCAAAATAGGTCCAACCGGAACCGGGAAGCTAGAATGGCTAAGATTTATTCAAATCTAGTTTTTCCAGTTTTGTAAATATTAAAGCGACCTCTCGACCCTAGATCCATGTCTAGTGGAAACGTGAAGCTTTGGCTACGCGCATACATTGATTTGACTGATAAATCCTTTATTTTTGCTACGTTTAGAATATAATTCTCCTTCTTTGTGAATATCTGTGTTGTGCAGGTTTTCTTGGCCATTTTTTTGTGAGCCTAGGAAATGTGGGATTGATGATCAAACTGATCTAAATCTGATTCCCACGATGGACAAACTCCACTTTATAAACATATCCTACCAATTTTTTTGTAAAATGTACAGCCGAGGGACCTTAAAACGGTTATTCAGATTTAAGGTTGCAAATATAGTGAAATATGGGTTGTAGTGCTAGAGTCACTTCGATGGCTGTCATGCCCATCAGAAAACTGGCACTTGTATATACATTTTGTGGTCGAGGATGCTTCGCATCCAGACAATAAACATTCAAATCATGCCAAAGGCTGAACAAAATAAAATAGAAGTATCGATTTGCTTCAATTCCTATGTGAGCGAAATGGTTTGAAAACCACCTTTCATAACATCAATTTCATATCTTGTCTAAAACAAAAGGACTTTTCAAACAAATCAAACCTTTCGTATATAGGTTCAACGAAGTATGGCACTACTTTCAAACCAAACAAACGTAGGCTCAATTACTTCTAGCATACACACACATTGCAATTTAAAAGGGAAATATTGAAAAGATGTGGTACCGTGTTTCATGGGAGTCGGGGGTGCCTAACACTTTTCGCCCGCTTAACCAAGCCCCCGAACTTTAAGAATCTCTGTTTCAAAGCCATGTTTTGACAGTATCCAATAATTGGGCCTACTTGTAAAACAAACAAAACTCGATTGAGTTGGTACAACCATTTTAAAATATACCAACTGGGGACTCTGTAAACCTTTCAAATTGTCGACATGATACATGTTGGTCTTTTTCTAAAAAACTTCACCCTTCATAAAACAGATAAGACAGATAAGGGTAGAAAACAACAAAATTAAGGAAAAGAGAAAGATCAGTCCAAAGTGACTAGATTTTTTCCCGAGGTCAATAGTGGGGTTCAGTCTACTGTTTTAGAAACAAACCAAAGATCTTGGTCTGGTGTTGGACTCCATGATCTGCAGAGTCAGTCTACGATCGTGGGGCAAGTTTACAATTATTTGTTTCATTACTACGATTGGAGAGTAAGGCATAATATTATAGAACTCAACGGGTTGACTGGGTTGAACTCAACGGGTTGAATCGGCCATATATACTAACAGTTGTAACTCTTTCATATTGGGCTTAGTATAAGCAAAGGTCTAATACATTATTAAATCATCCTTTAATTAATTCAATTAAAAAATTAATTATGCCACACAAGGCTTAACACTTAAGCTTAATTAAGCTTATCATTATCATCAACATACTTCTTAATCATTTTATACTTGATTCAACTTATATTTAATTATTAATCACATGATATATATATATATATATATATATATATATATATAAATATAATATATGTATGTATATATGCACACAAATAATTGCAATTATCTTTGTTTTAAATTCTAAATTTATTTATAAAATTCTCGGGTATTACATTTCCCCCCCCCCCCTTATAAAAATTCCATCCTCAGAATTGGTACAAGGTTACATAAATAGATGGGGATAGTCCCTCCTCATCTTATCCTCTAATTCCCACGTAGCCTGTTCGGCGTTGTGGTTTTCCCAAATTACCTTTATAGAAGACATAACTTTATTCCTAAACGTTTGCTCTTTCCTATCTATTATTCGGACAGGAATATCTTCATAGGTTAGATTTTTCTCTACTTGAATAGGCTCGTAGGATATCACATGATTATAGTTGGGCTTGTATGGACGTAACATGGAAATATGAAACACGTTGTGGATGTGTTCCAGCTCAGGCGGTAAAGCTACCTTGTACGCCACTTCGCTCACTCGCTTTAAAAGTTTGAATGGTCCTATGAACCTCGGACTCAATTTCCCTTTCTTGCCAAATAGTATTTTTCCTTTCCAGGGAGATACTTTTAAAAATACGAAACTGTCGACTTCAAAGTCTCAGTTTTGACGATGCAAATTCGCGTACTTCTTCTGGCGATCTTGAGCTGCTACCAATCTGGCTCTTATCGTTGTTACCACATCGACTGTTTGTTAAACTAATCCTGGTCCAAAAATTCGTCATTCTACGACTTCGTCCCAACACAACGGTGTTCTCCACTTTCTCTCGTAAAGAGCTTCGTATGGTGGCATATCGATATTCGCATGAGAACTATTATTGTAAGGGAATTCTACTAATGGTAGGTGGTCGTCCCAATTCTCTTTGAAGTCCATCACGCAAGCTCTAATCATATCCTCTAGCATTTGTATAGTCCGTTCACTCTGTTCGTCTGTCTGAGGATGATAAGAAGAACTCAGCCTTAACTGTGTTCCCATCCTCTCTTGTATGCTTTTTCAAAAATTTGACATGAAGCGCGGATCTCGGTCGGAGATAATTGACACCAGCACTCCATGTCGTGAAACGATTTCCTTTACGTATAGACTTGCTAACTGATTTAAACTGAATCAAATTTTGACTGATAGAAAATATGCTGTCTTCGTTAGTCGGTCCACGATAACCCAGATGACATCTTAACTTTATGTGTGACTGGAAGTCCTACCACGAAGTCCATCGTAATGTGCTCCAATTTCCACTCACGTATTTCTAATGGTTGAAGTAAATCACTCTGCCTCTGGTGCTCTGCTTTGACTCGTTGACAAGTAAGACATCTACTGACGAACTCTGCAACATCTCGCTTCAGATTGGGCCACCAAAAGTGTTGTCTAAGATCTCGGTACATCTTCGTGCCTCCTGGTTGAACAGAATACGTCGTATTGTGTTCTTCGTGCAAGCTTTCTTCCCTTAGTTTGGTTACAACTGGTACCCATACTCATCCCTCAAATCTCAATATACCGTCCCTATCCATTTGGAAATTCTCTTTTTCATTTTCAACTATTCTCTTTCTTATCTTCTAACATTCTTCATCTTTCTCTTGTGATTCTTTTACTCTATCCAATAATGTTAGACGAGCTTCCATTACAATTAGTTTTTCTTTAGACCATCTAGGTCCCTTAACTTCTATTTCCAATTTCTCCATTTCTCTTATTAACTCCTCCTGAGTTGTCAACTTGAACAGTTTCTCCCTTCCCTTTCTACTTAGTGCATCGGCTACTACGTTTGCCTTTCACGGGTGATAAAGAATCTCGCAGTCATAATCCTTGATCAATTCCAACCACCTTCTCTGTCGCATGTTCAACTCCTTTTATGTGTAGATATATTTCAGACTCTTGTGGTCCGTGTATATCTCATATTTTTCTCTATATTGATAATGTCTCCAAATCTTTAACTCAAAAACTACTGCCGCTAACTCTAAGTCATGAGTAGGGTATCATTTTTCATAATCCTTCAATTATCGTGATGCATACATAATGACCTTGCCATGTTGCATTAGCACACTGCCAAGTCCATTGTGTGATGCATCACTATACACCACAAAGCCTCCTGCATCGTCTGGTAATGATAGTACAGGCGCTTTGCTCAACCTCTTCTTCAACTCTTGGAAACTGTCTTCGCATTTCTCCGTCCATACGAACTTTACTATCTTCCTTATTAGATTGGTCAACAGGGTCGCTATCTTAAAAAAATCTTGGATAAATCTTTGATAGTACCCAGCTAACCCTAAGAAACTTCTTACCTCCGTGGGTATCTTCGGCTGATCCCAATTACTTACTGCCTCTACCTTGGCAGGGTCTACTAAAATCCCATCCTTGTCAATCACGTGTCCTAAAAACTGGACTCTCTCCATCTAAAATTCATACTATGAAAATTTTGCATATATTTTCTCTCTCCTTAGCGCTTCCAAAACCATCTTCAGATGTTTGGTGTGCTCTTCCTTGTTCTTCGAGTAAATCAAGATGTCGTCGATCATCAGGATATACGTCTTGAAATTCTCTCACCACAGATATATCCTTCATTTCTACTCCCTTTTTTTGAGTATCTATAATATAACCTAAGTAACCTACACATCATTTTCTTAACAAATTTTTGGCATGCATCATCGTAAGACAACATGATTGCTTAAGGGATGAGCTACCATAAAACAACACCTTAGACTGATTTGGAGTTTGATGGTTCACACTTTTTTTTTGACAGTCAATTATCGCCGCATGGTCATACAACCAATCCATTCCCAGTATTACGTCAAATTCTCAAAATCTAATTGGAATCAAGTCTGCACTTAGTTCGTGATCTCTAATATTTGCGCAATAATTTTGGTATATGAGTTCTACGGGGATTACTTCCTTATTCGCAACTTTTATGTTCAAATGATTTCCTAATCGTTCTTGGGGTAAGTTTAATCGACTAGTAGATTCTTCAGGCACAAATGAACAAGTAGAACCCGAATCAAATAATACATAGGCACTTATATTATTGATTGGGATAATACCTGACACCACGTCATTCGTAGCTACTGTGACGCCCCTAAATCTATACACCCGTGGTATCCAATCCGGTGTTCATGACTATTCAATTAAGATGACATCTCTGAATCTGTACACCGATGGTATCTGATTTGGTTTACTTCTAATTGATTAACTACAAATATTTAATAAGATATAATTTCTATCTATCCAAGGTTCACAGTATCCCATAACAGATAATAATTCTTGTTAAAACTATTGTTGTGTTTGGATACCCTCACTTGGATGTATAGACTGTATCGTATGAATATCCCTTTCATGTCAGTAGTTTATATCCATACGAAATCCAGAGTATAAGCAATAACATGATCAGTCCATATTGCTAATACCCTCACTCAGATGTATAATCCCTAAGGATACTGTATTACATAAATCATATAACTAAATCATCTAAGAATGTACAAGTACACAAATGCAGAAACAAAAGATGACAATATATATTTCATATAATAAGTTCGATTACATGGTTCTCAACATTGAGTTCTTATTACAACAAAAGTCTTATAAGACTTACATTTAATAAAGACTGTAATATAAAAATAATGTAAGAATGACCATTTTCCACTACGTGTTCCAGAAGTGCCGGGATTACCATCTAAAACTGCAAAGGAAATGATTTGCAAGAATGAGCAATGATATGCTCAACAAGTTTATATTTATAAACACAATGTTTGATTTGAATAAATGATAGTTCAACAATTCTACTTCACTTAGTGTTGATGACCATTTCTGGAATTTTTGATATCAACTATTTCTGTCAGTCACACAGACTTAGAAATCTGCGTGTTCGGATCTTAGATAGGGGATCAGCCTATTCAGTATCCTAGGAGTATGCATATCATCCTACCTCTAGTGCCAATTTGTAGACTCAGTTTAAGACCCAATTTAGGGTAAATTCAACTCAGTAGAGGATGTCTTACCAAAACAATTTGGTTTGACTCAACTGTTTACGCTTAATAAATAATAATTCATAGTCATATGAATAAATGATTCATTTCTTAAGTTATGCTGAAACAATAAAAATAACTTTCATAATAAATGGGTAACAACTTGGTTCAATATAATAGATTGAAAGGCATTTGTAATAGACGAAATTTTTATGTGTGATTCTGGGGACAGAATTTTTTTAAGGAGGGAAGATTGTAACGATTGAGATTTTATATTTAATTTTAAATATTTATTGAATTAAATAAAAATTTATGTGAATTATTTATTGAGTTAAATAAATAAATTATGTGATTTATGGAGTGATTTAATTAAGTATATATATTAATTAAATGAATGTGTAATATTTCATTTAATTAATGTATATTAATTTTATATTATAGTTCTAATTTAATTGAGATAATTAAATTAGATGAGATATGTGATGAAGTGTTACATGGATAATAATTAGCGAGTAATTATAATTATGTGATAATTTTATGTGATTAATTGATGCTAGATTTTAATTGATTAAATTAGATGACTGATATTTAATTAATTAAAATGTGACATTAAAGTATGTGTTAAAATAATTTGTTAAAATAAAGAAAAGGATTTTTAAATTTGTTTTGCCAAACAAGGCCCTTGTATTTGTTTTAAACCTATTTCTACCAAACATGGCCTTAGCGACTAAAATCTATTTTTAAATAAAAGGTTTGCCAAACATGACCTTATGGCTTTTAAAATTCAAAAAAAATTATAACTGCTAATTATTTAATTTAGACATTATATATTTGTCAGTTACGTTGCATGTTATTATGTCTATTATATACGTATATCAATTTACATTAGACGTTAACTAGAACAATAAGAACAAAGAAAGAGAGAAAACACTCTATTAGTTTGAAGAGAAGGATAGAGAGGAACTTGGTGATTCTGAGAATTGAGAGGAGACTACCAAAGCTATTCTCATCATCTAAACAAAGATTAATCAAGGATTTAAGGTATTAATTCACCTATTGTTCTTAGTTTTCTTGTAGTCTGGAGTTTTTATAAATAATTGAAATTGTAATTGATGAATTAGTTGATTTCATGTTATGTGAATTGATAGATGTTGGAATCCATTATATGTATGCTATAGATGTTTTTTTTTCAAAAATCAAAGTACTGTGAAAACAAGTTTTTACATGAGGGAATAGTGTTCTTATGAGTTTCATATATTGGTTGATTTTAGAATGGAAATTGATGAATTTCATATGTGATTTGTGCAAATTGAGAGTTGTGCATAATGCTAGTTTCAATAACGAAAATAATGCTTGTAGTATGGATTTAATTGGTTGAAAAATTTATTTACAGTAGATTATTTTGTTAGAATATGAGTTTTATAAAATGTCAAAAGTTGAGTTTTAAAATCTTTGATTTTCGTTGCTTAGATGAATTATGTGATTGGTATCATATATAGCATGAGTATTACTGCATATGTATGCGTTACATGGTCTGTGTTGCTATGTATTTCTGGTTGTTGGATTGTTTGGGTTAATCGGTGAAGCAGAGTATCATGGCTGTCTGCCTCTGTCTGTGCTCCTGTGCAGCTGCGCCGGTAGTACAGCCAAAAGCAGCGCAGCTGCGCCTCTTGTCTTTCCTAGATTAAGCACCTGCGCAGCTGCGCCGGTGCCAAGGCCTTTAGCTGCGCCTCTTGTCTTTCCTAGATTAAGCACCTGCGCAGCTGCGCCGGTGCCAAGGCCTTTAGCTGCGCAGCTGCGCCGGCTTCTGTGCAGTGGCAGTGTGTTTTAAACAATTGTGCAGATTGTCTTCATGCCTAAGTTATATTATTGCTAAGATAATGAGCATATATCTAGCTGCTATAACATGTGTTAACATGAAGTTAATAATTTCATAATTTGAGAAAAATGAAGTTTTGAAAACCTAATATAGTATTTAAATTATAAACTATAATTGTTTTATTGTAAATGAGTTACTTAATTATAATTCGATTAATTATAATTAAGAGTAAGTGTTTAATTTAAAGTATAATATTATGAAATTGTAATGTATAGATATTGATTATTTTAATTAATTAGATGTTAATTTAAATTATAATTTATGTAATTATAATTTAATAAATACATGTTTAATTATGGATTATAAATTGATAATTGCATGATTAATTATAAATTGTGTAATTATAAATGCATGATGTAGTTTAATTGATTTCAAATTATAATTATTTATAAGTTAAATGGTAATTATAATTTAAGTAATTATAACTTGATTAAGTGTTTGAATTATAATTTAGTTAAATACATAATTAATTTAATTATGTGAATATGTAAGTGATGTAATTAACTATGTGATAGTTAATTATTATTATTTATTTAATTAGAGTGAGTTAACCATGAGGGTTAACCACTTATATGAATTAGTTATGTATGAACTAATTTAGATTATTATAATTGAATGTGTATAGGAAGTGTTTAAGTACATGGTTGAGTTAAGTAGCTTGCGCTTAAGGCAAATTTTCTAAACCCTAAACTCGTTAATTCTATGCAAGTTTTCTAAACCCTGATCTTGTATTAATTTTTATGCAAGTCTTCTAACCTTAAACTTGTTAATTATATATAATTTCTTGAATTCATATATTCATTGTTGAGAATGTCCTTTCCATTTCTGTATTGGACAATTGATTATTTAATTGAAATGATCTTAACTTATCGTTCAAGTAAGATCAAGTTATTATTTTAAATGCTTTACGTTGATTCTAAAGCATATGTTAGTTCATAATTCTGTTATTTATGAATTATTGAAAGTCGATTCAACTAATCCTTAGTTGATGAACATGAATTCTAAATTACCCTTGTAAGCTTATCCAAACCAAACCTTCTTTGGTGCGGACTTGAATTCAAATTACTGAGTTGAACAACTCTATTTACTAGGGGAGGTTACTACGCATAGCGTTAAGATGCTTATGCACAATACATGGTACAAAGGGCTGATCCCCCTAAGTACGAGTTAAGGTCCATAGTCTTATTGACTGTTAAAGGTTTAAATATAAATATTTATAACCTAGGACAAGAGTTTAAAGGTCTTATGGCACTCAGATAAATTCTATTTTTGAATTGTAATTGCTATGAAATAATTATTATTCAATTCTTTATTATTGAAGCGAATCATATTATTCAGATTCTGTGAAAGATATCCTTTCATGTATATATTATTGTTAAACTCCACTGAACTGTGGTTTGCTCACTCTTGCATTAAATAACAATTTCAGTTAAGGTTGATAACGCTGATGCTCCGTCTACGAGTAAGGGCAAGGGAAAGCAAAGCAAGTGAAGACTTGTTTTATTTAATTGAGAATGATTGTAATAAGATTTGAATATTATGTTTTTATTTCCGCACTTTATTATATTTATGTCAGGGTTAGAGTAACACGAGATTTATTTTACAAAGGTTGTAACCCTTGTTGTAAGGGAGATTTATTTATTTTAATTTAAGTTGTAGTTACTTTGCATTATTCATTGGGTAGATGTATGTTATATTAGAAAGTGAACACCAAATCATGTGAAAATGAAATACCCGGATTTGGGGGTGTCACAGCATTCAAGTAATGTAATAAGTTTAAAGATATAATACTTGCATGTTCAAAGAACGTCTATCTAACGTTACTCAAAGTGTTTAGGATACCTAAAATATGTTAAACATATTTATATAGGTCATTAGTATTGATAAAAATACCTAACTATTCAAATTATATACGTTCGGTCGATGTTTAATATGATTTCGGTGTCTTAAAACCTTACCGGATATTTATTAAGTTAATATCTCGGTTAAACTTTACTTATAAGCTTTATTATAATTTTAGATAATGTATTTATCATTTATAATAATTTCCTGAAGATTATAATAATTTTAAGTATTTAATTATCTAATAGAATGATTTTTAAATCATTAATTTGCTACTTAAATAATTATTAATTATTTAGTATATTTGTTAAAACCTTAGTATTTTTTTTTTAAATATTTTATAATTATTTAATATAATTTTTAGAATATTTAAATCATTTTTAAATAATTACTTATTATTTATAAATGATTTAATTAATTACTTTATTAATTAATTTATGTATTAATTCTAAAAATATTTATGAAATTTATGTCAAAATATTAAATGTTAATTATTATAACATAAAATAATTTTTAAAACTTAATTTATAATTATTTATAATAAATTAATAATTATTTTTATTTATTTTAATTTATTTTAATTAATTTTTACTCTGTCTTGGTCATGGTCGACAGGAAGCATCACTAAATGTGTTCTTCAGCTTGAAGAACAGTCTTGGTCATGGTCGAGTGGGCACTTTGACCAAGCTTATTCTTTAAGCTTATTATGATTCTAGGTTTCTAAGTGCTTCAATGGTGTAGTATTTATGTAATACTACAACATGATACTAAGTTTGGACTCTAACCATAACATATCATAAAGTTATTAAGGCTCAAAGTAGTTGTCAGAGCTGTTCTTGGGTTTCTGGGTAACCTAGAACGTAAGTCAACGTTGGTCAATGACTTTGTGGTTTTAATATCTTCAATTATGTGTATTAGATGTGTGTTTTGATTATTGCAGTGTGTAGTCTATATGTCATAGTTCAACGAAATAGCACCGATTAGGACCGAGTAACATCCTAAAGTAAGGATCTAAGTCGGTCAAAGTATTGTTAGAGACTGTTCTTTATGTTCTGGATTTTTCAGAAAATGAAACCATGAACGGTCATCCTATGTATTTATCATGTGTTAAAATGTATCATACTTGTGGTATACATGTAAGAGTATAATAACATAACACTTAGCTAGCTTAACAACACATAGAGAGAAAGATATAAGCCGGTCAAACTGCATTTCTTGACTGTTCTTGAGATTTCTGGGTAACCCATAAATTAGAACTTTGTGATCGGTCAACCACCTTTGACCACTTATATGTTTCATTCTGTTAATTCAATGAACTTGATTCTTATTGTGAGAACTCAGAATTTCACATAATTCGAAGTTTGCAAATGATTTTTTTATTTATTTAATATTGATATTGATTATCAATATTGTACTGAGTATCTGTGATACGAGTTTAGCAAAGGGGGACAACTGTGTATTGACTGAGAAATATGAGTACAATTTTGTTTAACAGAGAATAGAAACCCTAACCTTAGTTACGGATAGGGATTCAGTAGAAAATATAGTTATAATAATTGTATTGATGAATATGTGAGTGTTTATAACTTATTAAGCTAATTAGAGTTATTAAGTTAATACACTATGGGAATATGTTATGACATATGAGAATTATGTATGTGATTGAATAAATGTGCATTATGTAAGGTGTATACAAATTATTTTGTATATAAAGAGAATTAAGGATAAAGTTATGTGACCTAATATATACATTAGGTATATTAATTAAATAACCTAAGGGTTATAATATGGAAGAATGATAGTATTTAAAAATATATACTAACCCTAAGAGATTTATTTTATACATCTCTATTAAATAATTTTATAACCTAAGTAAAACAAGTCTAATTGAGTTATGAAATTAAAGATATTTGAGTAAGGAATTAACTTGCTAAAGTGTGTAATGGAAACCCTAACTAAATGATTAGGGTAAGATAAAAATTAATGAGTGTGGGACTAAGTTAATTTTAGGGCCCAAGGAATTAAATTGTAGCCCAATTAATTATTTGAGTATGAGGCTTGTAGCTAATATTTAATAACAATTAAATTATTGAGCTAGCCCAATATTTGATATAAAGGGCAAGTTTTCAAGTGATCCAATTAATTAGAGATGGAAGGTGTGACGAACAAGATTTTTGTAATTTAATTTGAATATTTATTGAATTAAATAAATATTTTTGATGATTTAATTATTGAGTTAAATAATTAATTGATGAATTTGTGATAGATTAATTTAATTATATGTGTTACATTAGTTAAATTAATGTGGAGAATTTTTATATTCAAAGTATGTATTTAATTGAGTTTATTTGATTTAATGAATTAATTAATAAGCATAATGTTATTCTAATTAATTAGAGATTTAATGATTTGACAAAATTAATAAATAAGAATTTTAATTATGTGACTATGTGAATTATTGTGGAATTATGCAATTTTATTTAATTGATTTAAATAGGATTATTTGATTAATTGGGTGTGACATTTAATTAACTATATAATAGTAAGTTAATTAAATTAATGGAAAAGGGTGAATAAGAGATAAGCAAACAAGGCCTTGGTGAAGGTTGAGGCCAGTTAACCCATTATGAAATTAACTGACGACCATGACCCCACGACTAATTATACGTATATGTATATTATTCATATCAGACTTATATCTTATAAACATATATCAGAACTACTATATATCATATACATACTCTGAGAAAACTTAGAGAAAAGAGAATTGAGAGAGAGTTGAAAGAATTTGAAGAATAAAAAAAAAATCCATATCATCTTCACAGAGTTTGCAAGGGGTAATTCCTTTGTTCCAGTTTTATTTCATGTACTATGTTTTCTTCATGAACATATATTCTGAGTTCTCTGTGTATGAGAAAAATTAGCAATTTTTGATTATATGCTTATATGTGTGTTATTATATCATTATAACATGTTTTGTAGTTGGTATGAATGAATTAAAATAATCGAATTCATGTAATTAGGCCTTAATTGGGTTTTCAAAATTTTACAGAGTTTTTCCATTTACGTGCTTTAAAAATTCTATGTGAATGAAAAAATTGATATTTGTTCATTATATGGCTATATGTGTATTCATATGTGTTTATAACATATTATATGCCATATATGCATAACTTGCAGTGATCGAATTTTGTTTAAATTGGGTTTTCGAAAATTACAGAGTCGTATATATGGCCATACGGCCCTTACGTAAAAATTTTATACCATGAATCGATGGTTTAACTTTGAATTAACATTTGCATATGATTGTACACGTTTATACGAACAAAACAGAAGTTAAACGAATGGATTCGGTGTTATAACGAATTCGTAACGTTGAATTTCTTGATTTTCCTCCAAAACATGATAAAGTATGAAAACAGTGAAATTAGATGCCTTGGATTGTGTGATTACATGATTTTAATTGTCAAGATCATGCTAGAAATGTTGTATAGCAGTTTCTGTGAAGTTTTTACATTATGGGTAGCCTTAAAATTCATTACGTTAGTTTGATTTGAATTTATTTAGGTTGCTCTGGGTGTTCATCGTGAATCTGGGAGTGCACCAACAGGGGCACCCCCCCCCCAGCGGGTGTTCATGGGCATTAGGACCCGCCCCAGCGGGTATAAGGGCTGTCCGGGAGCCTTTTTTTGGTTTCCGAGACTGTTTTGACCTCCTATAGTAAAATAAGCATAACGTTTTCATACAAACTCCAATTAAGGCGATTCAAGATGATTCGGAAAGATAACGAGTAGACCTACAACTTTTATTCTTTAAGTTTTTCAATTTAAAATCGTTAAAATGGGTAAAAATGGCCATCTGTGTGACTGATGCGTATTCGGAGGCAATCGGAGGGCTTCAGACATACACGCACACAAGTGTAGTGTTCTCGCTAATAAAAGATGTTGTTTTAAGTTACATACATGAATATTATATGATTTGAAGTTCATGATTAATAAATTAAGTTATTGACATGTATAAGATAATGTGAAGGTTCAAGTTCACAAACTAAGTGCGAACTTGAATATCGTAATTGTAAAACTTGCTTATGATTGTCTAAAGGGCTATACATGTGTGATATGCATGTTGTGAGTTTACATTCATGTTATTTGGTTAGCCATTGAGTAATATTATAAACCAAGTTGTAAGTCGAACTTAAGTGAATAGTTCAACAGTTAAACATGGTAGTTATGAAAACTAATCGATGTCGTATACATAATGTAATGTGTAGGACGTTGAGGAAGTGAATTGTAATTATATTTGTAGCTTGTGCAAGAGGCAAGTATCCTATCCCTAACTTATTGATTTAGCAAGTTCCCTAAATTCTAATTTATTCATTTATTAAGTTTTAGACTTGTGTTTCTATATCGAGTAAGCTCGTGTTCTTAATTGTTCCAGTTCGAAATTCATATTACATATTGTAACTCTTTTAAAAGCATGATTCAGTTATACAATACTTATTCGATTGTATACTCTTGAGATTTATTATTCAAGTTGAAGATCGATATTATTGTTGAACCTTATAGGACTAGTGAACCCTTATTGATTTGACTAGTCCATAGTTGATGAACGTTCTAAATTCTAAAATACTTATTAAGCTTATCCAAACCAAACTTCCTTTGGTGCGGACTCTGATGTCAAAACAGAGATGAACAACCCTGTAAAAGGGGATTATTTACGTTTTAGCGTTGAGATATTGTGCACAGTATGGTACTAAGGGCTGATCCCCCTAAGTACGAGAAGTAGAGTCCATAGTCTTATGACTGTTAAAGGTTTAAAGTATAAACACTTTACAACCTAGGACATAGATCAAGGTCTTATGACCCTCATATGTTATTTTGATTCCTGTTATTTATCCTCAAGTCAAAAGTTGAGTTTCTTTATTCAGATATCTTTGATTCACTCCCATGTTATTATATTGTTGTCATATTATTATACTTGTGGGTAATCGTGCTTACTCTTGCGTAATAATAACATTGCAGTTAAGAACGAAAGGTCCGAAGAGCCTTCTACTAGCAAAGGCAAGGGCAAGGTCAACAAGTGATGAAGACTTGTTGTTTATTTATATGTTTATGTTTCAGCTTTATGTTAGTTGTGTAAGACTATTTATTTGTTATGTTCCGCACAGATGTTTAAGGTTAGTATGACCTGGGATTTATTTTATTTATTACTCAGATGTTGTAACCCCATAAGGGGAGGATTTAATTCTATTTATTGCATGGTTTGCATTTACTATGGGTAGATAGATAGATGATATTTGTATAGTGAACACCAAGTCCCGTGGAATTGAAGTACCCGGATTTGGGGGTGTCACAGAAGGGCCCAAGTGTATTTTAGTAGTAGATAAAAGAATTGATAAATGCAAGCCCAAAAGAATTATATTGCAAGCCCAATATATGAAAGGAATGAAAAGAATGGCTTATATGTTTAATTAACAAGCCCAAATGTTTTAATTTGGAGCCCAAGATATTAAATGAGTGGCCCAATTTTTAGCCCAATGGAAGAAAGACTTGTTGGACTTTAGTTGAGCTTAAGGAAGCATTAAAAGAAAATAAAATTGGGCCAAGACAAGGCTTTATGGCCGGCCCAAGCTAGAAGGATAAGGAGGGAGCATGTGACTTAAGATATTGGATATATATGATAAGATTTGGATAAGATATGGTAGATATGGATAGATTTGGAAGGAGATTTGGTAAGATGTGATGAGATATGCTTAGATATGAAGAGATTTGGCAAGATATTGGGGCAAAAAAGGCCCATATGGCCGGCCACAAGAGAGAGAAATAGGAGTTGGGAGATTTCATAATATAGCTCTAGTTAATAAAATCTATATTCTTTCTTTCTTCTCTCTCATCTCATTCTTTTAGAAGCAAAGCAAGAAATATAGAGAGAAAGAGAGAGAGAGAGTGACATGTTAGGTCACTAAGGAGAGGAGAGAGAGAGATATTTTGTGTGTTCCAAGCTCCCTAGCCATCTTAGAAGAAGAAGAAGGAAGAACTTGAGCAAAGGTATAAAGGTTTCTAATTATATAATTTAATATCCTTGGTGATAAGATTTAAGATTGATTTTTGTAAGGTTTTGCTTTAGTGGTTCAAAAAACCTTGGATTTATAGGTATATAAGGGTGTTAAGTGTAAATCTAACCATTTGGTATGTCCAAAGTTTGGTCAAAAACAAGAGAATGAAACTATGTTTCATAAGGTTGAAAACCTTGATTTTCTTAGAACAAATTATGTTTTGTTTGTGTTTGGTGGGTTTTGATGTAATAGATCATGGATCATGGTAGATCCATGAGTTTATGATCTATGGATATATATTATGATGGTTTACAATGGCCAAAGTTAGATTAATCAAGAGATCATGCAAGATTTCTTAGAAAACATAAAGTTATAAAAATCAGATTTTTGAGAAAACGCAACGGGACATTCAAACAACCATAACTCCTAGTGTATGTCGAATTTTTGAGTGTGATTAATTTCTAGACTTATATCTATAAGTCTTCTAACTTTTTTTCAAGTGGAATCACTGAAAATAGAGTTGTAAATTTCCGATTGGACAGTTTTTAGCAAAGGGCACGAAATCTGAAAATGCTTAAAAGTAGGCTGTCAGGATTTTGTAAGGGCTGTTTCGGCCACTTAACTTGTGAAATAAAATCAGGCCTTTTGGGGGATGAAAATATATGGAATGAAGTAGCTTGTGTCCAAAAATGAGCTTATTCCGACTTAAAATGAGCAAGTTATGACTATTTCAATTTTTGGGATTTTTCGACGAAAAACGCTATAACCGGAGTTGTATAACTCCGATGACCATGAAATTTAAACTGGAGCCTCACGATAGCCTGGACAAGATCCCGCCAAGAGTTGGGAATTTTTGAAGTTAAGTGTGAGGTAGTTATTTTCTTAAGAAATTAACTAGAATGGATTTTTGAAAAATACTTAAGTAAATTGAAAAATTTCAGAAAAATACTTTTTATGTATGGAATATATGTATATGTGATTGGCCAAAAAATAGGAAAATAATAAGCTGATTTCATATTTTCGTGAATAGTGTATTTCAACTTCCTGAAATGAAATATTTCAGGTTACTGAAATGGGAAACTGAAAAGGTCAGAAAGGGAAGTAAGTGTTGTTTTAGCTTTGCTAAAATGAGAAACTGAAATGATATATTAAGTATACTGAATTCATAAATAGTTTATCAAATTATGATAAGAACTTATAAATGAACGAGTAAGAGTTAAATCTAAGGTAGTATAGTTGTACTTACTAATGATTGGTTATGTGATTTCATGTTAATTGCTATGAGTAAGATATGTGATGCTAATTAATAGATCAATCTTATCAATGATAGGTCTTACAAAAGAAGTTAACTTAAATTGCGTAGCAGTAGTCAACGAACCAGGCAAGTTTCCTAACTCAACTTGAGTTATTATTTTTCAAAGCATGATTAATGAATACTTATTGGTAGTTATTCACATCTATAATGATTGTTGTTATTCGCACGTAGTGCAATTGATTCTTGTTCTATTACTTGAACAGTTTATAAGTCATGTCTCAGCTAATTGTTTTGGCGAGACTAATATTTGTTAAAGCATGAAACGTTCTATTAAAAATGAACTGATTTATTATTGGAAGATCTATGCCATTGATTTCGGCTAGATCAATATTGATATTATATGTTGAAATCATAGTATTTCTTTGAAAGTAATCCAAACCATATTGTTGTGGTACGGAACTGTGATGTAAGACTGAGATGAACAAACTTTATTGTCGTAAATCGACCTATGTGCTATTATTGAGTATCATGCATAATATAGGGTACAAAGGAGTTGGCCGCTCCCGGTACTTGCAGAAGAGTATAGTTTAGTTTTTATAACTAACTTATATTCTTGAGGTAATTTAGTTTTAATAATTAATAAATCCTCTAGTAGTTCATAATCCTTTTGAGATCACTCAGCATGAAATCTGGGTATATTCCATTTTATTGAATATTGTTGCAGTATTGTTAATTCTTCATATTCACTTGAATATTATTGAATCTTTGAAAGAATTTTACTCTTTCATCATTGATATGTCATTTAGTATGGAATTCGAGAAAATTTTATTATTGAGATTGAGTTATTATTCAGTTACTTCGAAATCCTTTGAATATTGTTGAAGTTCTATGTAAGCTACACTCTTTTATTCATGATATATATCCTTTATTGTATACTTTAACTTGCTGAGCAAACTCGTTGCTCACCCTTGCTTAAATAAAATATTTTAGCTAATGCCGAGGTAGCAGAAGGTTCTAACAAGGACAAAGGCAAAGGCAAGACTCAGGAGTAGTCATTGTCAACTTTTAGTGGTTATATTATATTATGTAAATTAATTATGTAAACCTTTTGGATGTATAACAATATGTAAGTTATGTCAAGGTTAGTTAACCTGGGGTGATGCTATATTATTGTATTAAGTAATGTAATGAATGATGTATTTCATTAATGAATGGGTAGCTAGATATTATATGTATGATGGATCGTGAGCACCAAACCCGAGGTTAGGTAATCCAGATTTGGGGGCGTCACACTTATTCTAGCTTACTAAGCTCATGTAATACTACAGTTAGCATACAATTAACAGACCTAAACATTAACACATGAAGATCTACGGGCTCTAACATTAGGCTGTCAGACATGTTTTAACAAAATTTTCAGATTGCTTAAAATTTTGATGCATTTAGATGTTATGGAAACACGATCTATCAACCCAGAACACTTACTAATATGTTATTACACATAATTAAACAACATAACAACAAATCTAACAAAGCATCAAAGATCTAAAGTATAATTAGGGTTTATACATTTCTTGAGCAAAATTTGATATCTAAGCTTTGATTCTAATCTTGCTATTTTAGGGCTTTTATTGTGACGCCCCCAAATCCACGTTCCTTCGAAACCTCGGATTCGGTGCAGTCACGATACTATTATCGCCAAATTATTACATCTTTTATTCATTACTAAAAGAATACAACTTGCTTTATTACAATTTAGAATATAAGTTCTATTTATATCCAAGATCTTGTCTTTACATCATATTCGATGTTACTAAAATGCGGAATAATTTAAACTTTTTAATATCCTTTGAATGAATTCTTCTTATTGATTTCATAACTTTGAATCAATTACATATCATTGAATCACACTATATTATGATTCGCTCTACACAAATTTCTGTATAAACGTTTACAACTCAACTTGATATCCTTTATGTATTAACTAGTACATCTTTTACAATACAACAAGTATTAAATATCGTAAGCATATAAGTACACTCCTAGAACCTAAACAGGGTTCAAACGATAATCTAAATAGTATTCTCTGTTGTGATACTATCTATCTTTATCAATCAAGAAGCACGAAGTCTTTATCGTAAGCCCTTAACCTGTAAAAGTGGTTATTTGCAAGAGTGAGCTTGGCAGCTTAGCAATTCTAACAGTTTTCATGCATCACATAGCATACAACATCATACTCAGTTCATGCATTTATAAACAATTTATAATTACTACGCATGTTACTTTTCACATAACAAGTATATCATCAAAGATCAATTTTCAATCTCATTTATATCTCATATACAGTTCATATATAAGTTCACATTATCACAGCATAATATAATTCAACTAACAGTTATTGAATTCATATATTAAATAGGAACTGAAAGACTTGTCTGATTCGTAGTTTAACAACTACGACTTAACTGCTTAAAGCTTATCTGCACTTCGTGTATTCCTACACAGATATATAATCATGGATCCATATCCATTAGTCGTATATATTTCATACATTCTTAATATAATATGTTACATTGTTTCCTAACTAGGTTTGTAAAACCTATATTTCACTTTCTCATTATACTCTTAGAATAGCTAGGTATGTATAGGTATACCTTAACCACTCGTACTTGACATCAACATTCATATATATATCTATCCCACACTTGACTCGCTATGTGTTCGTTACACATTTAAAACTCATAGATGTATGATTCACCTAGTTCTTGCATTTTGCAAACCTTAATAAAATTTAACAACCCTGTGTTTTATATAACCATTACATGCTTATATACTTACAATATCAATTACGTCAAGTATTATAACTTAAGACATTCGTACACACATGTTTTAAGGTCCTGGTTACCATTAAAATTGTTTGGCAGCACTGTCCTGCAGCGCAGCTGCACTGTAGTTTGGCCTAGGATGGGCGCAGCTGCGCCGTCCCCTGGCCAGACCAGATTTAGGCTTTTTATTATCCATTATAAATTCTAGCATAACACGTATTCTAATACGTATTGTAAGCATACCTCAAGTAGGTTGTGATCTATTTTCAAGTTCATATTCAATCTACTTAGCTCCATAATGATTTATTTCAATCAATAAGTCTTAACAACTTTCTTTGACAAGATTCAATATTATGAGCTTTTAAACCATATATTGGTTCTAATAAGCTTCTAATAGCATGCTTCTCATAGCTCAGTATTTGAAAATGTATTTTAAACTACACTTGAAAGGTCTAATTCATGCTTAGCTAGATGATAAATATATTCGTCATGTCTAGAGGCATAAGGCGTTCAAGTTCACGTTTAAAAGTAATTCTAGGACAAGCTAAAGCAACTAAGTGCAACTTTTAATCTCATTTCATAGCTAACTAAGCCATGTATGTATGTTATCACGTTTAGAACTTTAAGTACACAAGTTACTTTAAGTTCGTTCTCAAAGTTTCATGTTTTCTTTAGAAATCATTTTCAACTAAGCTATTGTAAGTTGATAATAAATAAAGCAACTTTAAATTACTTCTCATGCTTAGGTATACTCAAAACTTAACAATATGTATGTGTTAAAATATCATAACTTCAAAGACTCAAGGTTCGTCAATATTCGTTTTCGAAACTCCAAGTTTCTTTTCAAAACACATACTAAGTCATGCTAAAACATTCCATTATAAGCAAAGAAATCTTATATGTCATGTCTATTATCATGCATATTCATGTTTTATCACTTAGAATAACATATTCCATCGTCGGGAGCACTATACTTGCGTATGTGCTCGTTTGACGCCCTCCGATTGTCTCCAAATACGTAACAGCCATAAAGATGACTATTTTGACCCCTTCTAACGACTTCAAATTGAAAAACATAAAGAACAAAAGTTGTAGGTCTATTCATTCTCGTCCCGGATCATCTTGAATCACCTCAATCGGAGTTCGTATGAAAACGTTATGCCTAATTTACTACAGCAGGTCAAAGCAGTCCACCAGTCACTGATGCCCGGCGCAGCTGCGCCCCAATTGGCCTTGGGGGCAGTGCAGCTGCACCCTAGGGAGGTAAAACAGCCCCTCAGGTTCTGTTGTTCATGATTTTACAGACCCCTACCCCTTTCGATTTTCATAACATGAGTTATACTCATCCAAATTAGTCCGTTTTCAATTCTATGGGTTTATAACTCATAAAACTACAACATACCAAATACCCAACAATTAACATAAACATTAACTAACCCAAATATTAATCCAAAACTCATATTCATACTCAATTTTTATGTTTGGAAAAGTTTAGCGAAATCATTCACTACGAATTCGTTTCTAAACGAAATTGGTCCGTTTAACTTTCGTTGTTTTCGTATTTGAGTATACTAACCATGATTAACCTGAATTCACAGATTACTACAAGCTAACACCATCAATTTTGTGGTTAAGCTAATAAGGACTCATGTTTAATTCAAGAACTTAGAAGTTAGAGAAATGGGAGTATACCTCTGTAAATTGGGATATGAGCTTGCTGCTTCAATCTTCCTCAATCTCAGACTCTTATTACTATGATATATATATACCTACTCTCAATCCTCACACAAGCTCTACCTTTCAATATCTCAGCAAAAGAATTAAGAAGGAGAAGTGCTCTATTTATAGCCAATTGGCTACACAGGTAATACAATTGCCTCACAAATCAAACTAATGGTTTGCAAGTTTGTACAATGGCTAAGGGGGAGTGGTTGAGAGTTGGTGGATTCATCATGAATCCCGCTCCCTCCATGATCATTTGCTTTCATTGAAGCTAAATGTAGAAGTAGCATAGGCTTTGTGAGCTCACGTGAGGAAGAAATGAAGATGTGCACCCAATTTGGGACAATTGCTAAACTCTCAGCAACTTGAAATATACAACTAATGTATGCCAACACTTAGGTTACATATACATTCTATATACATTTAAGTCACAATGTAATTCCCATAAATAAATAATACTACCATGTAGTAAATTTACTGCGCACATATATAATTCGTGTACATTTTCTTAATACCGAATATTGGGTATGATTATTATCCATCCTCTTAATGGTTATTATTACAATAACTTAGTAAAAACAATATCAATTAACAATTGCTTACTCCTTATAATATCCATGACGTACTTAGCTCAATCACACATGTACTCACATTATCTTATATACACATTTATTTACTAATCTTACTATATAGTCTACCTATATCATGTGTAGCCATATTAATGCGTCACCTTGTATTATATGTATAATATATAGTTAGCTACCATGTACTAACGGTTTAATTATCGTATCCTTTGCATATGTCGACTAGTTGAGCAAATATAATCTACTCGTTTATATATTATTATATTCAATGGCAATTAATAAAATATTAATTAATTCATCCCTCATCAACCAATGTAATTATTGGTTTTCATAACAATTAACTAACATTTATATGGTTAATTATCACATTAAATAAATATAAATCTTATTATATTTATAACAAATATACTTATGATCATGCTATCACTCGCAATAATAATAATTCAACATATTATTATAATAACAATTAATATAGATTAATTGTTTAATTAATAATTCTTCCATCTTCAAATTAATCAATTCATTACCGAATCTTTTATCGTGCCACATAAGGCATTTCTCATAAGCTTAATCTCAAGCTTATTATTATTCTCATCACTTACTACTTATAACAGATTCAATATAATTAGAACTATTAAGTCTCAAGGTTCACATATATAAATATATCGTATATGGAAATACTCTAATATTCTATATAACCTTTACGGTAATATAATAACTCAAGCTATTAAAATGCTAAACTACTTCAATTAATTATACTTATAATAAGTATAACATTTACGCTTATAATAATTAATATATACTCTATTAATTATTCCAATAATAATAACTTAAGTTATTTAATATATTAAAAATAACTTAGTTTCCTTTCATTAATTAAACTCCCTGAAAAATACATTAGAAATTATGTATTTTGCCATAACATAAATATTATGTTTTCTCAGAATAAAGACATTCATTATTAGAAAATAATTTACTTATTGTCTCAAGACAATATTCTTAATATAATATCAAATAACTATATGTACGACACATGTACATATATTATATATAGTAAATAGATAATAAGTTTATTCTCTATTATAATAAATTATTTCAAACAATTTATTTACATATAGCAATACATTTAATATATTTACTATATTAATTAATCATACATATCATCTCAAATATATAAGGTAATATTATTATTCAAAATAACATTTCCTTCATTTATTAAAATAATTCAATATTAGAAATTGTTTTAATATCCTTTATTAGAAGTATATAATATTTAGTTCTCTTTCTTTTCTATAAATTGTTCCCAAAACAACGTCTCCAAATATTCATTATTCATTTAAAGATATAATGATTTTCATTTCCTTTAATAACGTATATATATTTATTAACGCTATTCGCACGTCAAACTTCCTTATATATTACCACTCTTAAGTAATATATATAAAAAGTATCAACTATAATTACATATTCAACACACATATTAATTCACTCATTTACTTAAGTAAATTAAACCCTGTACTATATCACCTTAGTTAATTAAGGTTCGATATTCACATTATATTATTCCATAATATAACTCTCAACTTAAATTAACTAATATTTATTCTTATTAGTTAATTCCTTAACTAACTCATGCTTCACTATCCAAATCTATTCACGGATAGCTTAAGTGCTATTAATAACCTATATTATAAACATACTAGTTATTAATACACATGCACAAGAATATAGTGATTATACATTAAGGATATTTAATGTCACCAACCTACTATAAAATAATTCTATAAATTATTTAATATCTATAGATAATTCTTATCCGTCTTCTCACTCCCAATAATTTGCCTCTTTATTAACAAATATATATTAATAATATATTTATTAAACACAAAATCACATATTACATAGTCCATATTACCCTATGTAATATAATACCACATACCTCATATCACATATATATATATTTATTCGAACCCATCTCACAGTTTAAGAATTTTATTTATTAAATTCTTATTTAATAATATCTAAAAATTCGGGTTCTTACATTTATGGTAGGTAGTATGAGTGTATTGGTGCAGAATTTCGTATGTTTTAGTGTTGCTAGCTAGAGGCTGCTATTTATAGAACTAGCAAATTAGGGTTTTGAGGTCTTTTTTCCATCTTTGCCTCCACAAATATCCTAGTTTATGTACTTGTGCTACTATCACAAGTTGTTTAGTGGCCAGATGAGAGAGGATTTTGAATTGTGGTGGTGGCACATGCTTGTGAGCAACTTTATTTTGATTAGTAAGCTAACTTTGCCCGAATTCTCACTAATTGTGATTTAGTGTTTTGATTTTTGTGTTTAGATAACTTAATGAAGTTATTAACACCTAATTTAAGTTTAGTTAACATAATTAGAGTTTAGGATAACCTAATTAGGGTTAGTACTCTTAATTAGGATTAGGGTTTGAATTTAGGGTTAGGCTTTCTAAATTAGGTTTAGGGTTTCCTAATTTAGTATTAGGGTTTCCTAATTTAGGGTTTGTCTCATAATTTAGACGAAGCACGAAAAAGCGTTTTGTCCGTGTAAGCACGATAAAGAAGCTTGATAAAATGTTATACCGAAAAGTTCAAATACGGAATAAAATATTTAAGCACGATGTGTCTAGCACACTATTTTTTGGAGAAAAATAATTTTCACCGAAGTCACCAATAGAGTATATAATAACACAATACACATTTAAACCAGAGAGATTTTATTGATAAAGAAGAATTTACATAACCCAGTCTTTTTAGGGTTTTGGGATTTCACATTTACTCCCTCTAATAAGAATTTTGTCCTCGAAATTTTAGTACAGGTTAAGTAAATAAGTGGGGATATTTCTCTCGCATTTTAGTCTCGAGCTCCCATGTAGCCTCTTCAACATTCTGATTGCTCCAGATCACCTTAACCGATGCTATCACTTTGTTTCTTAGGATTTGCTCTTTTCGATCGATGATCTGAAAAGGTTCTTCTATATAAGATAGATCTTTCTCGATTAGGATAGGTTCGTAACTTATAACGTGTTTGTATTCGGGTGTATATGGTCGTAGTACAGACACGTGAAACATATTATGGATATGGTTTAACTCAGGAGGTAGAGCTACTTTATAAGCCACCTCTCCTATCCTTCACAAAATTCAAATGATCCAATGAATCTTTGACTCAATTTTCCTTTCTTGCCAAAACGTATCTTTCCCTTCCAAGGGGACACTTTTAAGAATACGTGGCTTCCAGCATTAAAGTTCTGTTCCTGTCGGTGTGGATCAGCACACTTCTGCTGTCGATCTTGAGACGCTTGCAATATCTCGCGTATAACTCGAAAATATCTTTGTAGTCTGTTGAATTATCTCGGGTCCTAGCATTTGTCTTTCCCCGACCTCGTCCGAACACAATGGTGTCCTACACTTTCTACCATATAAAGCTTCATAGGGTGGCATACCTATGCTAGCATGATAACTGTTGTTGTAGGCAAATTTCACTAAAGGTAACTGATCTTCCCAACTCCCTTTGAAGTCTATAACACAGGTTCTTAACATATCCTCTAAAGTTTGAATGGTTCTTTCACTCTGCCCATCTGTTTGTGGGTGATATGTTGTACTTAATTTCAATTGAGTTCCTATGTGTTTTTGAAGACTTCCACAAAAGTTTGAAGTGAATCTTGGATCTCTATCTGACACTATAGAAATAGGAACCCCATGTCTAGAAACAATTTCATTTATTTATAGCTTGACAAGTTGATCTAAGGTATGGGTAACTTTGATAGGTAGAAAATGAGCTGATTTAGTAAGTCTGTCTACTATTACCCAAATGGCATTGTGGCCTTTCTATGTAGCAGGAAGGCCTACCACCAAGTACATGGTTATATGTTCCCACATTCACTCAAGAATTGGTAATGGTTGAAGTAATCCACTAGACTTTTGATGTTCAGCCTTAACCCTTTGACACGTGAGACATTTGCTTACCCACTCTACTATTTCCCTTTTCATATTTGACCACCAGAAATGTTGATTTAAGTCTTTATACATTTTCGTACTACCTGGGTGAACGACAAACTTAGAATTATGGGCTTCATTTAGGATTTCATCTTTTATTGATTAATTAGACGGAACCCAAACTCTTTGTTCATATCTTAGTACCCCATCCTTATCTACTCTGAATTTGACATTCGTTATATGGTTATATCGGAATTATATTTTTAACACATCTCATCTTTTTCTTGCATCCCTTTAATTCTTTCCACTATGGTAAACAATTTTTGGGTAGATGTAGTTAGAACTTGATAAGTAGGTTTTTATACCTACTTAATAGGTATTTCTTAGCTTGTTATATTGCATTTACTTAAGTATGCATGTTACTTTTCATGTGTTTTGTGTTAATATGCAGGAATGGAGAGTGATTGGACAAAAGAGGATTAAAGGAGCAATTTTGGGCTTGATGACTGACTGGTGCGCTGCAGATACAAAGGAACCGGCGCTGGCCGTGCCGCATAGATGACTTGAGTCCCTGTCGAGCCAGCGCGGGGTGCGCTAGGATGCTTAGGAGACCAGCGCGGGGCATGCCGGACGGACCGGCTGACCATATTTTAAGTGTTTTAATTACAAAGTTGATTAGGATTAGCATTGTAGTCTTGCCTTATTAGACTAGGGTTTTGTTAGTCTATATATATCAGTTGTTCTGCTGGGTTTAGACTATCTAGGATCATATAATTTAAATCTTTCATCTTGGAGGTGATTCATCAAGGCATGTCAGGCTAATCCATTTATTCAATTCTGAAGGGATGTTGAACCTGATTAACAAATTATGGTTTGATTAAGTTTATAATATTTATTCTTTTATATTGAGATTTATTCTGATTATCTACATGAACTTTCATATATGTTATCCAATTGATTAATTTGGTTTCTGCAGGATTAAATTAATAAATTGATATCATCTGCTAGAATAAGACATATTTTAAGCAAACGAAGTGTGTCTAATCTAAGTAGCGATTAACAGTATTTTATTGTCGACAAGCTTTTAAATATTGTTAAGATATTCAGAAGACAAGTTAAATAATTCCTAATTGTGTAATTATTGCTTGGAATAATCTAATTCTCATGCCTAATGCTTCTATCATATTAAATCTAGGCTGATAGTTCTAGGTTGTATGTTAGTTAGAATCTCTTGTTGGCGATCGTCGCATTTGATCTACACTTAAGGAGAATTTTGTATAATTTGCGATCGCGGTTATCTAGGGTTATTAATCTCAGTGGAAGATAAATAGTATAAGAACTTAATTAAATCATAATTGTGAAAAGAAGATACTGAACTGAAGAATTGAACTCTTTTACTCATAGATATTTTCTCATTAATTCACTTTAGTTAAATTAAATTATTTTCAACAAACCACCCCCCCCCCCAATTCATTGGATTTATTGGATAATTAAAATTCAAATCACTCTCTGTGGGATCGAACCTTGCTTATTACTATACTGATTCTTGAATTACTAGAACCTTAGTAGTGCTAGACGACAGCTACCCAATTTTGGCGCTGTTGCCGGGGAGTGTTATTTGATTTTATTTATTAGATTGTTTTCATTTTATATTTTTATTTTTATGACTCGATCCTCTCACTCTCTTGATTTGAAATTTGATACAGAAATAGAGAGAACCGTACGAAGGCTTAAGACGGAAGCTCGGAAAAAACAAGGATCACTTGAAGATTCTGAAGAAGCTCCATCATCAGGCCTCAACATCGCACTCACACTACTTTCGGACCAATCTTTTTCAAGTGAATCAAAAGAGGAGATGGCGGTGCCAAATAACAGGACTTTAAAGGAGTTGTCAACTCCTAATCTTACTCAACAACCTCTTTGTATTGAATATCCCGCGTTACATATTTCGTTTGAACTAAAATCTGGACTAATTCACCTTTTGCCTACTTTTCCTAGTCTTACAGGTGACGATCCATACAAACATTTGCAGGACTTCCATATTGTATGCTCCACCATGAAGCCACACAATGTCACGAAGGATCAGATTAAGCTGAGAGCTTTCCCTTTCTCACTGGGAGACTTAGCAAAAGATTGGTTATTTTATCTCCCCGCGGGATCAATTCAATTATGGAACGACATGAAAATGCTATTTTTGGAGAAGTATTTTCATGCTTCAAGAGTAGCCAACATCAGGAAGGACATTTGCAGAGACCGACAGTTCAGTGGTGAAACAATGTAAGAGTACTGGGAGGGATTCAAGAAGCTTTGCTCCAGCTGTCCACCTCACCAGATCGACAATCAACACCTCATCATCTACTTTTATAAAGGACTCTTACCAATGGATAGGAGTACAATCGACGCTGTTAGTGGAGGTGCATTAGTGGACAAAACACTGGAGGGTGCTAAGAACTTAATTGCCAATATGGCCGCCAATGCACAACAGTATGAAACAAGGAATTGTAATCCAGCCCAAAGAGTAAGTGAGGCTTACACAACTAATGTAGAGCAACAAATTTCTGACTTAACTGCTTTGGTGAAACAATTAGCTACAGGTAACGCACCAGTTGCACAAGCTTGCCAAATCTGTTTAATGGCGGGGCACCTAAGAGATGCATGCCCGATATTGCAAGAGGAGGATACTGCACAACAAGCTAATGCAGTGGGAAATTACCAAGAACAGCCGCAGAGGAAATATGATCCCTTCTCCAACATATACAATCCAGGATGGAGGGATTATCCTAACTTCAGT
This sequence comes from Panax stipuleanatus, assembly GCA_020205555.1. Lineage (NCBI taxonomy): Eukaryota > Viridiplantae > Streptophyta > Magnoliopsida > Apiales > Araliaceae > Panax > Panax stipuleanatus. The sequence continues at coordinate 66,986,826 of CM035116.1, read as the reverse complement.
TATGGGGGTCCTAGGTCGCAGGCGCAAGGGTTTTACCCAATTAAACGCAGTTTCAGCCAAATCAGCCGTAGTACCAACCCAGACCAGCAGCACCAGCCAATCCTAGTGATAGTAGTGTGCATACAAGCCAATCATGTATGACGACAAAGCACATACTTTGTAAACAATCTTATTTATTTATTAATAAAATATTCATTTAAGGCATATAATTATCTACATGGTGCTGTTTTTATAATATGTAAATAACCCATAGTTTTAAGCAATGCTTTTAGAATCATGATGAGATCATGATAATGAGATCTAAATTCTTAGAAAGCTTAAAAACTAAAATAGTTCCCAATTATGGGATTACTAAAATGGGGATTAGTAAATTCGGATAGATTGGTACATATGTTGCTTGCTCATTGGATGAGGATGACTGATCTCATGGTCATTTGTGTGGAGACACTAAAGCAAGTATGTAGGTGCTTATTGGAGAATAAGTTCACTGAACGTGACTCGCTATGGAATACCTAATGGAGTTTTACTCGCCTGTCAATAGGAATTCCTAATGTGATAGTAGTACATGTGATCCTTGGACTTGAGATCATCATAGTATCTTGTATGTAACAAATTATACTTTGACTAATTCCTTAAGGCCTTTTAAGGCATACATAGGGTATGCTTGGGTATAATGAGTTACATATGGAGATAATGAATGATCAATAAAGAATCTACCACCTCTAGTAAAAGAGGAGATATGTCCTATGTGATTCGTTAAATGACAACCCAGGAATCCTTGGCCAAGGTAGAATAAAATTAGAAAGAGGTTTCTAATTTGCATTATTTGGAGTTGTGCATTTTCTAATCGAAATACATATGATTAAATAAATTAAGACTTGACAGTAAATCCATGTCTTATATTTAATTGAGACATTGTATGGTGGAAGGATTGAATTGTACGGTAACTATTAAGTCACAGGTTCTTTTATGATTAATGTTGAAATCTAATTATCTGGAAAGTCGTTGATCGCTAGGGAGGCTTATCCCTATTGTAGAATAAATGTTATTTATTTAAATAGATTATTAGTTTAATTTGTTTATTTAAATAAGATTAGAATTGTTCTAATTGATTTATTCACAACCGGTTTAATATGGAGAACCTAAACGGTCACACCATAAAAGGAAGAAGAATTATTTAAGAAGAAAATGGCATGATAGTAATAATGCATTAAGTATAATTAATTTAATCTATGATGATAGAATAAATTAAATAGCTTAATGTTTATTATTTAATATTTTAGAAATATTAAATATAAATTAATAAGAGGAGTCTTATTAATATTATTATTATTATTATTTTAATTCTAAAGGAGTTTAGGAATTAATATAATATCAGTACTCTCTCTCAATCCTAATAAAGATTAGGATATAAATTAATTAAAAGTATTTAATTAATTAATTAAATAAAACCCTATTCTAATTGGATTAGGAGGGTTAACCTAATATCTATATAAGAGAGTCTTATATCAGAAATAAGGTACGTGAATTTTTCAAGAGTTGGGAGTACACATATTTTATAGAGATAGAAACAAGGGTTAAGCCAATAACCCATCGTACTGAGTTCTTCATCTTCCTTGGTGGATCACCGTTAGAGGCCAAACATTTGGGTGGCTGACATTGATCAAGGGAAGGAGCCACTACAGAGGAATCAAAGGAATCAAAGAAGTAGAACTTGTACCTGAGGAAGCTTGGATCTTCAAAGGTATAATTCTGTTTTTCTCCTTCTTCATTCACTGATAATTGATGCACAAGAATGATCATGGTAATGGGTTTGTATAAATTTTAAAACCTAGTTTTTACGCTTCCGCCCTATTTATGTGATTTGATTGCATGATTGCGTTACGTACAAACCCAACAGTGGTATCAGAGCCAATCTTGTGCTAATTATCAGTCTATGTGATTCCATACATGTATGATATGCGATTGGATCGAGTTCTGGGCAACAAAAATTTTTCAGATTCTGCGAATCTGCGCAGCTGCGCCAGTACAAGGCAATATTGCTGCACAGCTGCGCCGGGTGCTGTTCCTGGTTTTCATGCTGCGCACCTGCGCCGGTTCCCTTTACATTCTTGGCGCAGCTGCGCCACTGGACAGGAACTGGAATTTTTTTTGTTTTATTTAATTAAATGAATGGTTTATTTAATTAATAAAGGTTTAAAATAAAGATGCTTATTTTATATGAAATGAGATTTCAGAATTGCTAAAATTAAAGAGTTTAATTTGGAATTATTTTTGAATGAAATAAAGGAGTTTATTTTTCCAAAAACAAAGTTTAGCAAACTTTTGCCCATTAATTGATATTAATACATATATGGAATGAATTTATTTTCATGAGATGAATAAGTTTTATTGATACGTATGATGATATGTATGGTAATAAAAGGGATTGATTATGGACTATGACCAATGTGATTGGATTTTATTTTGGTTGAATGCTTGAATGAATGAGTTTTATAAAATAGGGTCTGCGTACCTCGTATTCTCTAGTTTTATTCTCGATGTAAATTCTATCTCCTTTCTATGTACTTCCCCTTGACTGCTGATCAAGGTTTCTATTTAATTTTAAATAGTTAATGTAATAGAGATAGTTAGAATTATTTTGAAGAAATTGGAGACCAAGGAGCAAGAAACGCGTGAAAACTCATTTGTATGGAGCCAGGGTTTAAATGTAATAGTTATATTTAAATTTAAATTCTTGCACTCCTAGGTTTGACCTTTTGGTTCACTTGGTGGATCTAGTGAACCAAACTAGAATAAAAGTCCATAATCAATCCGGGTAGAATATAGTATTCTATATTGCATGCTAAATATTATATATATTATATTTTATACAAACATGCTTCGCATGTTTAATAAAATGACACGTATTTTATATATATATGTGCATGCGCGCTTAAAAAGATGAGACAAATAATAACAAACCCTTCAAAGAAATAATATTAAGTCTGAAGCGTTCAAATGATATTTGGAATATCGAACATCGCCTTCTAGCATGATTAGTTAATAAAGTATTAAATATTTAATATGAGTTAATTTGTTGTGCTATCCACAAGGCGAGTATTGAATATTTAAGATGTTAATTAATCACATTTGATGCTTATCAAGAAAATTGAACGATCTAGTCTTGTTGTGCTATCCACAAGGACGAACATATTTCTTTTTTAAATTTATGAAAGTGCTAGGCTGGACTTAACTTAAATCATTTTAGTTCGGATGTGCACACACATGACCATTATGATTTAAGAGGCAAAATAAAAGGAGTTACATGGTGATGTAATTGACAAGAGTTGTCTACCTATTTATTTGTATATCGCTTGTTGTGCTATCTACAAGGTTATATACATTTGAAATGGAGTCCTTAATCTCACTAGCAAATCTTTAATTAGATGTTGCCGAACTATATGAGTGAGGGTAATATAGTTTGATGAAAATAGTGGGAGATACCAATTTAAAATAAAGACCTAAATTTATTTTGGTATGCAAAGTTAATAAAATGAATGTTTGCTAAAATGTTGTCTTTTCACATGCAGAATTTTAAAAATGTCAAAATCACTAATCTCACTACAAAGCATACTTGATGCAAATAAGCTTACCGGCCGAATTATACGGACTGGCTAAGAAATCTGAGAATAGTTCTCACTGCTTAAAAGATTTCTTATATCCTAAACTCACTTGTCCCTGGAACTGTTCTAGAAACAGCATCTAAGGAAGAGATTGCCACCATTGTAAAGTGGCAAGATGATGCATCTGTGGCTCAATGCATCATGCTCGCATCCATGAATAACGAGCTTCAGCGTCAGCACGAAAACATGGATGATCCTACTATGTTGATTCACCTCAAGGAGTTGTATGGTGAACAAAGTAGGACTGCTAGATATGAGATATCTAAGGAGCTCTTCCGATCTCGGATGACCAAGGGCAAAGTGAACATAAAGGAACAAAAAAAATCTGATCCAGCTAGCAAAGGAATGTGCTTCCATTGCAACGAGCCGAGTCATTGGAAGAGGAACTGCAAGAAGTTTCTAGCAGAGAAGAAGCTTGGAGAAGCTTCGACTTCCAATCAAGGTTTGTTTATGATTGAAATTAATTTTTCTGAAAGTCATAATTCTACTTGGGTATTGGATACCGGCTGTGGTTCTCACATATGTAATACTGTGAAGGGACTGGTCAGAAGTAGAAAGCTGAACAAAGATGAGGTGATCCTACGAGTGGGAAATGGAGCAAAAGTTGCTGCATTAGCTGTAGGAACTTATTGTTTAGCAATGCCTTCGGGCAAATCCATTTATCTTAATAATTGTTATTATGTTCCGAATATTATTAAAAATATTATTTCAATTTCTGTATTGGATATGGAAGGTTTTGACGTTATTATAAAGAACAATGGTTGTTCTATTTTTAAAGACGATGTTTTATATGGTATTGGAAATTTGCGAAATGGACTTTATACACTTGACTTACAAGAAAATATATTTCAAATTGAACAAATTAAGAAAAGGAAAAGAGATGATATTAATTATACCTATATGTGGCACTGTAGACTCGGTCATATCAATGAAACAAGATTATCCAAGTTACATAAAGATGGGCTCCTCGAGCTATCTGATTATGAATCATATCCAACTTATGAATCTTGTCTCATGGGTAAAATGACTAAATCTACTTTTAGTGGAAAAGGAGAGAGAGTTACAGAGTTGTTGGCATTGATTCACATAGACGTTTGTGGACCTATGACAACAAGTGCACGGGGTGGGTATTCTTATTTTATTACTTTCACTGATGATCACTCAAGATTTGGATATGTGTATTTAATGAAATACAAATCAGAATCATTTGAAAAGTTCAAAGAGTTCAGAAGTGAAGTAGAGAAACAAACGGGCAAGAGTATTAAGATACTTCGATCAGATCGAGGTGGAGAATACTTAAGCAGTGAGTTTCTCAATTGTCTCAGAGAAAATGGTATAATCTCACAATGGACTCCTCCAGGTACACCACAGTTAAATGGAGTATCTGAAAGGAGAAATCGAACACTGTTGGACATGGTTTGATCCATGATGAGTTTTACCGACCTTCCAATTTCCTTCTGGGGATATGCCCTAGAAACGGCTGCATACCTACTTAACAAGGTACCTACCAAATCCACCCCAAATACTCCATATGAGATGTGGAAAGGGAGGAAACCAAATCTTAAGCATGTTAAGACTTGGGGTTGTCCAGCTTATGTCAAAAAGTTTGAAAATGATAAGCTACAGACTAAATCCGATAAGTGTAGATTTGTGGGATACCCTAAAGAAACGGTAGGGTATTATTTCTATCATCCAACTGATCAAAAGGTGTTTGTTGCGAAACATGCTACCTTCTTGGAGAAAGAGTTTATCCATGAAGGGGTCAGTGGGAGCAAGATATATCTTGAAGAAGTTCAAGAACCACAAGTTACCACGGACCAAAGTCAGGTACCTAACCAAGTAGAAGAACCTACTGTACCACACCCTGTTCGTAAATCTGGAAGAGTACCGAAGATACCTGAGAGGTATGGATTCGTTATAGAGGATGACGATGAGGTACACATCATGAATGATGATGATCCATTGAATTACGAACAGGCTATGAGTAATAAAGACTCAGGGAAATGGCTTGAAGCCATGAAATCTGAAATAGACTCCATGTATAAAAACAAAGTATGGTCTTTGGTTTCACCACCTGAAGGTATTAAACCTATTGGGTGTAAATGGGTTTTCAAGAAAAAGACTAGAGCAGACGGAAAGGTAGAGACCTATAAGGCTCGACTGGTTGCAAAAGGTTTCAAACAAAGATAAGGAGTTGACTATGATGAAACCTTCTCACCAGTAGCCATGCTCAAGTCCATTCGGATTTTGCTTGCGATTGCAGCTTATAACGACTATGAGATCTGGCAGATGGACGTGAAAACGGCCTTCCTCAATGGGAAACTTGAGGAGGATGTGTATATGACACAGCCAGAGGGATTTGTTTCAAAGGTTGGAACAAATCAAGTCTGTAAGCTGCAACGATCCATTTATGGATTGAAGCAAGCTTCTCGTAGATGGAACATTCGTTTTGATGAGACAATCAAAGAGTTTGATTTTATCAAAAACGAGGATGAACCATGTGTATACAAGAAGGTTAGTGGGAGCGCAGTATCATTCCTTGTATTATATGTTGATGATATATTACTGATAGGGAATGACATTCCTATGTTATAATCCATTAAAATCTGGTTATTTAAAAACTTCTCCATGAAGGACTTGGGTGAAGCATGCTATATTTTGGGGATAAAGATCTATAGAGATAGATCTAAAAGGATGCTCGGCTTATCCCAAGGAACGTACATTGATATGATGCTAAAGAGGTTTAGCATGGAAGATTCCAAAAGAGGTCTCACACCGATGAGCCATAGAATAAATCTCTCCAAGAAACAGGCCCCAAAGACACCTGAGGAGAGAGACCGTATGAGTAAGATCCCTTATGCTTCTGCAATAGGATCTATCATGTATGGTATGATATGTAATAGACCGGATGTTGCTCACTCACTTAGTGTAAAAAGCAGATACCAGTTGAATCCAGGAGAAGAGCACTGGAAGGCAGTGAAAAATATCCTAAAGTACTTGAGAAGGACTAAAGATATTTTTCTTGTCTACGGTGGGTCTGAATTAAAACTCGAGGGATTCACGGACTCAAGTTTTCAAACAGACCAAGATGACAGTAAATCTGTTTCAGGGTATGTGTTTACCTTGAACGGAGGTGCAGTGAGTTGGAAGAGTTCCAAGCAGCAAACGGTTGCTGATTAAGTGACAGAGGCAGAGTATATAGCTGCAAGTGAAGCTGCAAAGGATGCTGTTTGGATGAAGAAGTTCATAACTGAACTTGGTGTGGTTCCTAGCATTGGAGAAGCAGTTCCCATATATTGTGACAACACCGGAGCGGTTGCACAGGCTAAGGAACCCAAGTCTCATCAGAAATCTAAACACGTGTTGCGGCGATTTCACTTGATCTGGGAGATCATTGAAAGAGGAGACGTCACCTTGGAGCGTGTGGACTCTCAAGACAACATTGCAGATCCATTTACTAAAGCTTTAACACAATAGCAGTTTGATCGTCACTTAAAGAAGATGGGTGTGAGATACCAAGGCGATTGGCTTTAGTGCAAGTGGGAGATTGATAGTAGTGTGCATACAAGCCAATCATGTATGATGACAAAGCACATACTTTATAAACAATCTTATTTATTTATTAATAAAATATTCATTTAAGGCATATAATTATCTACATGGTGCTGTTTTTATAATATGTAAATAACCCATAGTTTTAAGCAATGCTTTTAGAATCATGATGAGATCATGATAATGAGATCTAAATTCTTAGAAAGCTTAAAAACTAAAATAGTTCCCAATTTTGGGATTACTAAAATGGGAATTAGTAAATCCGGATAGATTGGTACATATGTTGCTTGCTCATTGGATGAGGATGACTGATCTCATGGTCATTTGTGTGGAGACACTAAAGCAAGTATGTAGGTGCTTATTGGAGAATAAGTTCACTGAACGTGACTCGCTATGGAATACTTAATGGAGTTTTACTCGCCTGTCAATAGGAATTCCTAATGTGATAGTAGTACATGTGATCCTTGGACTTGAGATCATCATAGTATCTTGTATGTAACAAATTATACTTTGACTAATTCCTTAAGGCCTTTTAAGGCATATATAGGGTATGCTTGGATATAATAAGTTACATATGGAGATAAGGAATGATCAATAAAGAATCTACCACCTCTAGTAAAAGAGGAGATATGTCCTATGTGATTCGTTAAATGACAATCTAGGAATCCTTGGCCAAGGTAGAATGAAATTAGAAAGAGGTTTCTAGTTTGCATTATTTGGAGTTGTGCATTTTCTAATCAAAATACATATGATTAAATAAATTAAGACTTGACAGTAAATCCATGTCTTATATTTAATTGGGACATTGTATGGTGGAGGGATTGAATTATACGGTAACTATTAAGTCACAGGTTCTTTTATGATTAATGTTGAAATCTATATTATCTGGAAAGTCGTTGATCGCTAGGGAGGCTTATCCCTATTGTAGAATAAATGTTATTTATTTAAATAGATTATTAGTTTAATTTATTTATTTAAATAAGATTAGAATTGTTCTAATTGATTTATTCACAACCGGTTTAATATGGAGAACCTAAAGGGTCACACCATAAAAGGAAGAAGAATTATTTAAGAAGAAAATGGCATGATAGTAATAATGCATTAAGTATAATTAATTTAATCTATGATGATAGAATAAATTAAATAGCTTAATGTTTATTATTTAATATTTTAGAAATATTAAATATAAATTAATAAGAGGAGTCTTATTAATATTATTATTATTATTATTATTTTAATTCTAAAGGAGTTTAGGAATTAATATAATATCAGTACTCTCTCTCAATCCTAATAAAGATTAGGATATAAATTAATTAAAAGTATTTAATTAATTAATTAAATAAAATCCTATTCTAATTGGATTAGGAGGGTTAACCTAATATCTATATAAGAGAGTCTTATATCAGAAATAAGGTACGTGAATTTTTCAAGAGTTGGAAGTACACATATTCTATAGAGATAGAAACAAGGGTTAAGCCAATAACCCATCTTACTGAGTTCTTCATCTTCCTTGGTGGATCACCGTTAGAGGCCAAACATTTGGGTGGCTGACATTGATCAAGGGAAGGAGCCACTACAGAGGAATCAAAGGAATCAAAGGAGTAGAACTTGTACCTGAGGAAGCTTGGATCTTCAAAGGTATAATTCTGTTTTTCTCCTTCTTCATTCACTGATAATTGATGCACAAGAATGATCATGATAATGGGTTTGTCTACATTTTGAAACCTAGTTTTTGACGCTTCCGCCCTATTTATGTGATTTGATTGCATGATTGCGTTACGTACAAACCCAACACCTAGAACGTCCTTGGAGGACATATTCAAGACGTTGATGCAACATACACAACAATTCCAACAAGAGACAGTCTTCCGTCCACAGCTTGGGGAGTCAAATGAGCCAATTAGCCACTATTGTAGGTCAGTTGAACTCTAAAGGTTCAGGGAAGCTTCCAGCGCAAACTGTTGTGAACCCAAAGAAGAATGCCAGTGCTATAACCCTGCGGAGTCAAAAACAGATGGATGCACCAAAGGCTACAGTTGAGTTTGAGAAAGAGCAAGAAAAGGAGGCACCGGTAATACCTAAGGTACACCCTAACCCTCCTTGTCAGACAAATATTCCTCTTCCTTTTCCTCATAGAAATTCTAGAAATTCAAAGAAAAATGAACAAGATAAAGAAATTCTAGAGACTTTTAGGAAGGTAGAGGTGATTATCCTATTACTAGATGCTATTAGACAAGTGCCACAGTATGCTAAATTTTTGAAAGAAATATGCACTAATAAACACAAATTGGAAAACGATGAGAAAGTCACAGTAGGGGAAAATGTATCGGCTGTTTTACAAAGAAAAATGCCACCTAAATGTAAAGATCCAGGCATGTTTACGATCCAATGTAAGATAGGAAACAATAGATTTGAGAAGGCCATGCTAGACTTAGGTGCTTCAATAAATGTGATGCCATTATCTGTTTATAAGTCTCTGAATCTTAGACCTTTGAAAAATACCGGTGTTATTATTCAATTGGCTGATCGTACTAACACCTACCCCCGAGGGGTAGTCGAAGATGTCTTGGTGCAGGTGAAAGAACTAATCTTTCCAGCAGATTTTTACATCGTGGATATGGAAGATGATACTTCCCCGAACCCATCACACAACTATGATCGATGTTCACAACGAGACCTTGACAATGGAATTTGATGGCGAGAAGATCCAATTCAATATCTATGATGCCATGAGGTACCCTAGTGATATCTGTCAGGTTTATGCTATTGATGTATGTGATTCGTTAGTGCAGGAAACTTTTGAACAGATTCAAAGAGATAGTTTGGATGTTGCTATTTCTAGCAATTTGAACATGGATGAGACACATGAATTTGAGCACAGTCAGGACTTGAAGGAAACTGTTGTTGCATTACAGTCATTACCTAAACTCTCAGAGAAGCATGCAGTCCAATTAATTCGACTACATATAACTCATCAAAAGCTATTACCATCTGTGGAACAAGCTCCAATACTTGAATTAAAATAATTTTCGACACATTCAAAATATGCATATTTAGGGGCTAATGAAACTTTACCTGTGATAATTGCTAGTAATCTAACCAAAGCACAGGAGGAAAAGTTATTGAGAGTCCTTAGGGACCACATCATAGTATTTGGTTGGACAATAGCAGACATCAAAGGTATTAGTCCCGCTATGTGCATGCATCGAATTTTCCTAGAGGAAGGAGCTAAACCAACGAGAGATGCATAAAGACGGTTGAACCCATCGATGATGGAAGTAGTGAAGAAAGAGGTGATCAAATTACTTGATGCAGGAATCATCTACACTATTTCCAACAGTTAATGGGTAAGTCCAGTGTTGGTAGTTCCAAAGAAATCAGGTATCACGGTTGTCAATAATGACAATAATGAATTAGTGCCCACAAAGATGCGAACAGGCTGGAGAGTGTGTATAGATTATAGAAGATTAAATGTTCTAACTCGAAAAGACCACTTTCCTTAGCCTTTTATTGATCAACTGTTAGAACGTTTAGCTGGGCAATCTCATTATTTCTTATTAGATGGTTTTTCAGGTTATAACCAGATTATGATCACCCCAGAAGAGCAGGAAAAGACCACATTCACATGTCCTTTCGGTACCTTTGCTTATTGGCAAATGTCCTTTGGACTATGCAATGCCCCAAGTACTTTTCAACGATGTATGGTAAGTATTTTTTTTAGATTTTCTAGAAGAATGTACTGAAGTCTTTATGGATGATTTCACAGTTCATGGTGACTCGCTAGATGCCTGTTTAGATAATTTGACACGTGTACTGGACAGATGCTTAGAAACAAACCTTGTGTTAAATTGGGAGAAATGTCACTTTATGGTAGAATAAGGGATAGTACTTGGACATGTAGTATCAGTCAATGGTTTAGAAGTCGATAAAGCTAAAATTAATATTATATCTGCATTTCCTTACCCCATCAGCATGCGGGAGATACGCTCTTTTCTTGGACATACAGGATTTTATCGCAGGTTTATCAAGGATTTCGCTAAGATAGCATTGCCCTTATGCAAGTTCCTACAAAAAGATGAGGAATTCCAGTTCAATGATGAATTCAAGGTGGCCTTTGATACATTAAAGAAACTGTTGACGTCAGCCCCCATCATTCAACGACCGAATTGGAAGTTACCTTTTGCGATAATGTGTGATGCGAGCAATTATGTTGTCGGCGCCGTCTTGGGCCAAAAGATTGACAAAATTGTCCATGCAATCTACTACGCAGTCCAGAACTTTGAACGCGGCTCAGATAAACTATTCCACAACAGAAAAAGAACTCTTATCTGTTGTATTTGCTTTAGATAAATTCATATCCTATTTACTCGGTACTAAAGTAATAGTTTATTCTGACCATGCTGCTCTCAGGTACTTACTGACCAAGAAGGAATCCAAACCTCGAATCAGAAGGTGGATCTTGCTGCTGCAAGAATTCAACTTGGAAATCAAAGACAAAAAGGGTGCGGATAACTTGGTGGCAGATCACTTGACCAGGATCATTAATGACGAGGAAGCACTACTGTAACGACCCCAAAAATCATACAATAATATTCTCCTTCTCGATCGTTAACAATACAACTTTAATCTAATTTTACATAATTTTCGATATTAAAATCACTAAAAATACGGAATATTTAAAACTTTTATAAAATCTTTCTTTATTGCCCTGAATCGCAACCTTTACATTACATCTCTTCAATTAAAATCTATATCATGAATCGTTACAATAAAATGACTATACAAGTCTTACATCATAAAGCAATATCCATATACATCGGATAGCTCAACTTACAATTTAACAATCATGTTACATTTAAAACAATTACATTACTCATCTAGAATAAATAATTTCTTGCATCGCTAATGATCTTAATTAAAGTTTAACTAGCACGTATCATTACCTTGCATCCTTGACTTGCAAAAATGGTTATTTGCAAGAGTGAGCTCGACAGCTCAGCAAGTTCTAACAGTTTTTATGCATCACATAGCACATAATAACATGCTCAACATACATCTCATAATAATTAAAGTAACATGGCATACATGCTTTAATTCACATAACAAATATAAAGATTGAGTTCCTTACTCAATCAACATTCTTTAATCAATCAATGTAGTCATAAATTGACTTTAACATTCATACTTACAACATATATAACATATCATGCTCTTTGCAATACAATTTAAAATAGTTCATCAAGTTCACGTAGAAAATAGGAACCGAAAGACTTGCCTGGCTCGTAAATTACCAATTACCGACAAATAGCTTATAATAATCTACTTCATCAATCCTACACATGTATTACCATACGCATCAACTATTAGTCACCTAGCAACGCTTAACAAATGTCTAAGTAAATTCTACTTTATACTTTCTAATTTATACTTCGTAATTTTCTTCCATTTAATCGTTTGACACTCATTGTCAAACTTATGTATAATTAACAACATAAGTTAATTACCACATAGTTAATCATCATAGTTAGTTAACCACTTTAGGTTAACTCATTCCTCTTTAACTACTAAGTTAATAATTAATCATATCACATAATCACATTACGTAATCATATAACTTCTCACATAATTAATCAACTAATAATTACATACTCATATTAAATTATAATTAAACGAATTATAATTTAAATATCCACTTTAATCAAATTATAATTAAATCAATTATAATTTAAATGAAACAATTACTTAGATTATAAATAATCCATTTCAATTCATGCACTAATTAAATTATAATCATAATTTAAATTACACTTTTACCTTAATTATAATTATTTCAAATTATAATCACATATCATATTAAGTTATAATTAAACAAATTATACTTCACGTTAAACATTTACTTTGATTAATCAAACTATATTATTATAATTTAACAATTATAATTTAAATTATACCTTTACTATAATTATAATTATTCAAATTATAATTAAACATTATATTATTAATATAACTCATTACTATTATTTAACATTTTAAGGTATGCTAACATGTCATCAATTATCACATAAACTTAGCTTTTCAAAATACACAAAAAAAACAAAGCTTTCTTTTCTGCATACCCGCCGCTGGGGCTGGGGTTCTAGACTTAGCCAGGCCCGCCGGGGCGGGCCCCCTCCAGCGGTTCAAGTTATGGTAGCGAACTGTGCAGAGAAAAGTCCAATTTCATTTATTTCTCCACACCAAATTCCACTTCCAGTAAATAGAATTCATAATCACTTTATATAAAAACATAAATTCTAACTCCTAACATGTCTTAACACATGAAATCATCAAAACACACCATTTAAAACAATCAATTTCATGATTTTTGAAGAAAAACCATTGATACGTGTTCTTGATGAAATTGAACACTGTAATTTTATTTTTAAAACGAAATACACAATTCAAAACATACTTGAACACGTTCCTTGACAAATTAACAAAATCCTCAATCAATTTGTACAACAATGTACCATAAAACTTAAATTTTTGATTTTAAAGAAAACCATATAGTTTCAAAATATATTCAATGTAACTTCTTGATAAACATGAATCCCTCATGTTCATCATATACACATGGATTAAACATCCTAATTAGCATATAAAGCAATTATAAGCATATTTGACACAATTCATATATACAATTTCATGTTTACACTAACTTTTCATGATAACTCAATTTATAGAGGACTCAATCATGAAGAACATCAATATAAAATCTCTAAACTACAAGATTAGAGATTATACCTTGGCTTAGTGAGTAAGAAGAATATCATGATAAGGTTGAACAAGGACTTTTTCTCAAAGCCTTCCTCATTTCCTGCTCTTCTTATCTCTTCTTCTTCCTTCTTTTCTCTCTATCTCTAGGTTTTCTGTGTTTTCTTTCTACATAGACTAACCTTTTGTTCTAACAGCTAACTCTTTTGTTTTCTAAAGTAACGTAGTTTTTTAGCATACAGCTAATATGATATATATTATATGTATAATTATATAATATATATAACTCCTAAGCAATTAAACCACATACTTAATACCATAATTGCAATAAGTTACAAATTAAATTTGAAAAGCCCTCAGGCTTGTTTGGCAAAACAAGTTATTTTTAAAAAATTAATTTTTAGTAGTTAAGGTCTTGTTTGGTAAAACATGATTAAAACAAAAGTAAGGCCTTGTTTGGTAAAACCTTTTAAAAACAGTTTTAAGGGCGTTGTTTCGGTAAAACTAATTTAAAAGCCCTTTTTATTCTTTTAATAAATCCTTTAACACATCTTTTAACGTTATCCTTTAATTAATCAAATCTTAACATTCTAATTTAATTAATTAAAAGTCTAACATCAATTAATCACATAAAATTATCACATAATTATAATTACTCGCTAGTTATAATTTCATGTAACAATTATCACATAACTTCATCTAATTTAATTATCCCAATTAAATTAGAACTATAACATAAAATTATTACATCAATTAAATTAAATATTAAATATCCATTTAATTAATATGTTACACTTAATTAAATCACTTCACCATAATCACATAATTATTTATTTAACTCAATAAATAATTCAATTAAAATATTTATTTACTTTAATAAATATTAAAATTAATATATACAATTCTCTTCACATCAATTTACATATTTCATAATATATGACACGTATACACATACTCGTACTTGAACATCTTAAAATAAGAATTTTATTTATTAAATTCTCATTTATAATGTCTTAAAAAATCCGGGATGTCACAACTGCCATTACACGACATGTTCCCAGACGAGTATCTATTGTCCATTGGAAATACAACGCCCTGGTATGCCGACATCGTAAATTTTTTGGTAAGTGCTTATGTACCAAGTGAAGTTTCTAAAGCCTAGAAAGAAAAACTTAGGAGTGATGCCAAACATTATGTATGGGACGGCCCATACTTGTGGAAATTTTGTGCTGATCAGATAGTTAGATGATGTGTACCTGAAAATGAAATACAGTCTATTTTAACTTTCTGTCATTCCTATGCCTGTGGAGGTCATTTTGGACCTAAGAGAACGTCACATAAGGTGCTAGAGAATGGTTTCTTTTGGCCTTCTATTTTCAAAGATTCTTTTTTTTTTTGTAAATCATGTGAAAATTGTCAAAAGACTGGTAATTTATCTCAAAGGAATCAAATGCCACAAAACCCTATACTAATTGTATAAATCATTGATGTTTGGGGTATTGATTTAATGGGACCGTTTTCTGTTTCTTTTGGATTTTTTTACATATTATTGGCAGTTGATTATGTATCCAACTAGGTGGAAGCTAAAGCCACTCGGACTGATGATTCTAAAGTTGTTGTAGATTTTGTCAAGACTAACATTGTTGTTAGGTTTGGAGCACCACGGGCCACCATCAATAATCGCGGAACTCATTTCTGCAATAGGGTTTTAGCCGCTTTGTTGAAGAAGTACAACGTTCTTCACAAGGTATCTACATCCTACCATTCGCAAAGCAATGCCCAGGAAGAGGTCTCAAACCGATAAATCAAATCTATTCTGGAGAAAGTAGTCCACCCCAACAGAAAAAATTAGAGTCTGAGATTAGAAGACGCATTATGGGGCTATAGGACGGCATACAAAACCCCGATAGGTACGTCACCTTACAGGCTCGTGTACGGGAAACCATGCCACTTACCTGTAGAGCTCGAACATAAAGCTTTCTGGACGATCAAGCAGTGCAATATGAACATGGATCAAGCTGGTGTCAATAGAAAGCTGCAGTTACAAGAACTCGAGGAGTTACGGACCGAAGTATACGAGAGTTCTAAGCTGTACAAAACTAGGTCAAAAGTTTTTCATGATAAGCAGCTCTTGCGAAAAAATTTCACAGTGGGACAGAAAGTCCTTTTGTTCAATTCAAGATTGAAGCTTTCCAGGAAAGTTGCGCTCTCGCTGGGAGGGACCAGTTATCATCTCTAATGTTTTCCCTCATAGTGCAGTTGATATCCAAAATCCGAAAATAGGAAATGTATTCAAAGTGAATGGACATAGGTTGAAGCCGTTTCTGGATAGCAATCAAATAGAGGAAATTGAGGTCGTGACGCTGATGGAGCCAACATTTGGATAATTGCTAGGCGTCGAGTAGAGCCAACGACATTAAACAAGGGCAGCTAATTGGGAGGCAACCTAAATTTCTTAAACCCATTAGTAGCTTTTATCTCCATTTTGATATGTGTATATATATATATATATATATATATTACAATATCATATGCCTAGTATAATTAACTCCTAAGGTACATCATGATTCAATGCAGAAGGTGGTAGGGAAACTGATCAAGCAAAGCAAAATCAGCAATGCCACAAGGCTGGCGCGAGTCGTGCCCAAAGGAAGCATGACACGGCGCGAGGCGAGCTACACCACCAGCATTTGACATTCACCAAGTCCCCATATGGCACGGGGCGTGCCACCATTGGCGCTGGGCGAGCTGTACATCTAGCAAAAATCAGGCATGTCAAGCCGTTCAGACGCGGGACGTGCCACCATTGGCGCGCGGCGCTTTGCAGGCACCGGACGCGCTGAACTAGGAGCGGGGTGCGCTAGCATTGCAAGGAAAATGCCTCCAGACAACATGCCCGCACGGGCCACGCTACATGGAGGAATGACCTGGTGCAGGGTGCGCCGGTCGGTAGTTTCCAATTTTAAAAAGGGTTTTAAACCTTATTTTTCCTTGCCAACGCCTAATCTAATTCTAATTCCTCTAATCCTAAACCAAATAAAATTCGTCTATTCTACTTCTACCCTTACACAAATGTCCTAAACCTAACCCAAGTACAAAACCCTCTTTCCCAAATCCAATCTTACTTCTACTTTCTCTCTACATATAAACCCAATCCATCCATACACTATCATCATCAAATTTGTCCATCACCACCCACTCCCGAATCTTTTATGCAGCTAAAAGACATCATCAATACGGATTAGGAGCAAGCGAGTAAAAAGGACTTTGATTGCACACACATCCAATTGACAAAACAATCAAGAGGTAACAATAGTTTTCATTGAAATTAAATTGTTCTTGTCTAAGGAATCATATTTTTTTCATTGAATTACTTAAGAATCGCATTGGACCCTTGGGTTACTAAAGACCCAAGGTTGATTTATATTGGTTGTTTTTTGGGATAATTGCTATTATAAACTGTACTAAGTTTAGGGGAGAGACTTTGTCGCCCACCGAGTGTTCGACGATTTGCTTCAACAGGTTTTTAAAGGCTATCTTCACCTTTTGACGTCCAATTCAACGCGCAAGCTTCCCTATGGCATCCAAAAAGCCAGAGACTTCATCTTCAAGGGCTCCTCCCCAATATGACACCACTCGATTTGTGAGTGAGGGTACGTCGACACGCTACGCCAAAGTTATCAATAAAAAGACTTTGGTACTAGAAAGGGGAATAAAGCCGGATGCAAACCTCGACGACGACATGTCACAGATGATAGAAGAGCGTGGGTGGTTTTAACTGGTCGTGCAACCTAAGCCAGCGGTGATCAATATCCTGAAAGAATTCTATGCCAACGCCATAGATCATTTGATCACGTGGTTTTGGTTCGAGGCAGGACGGTGTCCTTCGATGCAGAGGCGATCAATGATTATTTTGGGGTGAAAACACTACAGACAGACCGCTAAGAGGATCATCTTCCAAATCTCGATGAGATCATAGAGCGGCGCTGCAAGCTAGGCACTCAGTGGGTCACCAGAGTGGGCACCGTCGAGAAGATATTTTTTCCACACTTTGCCTTGAGCAGATACGACAAAGCTTGGTATGCCTTCATATGCCCCCAACTTATGCAAACGCGTCATTAAAATGACATCACTAAAGAACGGGCCTGACTACTTTTTGGTATTGTAACTAATGAGGAAGGGTCCAATAATGAGGTCGAGATTCTGAACGTAGACATCGAACGGTGCATTCAGGAGTCCATTGCACGATCGCTGAGGGGAGGAACCACAGGTGTGTTGCTACATGATTTCCTGATCACTAACCTATGTAGAAAGGCGGGAGTTCAATGGCACCCCTCTGAGCCGATCATCCAGCCTATGGCCATCATTGACCATCCTACGATAGAGTCCTACAAACTATGGACAGGGGCACAGTCACATCCGCGAAGAGAGAGGTTTATCATGATACCGACATCCACACCACCCCCATCTCCACATCAACCAATTGAGCCGATGTCTGATGTGGATGAAGCAATTTCGCCCCCAGAGTCGCTATCCACTTTTTAGCGACACAGTCAGGAACGAAGTATGCGACTTGCCCAATGTCAAGCTTCTATGCATATATACAACGTGAGGGCATTCACTACAGTAGCTGATGCCTTCTCGCGTTTCTCTCCGAATGATCCAATCCAGATGCCCAATCCTCCAGTCCTGCATACTTACCCTCCACAAGAGGATGACAATTCTGACGAGTTTTATCTCAACGCTTAGGGAAGTCCTCGGTTTTCAATTTTATATATACCAAGTAATGAGGACATTCCTTGATTTAAGTGTGGAGGGGGAGTAAAATTTAATTTTTTTATGTTTTAGCATATAATTTAGGTTGCATTTAGAGTAGATTCTGTTCGTATACATCTTATAAAAATAAATCAAAAATAATGCATTCATTAGGATTTTGTCAGAAGATATATGCATATAGGATCATACATACAGATTGAGCAGTACTTCAAGGTAATGAAATACATGGTTGATGATTTTAAATTTGCACTGAATCTTGCATAAAATTGAGCTTCATGATCTGATTAGTTTCAAACATAATAACGTTATTGCATGATTGTAGTTGTCTCTCAAATTTCAAGCACACCAATTAACTGTGAGTAGTGATTAGGAATTCATATGTATTAGGAACACGGACACTTATTTAATCACAGATAAGAGATAAAGTATTGGCTGAAACATAAGTTTGGGGGAATTAAGGCTCAGAAAAGAAAAAAAAATAATGAAAGAAGAAAAAAAATGAAAAAAATTACTTATGAAATAAAAATTGATTTAGTTTGATCTCGTGGCCTTTGTTACTCGGACAAGTAAACCTTAGGGGATGTCTTAACACATAGCTCCCTAAAGCCTTTGAGTTTGGGAGTCGTTGGCCGAAAGTCCGTTACACGGGTGACATTGAATAGCCTAAGGGGGTTGAACATTGCACAAATTAGAAAAAAAAATATTTGGTGGGATGGAGCGTTAAAACGCACCCACAACGCATGAGCTTTGATGTTTATTTTGTTATTGCTTATTTAGCCGAATTTTTGATATACTTATGTGGATGCCATGATTGTGTATATGTCTGTGCTTGAGTAGGTTGTTTGTTGGGAATAATCTTATGAACTACTTTGAATTACTGATATATAATGAAACACACACACACGAGAGAGAGTTAGAGTCATGCATGTGATATGATGATGTGAGAGTCTATGATTGGTCATGAGTGAAGATGGATTGTGAGCTTAAGTGTTCATTCGTAAGAAGTATACAACCTATGTTTGCTTACTGAGATTTCTGCTCGATTTTGTTAGGTTGAATTCATTCTGTTAAGTAGTTTGCATTGTGTTTGCTGAAGGACAACAATTGTTCAAGTTTGGGGGTATTTGATAAGTAGGTTTTTATACCTACTTAATAGGTATTTCTTAGCTTGTTATATTGCATTTACTTAAGTATGCTTGTTACTTTTCAAATGTTTTGTGTTAATATGCAGGAATGGAGAATGATTGGACAAACGAGGATTAAAGGAGCAATTTTAGGCTTGATGACTGACTGGTGCGGGGCGTGCTGCAGATATAAAAGAACCGGCACGGGCTGCGCCCCATAGATGACTTGAGTCCCTGCCGAGCCAGCGCGGGGCATGCCAGGATGCTTAGGAGACCAGCGCGGGGCGCGCTGGACGGACGGACTTAACATATTTTAAGTGTTTTAATTACAAAGTTGATTAGGATTAGGATTGTAGTCTTGCCTTATTAGACTAGGGTTTTGTTAGTCTATATATATCAGTTAAATAATTATTAATTATTTAGTATATTTTTTTAAAACCTTAGTATTATTTTTTAAATAATTTATAATCATTTAATATGATTTTTAGAATATTTAAATCATTTTTAAATAATTACATATTATTTATAAATGATTTAATTAATTAATTTTTTAATTATAAAAATATTTAGAGAATTTATGTCAAAATATTAAAAGCTAATTATTATAACTTAAAATAATTTTTAAAACTTAATTTATTAATACTTAATAATTATTTTTATTTATTTTAATTAATTTTTACTCTGTCCGTCGCTATAGGTCATAGGCGATAGGAAGCGGCGCTATAGGTGTTCTTCAGCCTAAATAACAGCCTTGGTCTAGGCCGAGTGGTCACTTTGACTAAGCTTGTTCTTTAAGCTTGTTACGATTCTGGGTTTTTAAGTGCTTCAATGGTGTAGTGTGTATGTAATACTACAATATGATACTAATTTTGAACTTTAACCATTACATATCAGAAGGTTATTAAGGCTTAAAGTAGTTGTTAGAGCTGTTCTTGGGTTTCTGGGCAACCCAGAATGTCGGTCAATGACTTTGTGGTTCAATTATCTTCAATTCTGTGTATTAGATGTGTGTTTTGATTGTTGCAGTGTGTAGTCTATATGTTATAGCTCAACGAGATAGCACCGATTTGGACCGAGTAACATCCTAAAGTAACGATCTAAGTCGGTCAAAGTATTGTCAGAGACTGTTCTTCATGTTCTTCATTTTCTGGATTTACCAGAAAACGAAACCGTGAATGGTCAACGGGTTTTGACCATTAATTCTAGTCATCCTATGTATTTATCATGTGTTAAAGTGTATCATACTTGTAGTTTACATGTAAGGGTATAATAACATAACACTTAGCTAGCTTAACAACACATAGAGAGAAAGATACAAGCTGGTCAAACTGCGTTGCTCGACTGTTCTTGAGATTTCTGGGTAACCCAGAAATCAGGACTTCGTGATCGGTCAACCACCTTTGACCACTTATATCTTTCATTCTGTTAATCCAATGAACTTGATTCTTGTTCTAGCTTACTAAGCTCATATAATACTACAACTAGCATACAATTGACAGACCTAAGCATTAACACATGAAGATCTACGGGCTCTGACATTAGGCTGTCAGTCCTGTTTTAACAAAATTTTCAGATTGCTTAAAACACCTTTTTGATGCATCTAAATGTTATGGAAACATGATCTATCAACCCAGAACACTTACTAACATGTTATTACACATAATTAAATAACATAACAACAAATCTAACAAAGCATCAAAGATCTAAAGTACAATTAGGGTTTATACCTTTGTTGAGCAAAATTTGCTATCTAAGCTTTTATTCTGATCTTACTATTGTTAGGGCTTTTTATGGTAGGTATTATGAGTGTATTGGTGAAGAATTTCGTAGGTTTTAGTGTTGCTAGAGGCTGCTATTTATAGAACTAGTAAATTAAGGTTTTTAGGTCTTTTTTCCATATTTGCCTCCACAAATATCCTAGCTTGTGTACTTGTGCTACTATGACAAGCTGTTTAGTGGCCAGATGAAATAAGATTTCGAATTGTGGTGGTGGCACATGCTTGTGAACAACTTCAATTTGGTTAGTAAGCTAATCTTGCCCTAATCCTCACTATTGTGATTTAGTGTTTTGATTTTTCTATTTAGGATAACTTAGTGAAGTTATTAACACCTAATTTAAGTTTAGTTAACATAACTAGGGTTTAGGATAACCTAATTAGAGTTAGTACTTCTTAATTAGGGTTAGATTTTGAATTTAGGGTTAGAGTTTCTAAATTAGGTTTAAGGTTTTCTAATTTAGCATTAGGGTTTCTTAATTTAGGATTTGTCTCATAATCTAGACGAAGCACGACAAAGCGTTTTATCCATGTAAGCACGACAAAGCAGCTTGATAAAATAATATACCGAAAAGTCCAAATACGAAAGAAAATTTTTATGCACGACATTTTTTGGAGAAAAATAATTTTGACCGAAGTCTTCAATAGAGTATATAATAACATAATACACATTCAGAACGAAGAGATTTTATTGATAAATGAAGAATTTACATAACCGAATCTTATTAGGGTTTTGGGATTTCGCAGCTACTGCGTCCTAGACAGTTATGTTAAACATTCTGGCAGTTCGGCGATTGGGTTGTGTCGGTCCACCAATCATCAGCTTGTTGCCTCCTCCTTGATGGCCGCTCCCTCCGCTGCTTCTTTTCTTCGGGCAGTCTCTGATTTGATGCATAGTCGAGACACAAGCAAATCCTCTTTTATCTTCTTCGGCTTTGGGCTGTTGGTGAAATGTGCCCCTCTTGGCCGCAGTTGTAATAGACACTGCGTCCTTTTCACCATTCTCCTTGGTGGTTCTTCCCACATCTTGAGCATCCCTAAGGTCTCTTCTTAAACCCTCCTGAATTGTTTCCCAACTAATAATTGTTTCTATTGTTGTTGTTGTTGTTATTGTTATTATCCCATTTCCTCTTTCCCAGATTACTTCCCCCGCTGCTACTTCCTCCCCGGCTCTCCCCTCTGGTATTCTTGTTCTTTTTTTCCTTGTTGTACTGACTCAAGGCCTCAATACCCCCTTCCGCAATGATGACCTTCTCCAATAGTGCGGAGAACGAGTCGATTTGGAGAACTGACACCTTGTTGAAAAACTAAGGTTTTAGTCCTTGTTCGAAGCGTCTGGCTTTCCTTTCTTCAGTCTCTACCTGGTGTGTTGCAAATCGGGGCGAGCTTATTGAATTTAGCCGCATATTGCGCCATCGTCATCTCCCCTTATTTTAGTTCTAGGAACTTCACGTCCATCCTATTCTTCGTGCTCTTTGGGAAGTAATTCTCGAAGAACAAAGTCTTAAACCTATCCCAGACTATGGTTCCTTCTCCTGCTCTCTGTTGATTGGCCTCCCACAAATAATTTGATTCAACCCTCATCATGTAGGTAGCGAACACAGTCTTCTGATCTTCACCCACACGAGCAATGGCGAAGTCTTTCTCTATCTCCTTGATCCAAGTCTGCGCCTCAATAAGGTTGGTAGTACTCGCAAATTCTGGAGGTCCTACGCTCCTAAAGTCTTTGAAGTTATTTATAGGTGTCGCTTGGGGATTGGGGTGAACGGGTTCATTGTTCCTTCCCCAAAAAACTTCTCCTAACAAGTCAACTAATCGTTAAATAAGGTCTACTTGCTCTTTCTCATTATTGAACGACTCCTCTGGTGCAGTTAGTCTACGTCTTGGCGCCATTATCTGCATCACAAAATTTCATTCTTATTATCTAATTATATTACTTAAGTATTTCTTTAATGCAAAAGGAATAAAATTTTATAACGCATTTTCTAAAATAAGGACATTTATACTCATATGCCAAACCATTACATCGATATGATCATTCCTAGCATAATTCTATAAATGTCAACATCTTGGGGAAAAAATTATTGTCATACTACCCCTCTAACATAAGTCTACTCGGGGTTTACTTTACTATCTCATATCTTATACAAAAGATTAGGATTACATCACAATATATACATCACATAAAAAAATAACTACTACTACTACTAAACTAATAGATCTCTGCCAAACATCCCGTGCTCCACAACGCTCTGATACTCCACCTGAGTCATGTGAGCCATCATGTCTCTAATCAAGGTGTAACGGGTCTGTCCCTGCTCCGCCGGATAATGGTACATACCATCGATCAACCTCTCCATAGCTGTGCGAAAAGCATAGCCCATTCGGTTCATCTTCCTCTTCTTGCACCTAGTTTCATCCTCTTAGTCCTTAGCTCTACCATTGGCTTCCTCCCACTTCTCCTTGTAGTGAATCCTTTCCATAACTTCCAGCTCAAGTTGAGTGCGAAGAGCCTCCTTCTCAGCTTTCTCACTCAACTCCTTCTGCTCGGACTCTTCCAGCTCACCTACTAGTTCCACATTCCTAGCTATCAAACGGTGAAATAAGGTTCCCATCTGAATTCCCGTTTCTTTGCGATAGGCTATCTCCACCTCCATCTCTTGCATCTCCAACTTCCTCCTATGGTCGTCATCCCTCAGTTGTTGCAACTCAGTCTCTCTCACTTGAGCCTCAGCCTCTAGCTCCTCTACTAGACAATTTAACTACAAAATTGGCTCCTCATACTCTCCTAACATCATGTCCTCGAATGCAGCCTCTTTAGAATCTTCCACGGGCTCGTCCTCCATAGGTTCCTCCTCGGGATCCGACTCCAACTCTATCTCATCCTGGTCGTAAAACTCGAATGGTGCTACTGCCTAAACGGGTTCGGCTACCAAAGGTGCCTCATACACTACGTGTATATCACGTGGCTTTTCCTCTACTACTCTTTTGGGTCCTCCCAAGTCCGTCATCTTACAACTACAACACAAGATAAACAAGCAATAAACTCCATTAGAATGTTAAATAAAATATAAGTGCATTGTATAGAATTAAAATATATTTCATAACACACTAAGTCTCTAGGAAAACTCTATATAAGTTTTATCTCCTTCTATCTTATAAGTTTTTTCTAAGGTTATAGTCTATAGATTCTCGCTCCTAAGGTTTATAACCTAATGCTATGATACCAACCTGTGACGCCCCCAAATTCAGACACTCATATCTCGAATTCGGTGCATCACGATATAATACTAATAACATACTAAAATCTCATGCAACGAAATAATAGAATAATTTACATTGATTTAATATAAATATTCGCGTTCCACGGTCTCGCAACCATGAATAACTTAAAATATAACTTAAATACTTAACTTAAACATAAATTAAGTTCATTACAACATAATAATAATAAACTTCTAGCATAGAGGACTAAATCTAATCCATAGCCTTGCCATTTCCCTTATCTTTGTCTGAGGGTCCAAATGGCTCTACCTTGAATGAAATGTTTTATGGAAAGCAAGAATGAGCAACAATTTTGCTCAGCAAGTAATATAATAATAAGGGTGAACAGTTATAAATTTTGAATCTCAAGGGTATAACGGTAAATGATAGTTGAAGAATAACAAGGAGTATCAATAGTTCTAAATAAGAGTCGTTATAGACCGAAAGATATCATCACGATTTAAAAGTTTAATATTTTTGAAGTTCAAGAATAATGAACACTGAGTAGTCACTATAGACTAAGAACTCCTACAAGAATCAACAGTATTAAACTGATTATCTAATAAAACAAGTACAATAGGTGATCAGCCTGAAGTACCCTACGTTATGCATAACATTCAAAACATGCTAGTATGTGCGCGCGTCTGTTCCCTTACAGTTATATAATTTCCCCTTCAATGAGGGTTGTTCATCTCAGTAGATTTATAAGAGTCCGCACCAAGTCAATTGGTTTAAATAGCTTTCTAACACATGATATTAGTCTAGCCAAAACAAATGGCTTAGACAACCCTTTTATAATGCATTTAGGAACAATTTATGAGTTCAATGCTTACAACATGATTCATATAATATAGTTTTAACTTTAAACCAAACTTTAGAGTATGAATAGTATTTTTCAAGATTCTGGATAACACAAAGGTTATTTCATAAAATGGTTACAAGATCAATAACTATATTTGCTCAAATATATAATGATATAATGGTATAGCAATAATTAGAAGCTTGCACAAATGAAATAAAGTTTAGGTGCTTGCACAATATCTAGAGTTGTGTAAGTTAGAGAACTTGCCTGAACTGCTGCTTACTATTTAACTTTATGATTCTGCTCTTTGGATAACCTACATCAATCATTCGACATCCAAATAATTAATCCCTACTTAGTTATAATAATTGATGTAGGCCTAACTGCAAAACTCTCCTATTTAGAATTATAACAGTCCATTATGCCTGAATTACTACATCATGCTAATTCCTAACATGGTGATAGTCGTTGGATTCCACCATGATTATTCTTTTTAGTCCTCCTAATTCATGGATCAATCACACTTGGACAGACTTTAATAAGTTTTGTAAAGATTTAACAGTGATTAGCAAGTCTGGTGAATGAATTTTTTAGTATTTGGTCATTCTGCAGGAGTGGTCTACGATTTATAGGCACTCCACGATTCGTGAGAGATCCTCTTCTGTTGGTCGCGTTCACTCCACGATTTGTGAGACGTCACCTTCTGATGGTCGAGTTCACTCTACGATCTGTGAAAGATCATCTTCTGATGGTCAGGTTCACTCTACGATCTATGAGAGATCACCTTCGGGTTCACTCCACGATCTGTGAGAGATCACCTTTGGGTTCACTCCACGATCTGTGAGACATCACCTTCGATTTCACTCCACGATCTGTGAGAGATCACCTTCGGGTTCACTCCACGATCTGTGAGAGATCACCTTCGGGTTCACTCCATGATATATGAGAGATCACCGTCGGGTTCACCCCACGATGTGTGAGAGAGTTCCACAATTAAAGTGAGGCCATACCATGATCTATGGTTTGGTTTATGGTCAGACTCCACAATCTGCGAGTAAATCTAAGATCGTGGGGTTCAGTCTAAGGTTTTTGAAACCAACCAAACGTCTTGGTTTGGTGTTGGACTCCACGATCTGCAGAGTCAGTCTACGATCATGGGGCAAGTTTACAGTTATTTATTTTATTACTACGACTGCAGACTAAGGCATAATATTACAAAACTCAATGGTAATTATTGATACATGCATATTAATGGGTGTATGGGTATTTGAATGATTTCGGTATAGCATCACCACATTTAATCAAATTAACACCTTCCCTTATTTATACTAGAGTCCGGACGTAATTTCACTGTTAGCCTTCATGGCCTGCATTATTCATTAGCCTAGGGCATCATGTTCCTTCTTCACTGCTGATATAGTTTTTAAATTCATCTTAGTTTCATATGTTATACTCTCTTTTAGTTCGGTTTATGTTGTTTACATAACGAACTCTCACTAGCATGCATATTTCTCTATAACTTATTTGCAGAAGGTTAAGTTAACAATATAGGGTCAAAGGGATGTGTACCTCTTGACGTTTTCCTTCTACTGACAAAACACTTGGGTAAGCTACTACTAGTCCCTCTCTTCCTATCTCTTCTGCCCTTCGAACTGCAAGAGCTCCTCTAGGGTTCTTTATATCTCTCAACTCACTAAATTTCTCTCTAATGCAGAGTATATGATTTTAGCAATCCTTATAAGATGAATAATGGTCTCTATTTATAAGAAAACTTTTGTCCAAACATTGCTCATTACCCAATGGTAAAAGTGGAGTTGGTGAAAAGTTTCCACTAACCAACACTATTCATAGTACTACTAGCCATTGGGCTACACCATCATTGCCACCACATGGGTCTTGCTTGTTAGTTTTTCTAAGGCACAAAATCAGCATTCTTAGGCCATGGGGAGGGGTGGTTCGGTTGGGAGGGGTGCACTATCCCTATGTCACATTTTTATTTCTTTTGTACACCATGTTACCTTACTGTCTCTTAATTGTATACATACACACACACACACACACACCCCCCCCCTATACACTCATAGATTATGTAAGTATACTACCCCTTTTTTTACCACATTACACATTGGGCTAGTCCTAAATTAAATTTAGGCTAAACACATATACTAGTATAATAACTTTATTGGGCTACCAATTCATATAAATTGGACTCCCAACTTAATTACTTGGCCATATATACTAACACTTGTAACTCATTCATATTGGGCTTAGTATACCCATAGGTCCAATACATTATTAAATCATCCTTTAATTAATTCAATTAAGAAATTATTTATGCCACACAAGGCTTAACACTTAAGCTTAATTAAGCTTATCATTATCATCAACATACTTCTTAATCATTTCATACTTGATTCAATTTATATTGAATTATTAATCACATGACACACACACACACACACACACACACACACACACACACACACACACACACACACACACACATATATATATATATATATATATATATGCACACAAATAATTGCAATCACTTTTTTTAAAAATTCTAAATTTATTTATAAAACTTTTGGGTATTATATATGTGGTGGCCAGCATGGCCGATGCGGATTACGACAATGTCGTAAGGCAAATGTAGTCCAGTTCTAGTAGCTGTGTAAATATTTGTGAAGCTAGGTAATGACGTAAAACCCTCTTTTGTATAATCAAAGGATAGTCTTTTGTAAATCCCAATTTTTGGAAAGCAATTACGGGATAGTATTATAAATGGCTACGGCTATGTAACGAAGAATGTTGTAGTATTATACTATAAGAAGAAGCATTTTAATATAAGAAGTTTATTGAAATGTTTGGCAATGTGTTTATGTTATTATTATTTATGAATAATAACCAACAGAAACAAGTAAATAATAACGAAACTGTATTTACGTTGACAGGAAATGCCGCCAAAAAGACGAACGAGAAACCAAGAAACAAAGACAAGTAATGTGGAGGAAGAAGGTGTTCAAAATCCCCGATGTAAGGATTTGTTAACTTAATGACTGCAGCCTTTAATGGGGCTGGAGGAGGTGTAAGAATAAATCCTGGGGGAGTAGTCGGTACTACCTTTAAGGATTTTAAAAGCGTAGGTTCACCAGAGTTCAACGGAACTACGAATCTAATAGCTGCTCAAGCTTGGGTGAAAGAAATGGAGAAGACATTTGTGATAACAAATGTTCGAGAAGAGCAAAATATTCCTTTTTCTACATACGTGATGAAAGAAGAGGATAACTTCTTGGTGGGACGGGAACTAGGGTAGAGCTGATGTAGAAAATGCTACGTGGGAATAGTTTAAGAAGTTTTTCTTAGAGAACTATTTCCCCACGAGCATCCAAAGTAAGATGGAAGTCAAGTTCCTAGAGTTGAACAAGGGGAATATGACTGTTCCCTAATATTCTGCCAAGTTCAATGAACTGGTGAGGTTAGCGCCACATCAAGTGTACTCGGATGAGAGGAAAACAAGGAGGTTTGAGCAAGGTTTGAAACTTTGGCTCTATAATAGTGTTTTTGTTTTCCAAAGTGAGATCATTGGATCAGTATTGGAAAAGGCAATAATAGCCGAAGGTGGTAGTGAGGCTTTGAGCTTGTACCAGAAGGTAAAGAAAAAAAAAGAATAAATCTGACGGGGGAGTCAGAACAGAGGGAGCCGACGTTAGCGGTAGTGCACCAAAGCAGAAGGTGTTTAACTCGAGGAATACCGGGGTGAAGAAGAGTGATCCTAAAAAAAGGATCGAGGCATGCAAGACGTGTGGGAAGGCTCATCTTGGAGTTTGTCTCAGGGGTAAGGCGGTATACTACCGTTGTGGACAGGAAGGGCACATTGCGCCTAACTGTCCCAAACCTATGAAGGCTATGGCATGCTTTGTGTGTGGGTCCACGAACCACATAGCAAGGAACCGTACGAGGAGGCTAGTCGTGGTAAGCTAGCGATTGGTGGTCCTGCACAATAGGGTAGACCGACTACCCGTACATTTAATATGACGGTCTAGGATGCGGTGGCATCGAGCGATGTTGTTGCAGGTATTATCCCGGTCAAACAATAAAAATGCATATGTGTTGTTTGATTTGGGTGCTACTTATTCGTTTATAGCATTTAAATTTGCTAAACGGTTAGGGTTACTCCCTGAAAAATTTGTAATACCTTTTAATATTATGGTAGCAAAGGAAGAAATTATTCTTATTGATTCTTATTCATAAGAGTTGTTGTGTAGAAATAAGAGGTAACAAGTTATCGGTAGATCTTATACTGATAAAGCTGGGGGGAATTTGTGACACCCCCAAATTCGGACCGCCACAGTCTCGAATTCGGTTCGTCACGTGCTAACTCTAATAATAACTAAAATCTCAAACAATGGAATAATATAATAATTTACATTGATATAACATAAATATTTTCGTCCCAAGTCTCGAAACTATTACTGGTAGAACCGTGAATTTTACGAATAAATATTAATTTTGATATTAATAAGAAAATAAATATCTATTTGAATATAAATGTTTATGTGTTGTGAAATGGGTAATTCGATTAAATTAATGATAATTGAGAAAAATATGGAGTTCATGATAAGCTCGTAGAGTGCCTTGTGTGGCACAATGATGAGAATTATAATAGATAAATTAATTAAAGAAGGAATTAATAAGTGAATAATTAATTAATAATATGCTGTTAATTAATTGTTATTATGAGTAATAGCATATTAATGAATAAATAATTAATTAACATTTTAAGGTTAATGTTTGTTCAATTAATTGCTAAGTGTAAAGTTATGTAATCACATATTGTATAGTAACTACACCTATATAATATAAAGTATAGTGTGACATTGGGATATGACTATGTAATATATGAACTATATGGTAAATGAAGTAAGTCACATAAATTACACAAATGGATTTATGGGAATACATGATATGTGTACATTGTGCAATATTAAATCAAACTATATTATATAAGGTGGGATGTGATACTACGATGTGACTATGTAACATATAAAACTATATAGTAAGATTTAATGGATTATATAAGTTACATAATGATGTTATGTGATAACATGCATGTATGGCTACATTAAATGTGTACCTCATGAATATTATAATAAACTAAATAAACAAGTGTTACTTAATGATTATTTCAATAGTTTAATATAATTGAAATAATAGAGTTGTGATAATATGGTGTGACATTGCCCAATTAGATTATATTCGGTATTAACAAAATGTACATGGATTATATTATGTGTAAATTAAACTTACTACGATGTAATATTATTTCCTCATTAAAGTTATACATTGTGACACTAAATGAATTTAATATCTAAGTATACATTTATATGTATTTAGCCTAAGTGTATATAGTATATGTATGTATAATAACCTAAGTGTTGGCATTAATTTATTTACAAACTTACAAATGCTGAGCTTTTTTAGCCTTGTCCCATAATGAGAGACTCATTTCTTACTCACGTGAACACTCAATGGCTAGCCTACTCCCTTGTTTCTCAAACTCAGCAAACATAGCCAATGATCAAAGGGGGAGTGGTCTTAACAGTGGATTTCAACTACCCTACCAACTCATCTTCATTAACCGTCAAATTCTTGTTTTTCCTGTTGGTTTGAGATGGAAGGCAAAACCATGGACCGTGTAACCATTTCTCTATAAAAAAGCGTCTTTATCTTCACATTTCAATTGCTAAGATTTTCTACAAGTATAAGATATAGAGTGAGTTTACTATAGTGGTGAGATTCTTGTAACGATTGAGATTTTAAATATTAAATTGTAATATTTATTGAGTGAATAAATATTTTATGTGATTTATTTATTGAGTTAAATAAATAAATTATGTGATTGTGTAGACTGATTTAATTAAGAGTAATATTTAATTAAATTGATATGTTAGTAATGGTGTAGCATAATTGTAATTTAGTTGAGAATAATTAAATTAGATTTAAAATTTTGTGCTAAGTATTTGTTGTAAGTTACTAAGTGTTACATGAATCTAATTTCAAGTGTGACAATTGAGTATTATATGAATGTTAGCTTTTATTTAATTGAATTAGAATGTTATAATTTAATTAAATACGTGTAGTGTTTAATCTATGGAGTAAAGATTTATTAAAAGAATGGAAAATGATTTTTAAGCTTATTTTACCAAACATGACTTTAGTTAACAAAAGGATTTGTTTTAAAATAATTGAGTTGCCAAACAAGGCCTCACTTTTCAAATTCTTATAACCTATGTAATTAGTTATATTTATTATGGTAATTAGTATTATACTTATTACTTATAGGTTACATATATATTATATATGTATATGTATATTATACAATATATGTTAGATAAGTAATCACCCACTATGAGTGATATGCAATATTTTCCCATGAATGAATATGTTAGATAAGTAAGTACATTAGTTTTACAAAGAAAGAAAGAAATAGGGAGAAAGGGTTAGAGAGAATTATCAGAGAAGAGGAAGAAGAATAAATTTTTAGAAAGCAAGAGGAGAGCTATACTCCATCATCATCTCCATCTCTTCTCTTAATTCAAACTAGAAAATGTATAATCTTAGAACTCCAAAAGTTATAAATACGTTCTTCTATAATTTCATAGTTTTAGAATTCTCTGTAAAAATCTCTTTGTGAAAATTCTTGATTTTGATATGTGTATGGGATGTGTACATATATATTTATATATATATATTTTTACATGTGATTTTTATAGTTGTTTAAGTGTTTCAATTCACAAGTATATGATGAACACTATGAAATCATGTTCACAGTACTCTATTATGAAGTTATTTTAAAAATAGTTCTTAAATTATCAAAGAAATTGATGTAAGCATGAAGCTATGTGTAATATGTGTTATAGCATGATGTGATAGGAGTTATATAGTTGTTTTAAAAATTCAATCCATGTAATTTTGATAAACAAGAATAATTGTGTTCATATGACTTACTGTAAACCAATTTTTTAAAAAATGGCTTTTGAAACTATCAAATTGATGTTTGATTGTGGGTTATTATTTAAATTAATAATGGATTATGTTAGTATGTTAAGAATAGGAGTTATTACAATTAGAATTACTTGAATTGATTGAAAAACGAATTCATAATAGCAATTTTTGTCAAGAATGCTTAATATCGTAGTTTTCTTCAAAAATCATGAAAAACATTGGTTTGATCATGTGTTGTATGGATTTTACATGTTATAATCATGTTAAAGAGTTTAAAATATTGTTGTTAGCAAGTTTCATGTTAATCATGTTGGAAAAAATCGAATTCGGTGTGTAGAAATAAGCCAAATTGGCTTATTACTATGCTAATTCGCTAGCCGGCACTTCCACCTAGAGGTTGGACCCACCCCAGCGGGGATTTTGTGCCTGGGGGACCCGCCCCAGTGGGTTAACAAGCTGCCCGAGAAAATTGTTTTCACTTCATTAAGTTTTCATGCCCCGTTTGTTTAGCTAACTTATTTCTATGACTTGATAAGTGTAATTGTTAATAAGATAACATGCTTTTCATGTTTTTAAGATAGATTGATGTTTTATATGAATGTGTTACATGTGTATGAGTGTATTACTTTCATAAGGTACACCACACGATTTAAAGTGTTATAAGCTTATGAATGTATGTCGTGAGTTTATACTCACGCATGTGGCTAGTTAGCAACCTATGTTGTAAACAACGTTGTGAGTTGGACTTGAGTAAGAAGTTCAACGGTTTAAATGTTGTAGTTGGGTACTAATAGATGTTTTAAACGTTGTATATGTGTAGGGTAATTGTGGAAGTGATTGTAGTTATTAAAGTGTAGTTTGCGCTTGAGGCAAGTTCTCTAATCTTTATTCTTACACGTTAAGCAAGTTTCTATTTCTAAACTCGTTATTTACTATGTACAAGATTTCTAAACTATTCTTGTACGCTATGCAAGCTTTATCAATGCATCTTTTTATTGTGCAAGTTCTCTAACCCTTGCTCAATATATCATGCAAGTTTATTTCTGATTCTTAACTTGTTATGTATTGTACAAGTTATATTGTATTCCAAGGTTCATAATGCAATTATTGTCATGGTGTTGTGATCTTAACTTAATTGTTCAAGCAAGATCTACTTATTCTTTAAGTTGCTTTTAAGTTATTTCAAAAGCATGTTTACTTATTATGTAGCTTGTTTCTATATCTTACAATTGATTCATGATTCGTATATTATTGAACTATTAAAGCACTGTGAGTCGATTCAACTACTCCTAGTTGATGATAGCTGAAACTCCAAAGTTCCTTTACCTATCCAAACCAAATTTTCTTTGGTGCGGACTTGTATTCAATTACTGAGAATGAACAACTCTATTTATTGAGGGATATTTATGCGAAAGTGTTAAATGTTTGTGCACAATACATGGTACGAAGGGCTGATCCCCCTGAGTACGAGTTGAAGGTCCATTGTCTTAATGACTGTTAAAGGTTTAAATAGAAATATTTATAACCTAGGACATAGTTCAAGGTCGTATAACCCTCAGATAAGTTCTATTTTTTAATTTTAAAGATGATGAAAGAATTATTATTCAATTCTTTATTTTGATGAGAGTAAAGTTATTCAACCTCTTTTGAAACTATTCAGTTATGTCATATCAATGTTGTATTTCAAGTGAGCTTTTGTTTGCTCACTCTTGCATGTTCTACAACCCCTGGCAGTTGAAACCAAGAATGTTGATATTCCGTCAACAAGTAAAGGAAAAGGAAAGATAAGCAAGTGAAGGCTTGTTATTTCAAATTTTATTGTAATAAGATTTAGTTGACGATGTTTTATTTCTGCATTTACTTTGTTTGATGTTGAGGTTTAGTTAACCCTAGAATTTTATTTGGACAAGTTGTAATCCTTTGTCAAGGAAAATTTTATTTAAGTTTTATGAAGGTTGTAATTGGTTTTGCAATTCTTTATTATTGGGTAGATATATGTTTTAAATAGAAAGTGAACACCAAATCATGTGGAAACGAAGTACCCAGATTTGGGGGTGTCATAGGTTGGTATCAAAGCAGTAGGTTATGAACCTTAGGTGGGGGGGGGGGGAAACGTTAGGTAGTAGCCTTATAGGAAGATCGAAAAGATAGTGGTGATAGGTAAGATAATAAACTACCTTATGTGCTATGTGTTTACGTGTAGGTATTCGAAGAGTGACGACTCGATATCACGTACTAATAACTTTAAAATTCTTTTGTCAGGATGACGAACATTGGAGAATCCAGTCAGGCTAGAGAGGATATACCTCAGGTGCCTAGAGAGGAATAGCCCCGAGATATCCATGTTGTCTGGGAGCAGGTGGTTAGGAGAGAGCCATCTCCAGTGATCACCATAGCTGGTCGGGAGCATGAGCTGACACCTATTCCAGAGGAAGAGGACGAGGACGAGTTTGAAAAGGAGGTAGAGGAGGAAGAGGATCCTGAAGAGGAATTCCCACCTCACTTTGTTAGTGCGGAGATGTACGAGGCGGTTTACGATAGTAACATGGAACTTCATGGTCGAGTCGGAGAGCTCGAAGAAACCATCCAGCAGCGGGACGAGACTATCGAAGAGATAGCTAGTGATCTAGGATAACTGCAGTGGAAGCTAATCCGCGTAGAGAATGATCGAGATGAGGCCCGAGCCGAGATTACAAAACTGAAGCAAGATATCCAAGAGGAGTCGACGAAGCATGCCAGAGCTGAGGAAACAAGCTTGAGGGCTACTCAATGAGCCGATCGAGCTGAGAACAAGGCTGAAACCAAGAGAGCCAAGCTAAGGGAAATAGAATACGCTTTCCATACGGCAATAGATAGGGCCCATGACCGTATCTTCTATTACCCAGCTCAGTTCCAAGGTTTACCATGGTATGTGGTGGACTGAAGGACAGTGTTTCGGGTGATGGAAGAAGAACGAAAAGAGGTTGTGCGACGTCTTATTATGCCTAGACATTAGAGCTTTTATATTATATGTTTCCTTTCGTAATAAATAGATGTTAATCTCATAATTTGAGATAATAATGGGATAAAGTGATGATGTAGTCCTCTAACTTGTTCCAGTTCAAGAAAGATGATGTAATTAGCAGAAATGCTATCTATCCTATGTTTTTAAAACTACGAGTAATGGATAACAGAAGTTTATTGATGTGCTATGTGGTCATATACGAACTGAGTTATTTAAATGTTTAAGCTGAACTTGAATACTTTAGAAGTGAATAAAGGAGCTAATAATAATTTTCTTAACAGAAAATGCCTCCTAGAAGAAGACCAACACGTCAAAACCCCGAGGGTTCGACGAACAACAACAACAACAATAATGGAACAAAACGTAACTCAGTTCAGCAGTTAGTGAACCTACTGACAGGAGCGATGGCGAATCAGCCGCAAGTGCAGGGTACTACATTTAAGGATTTTAAGGCAGTAGGGCTGCCTGAATTCAAGGGATCGACAAACCCGATAGATGCACAGACGTGGGTTACGGAAATAGAGAAGGTCTTTGATGTGGCTAAGGTCAGTGAAGACCAGAAAATGGCATTTGCAACTTTCATGTTAAAGTCAGATGCTAGCTTCTGGTGGCAAGCTAATAAGACCAGATAGGGTGAAGGAGTCATAGCGTGGGAATGTTTCAAAGAGATGTTCTTTGAAATGTAATTCCCTATGAGTTTGCAGGACCAGATGGAGGTCCAATTCCTAGAGCTTAAGCAGGGAGGGATGACAGTGTCGAAATACACCGCAAAGTTCAACGAGTTGGTCAGGTTCGCTACAAACCAGGTCAGCACGGACGCTAGGAAGGCTAGGAGGTTTAAGCGGGGACTGAAACCCTAGCTCTACAGTAAGGTCTCTATATTCCAGCTGAACATGTTTGCAGCTGTGCTGGAAAAGACCATACTTGCTGAGGGAGGAAGCGACGCGATGACTAAGTTTAACCAAGAGAAGAAGAAGAAGAATGAGGCTGAAAATAAGGTTGTTGGTAGTGGGGTTATCCATCAGAAAAGGAAGTGGAATGACAACACCTCTATTGGGAGTTAGCAGTGAGGCCAACAGAAGAGGAAGCTCAAAGCATGTTCTACATGCAGGAAGACTCACACTAGAGTGTGCATGAAAGGGAAACGGATGTGCTACAACTGTGGTCAGGAAGGCCACATCAAGCCGAATTGCCCAAACCCAAAGAAGGGAGCTTTATATACATGTAGATCCAAGGATCACATGGCTCGTAACTTCCCTAAGAAGCCAGCGGCAGGGTCAACAAGGAATGGAGGAAATGGCAGCGGTAGCACTCTGACTATCACTGGACCGTCGCCACTGCAAGCCGTTCGACCCACTGTCCGTACGTTCAATATGACGGTGCAAGATGCCATGCAATCGAAGAATGTGGTGGCAGGTATTATTCTGATCAATAGTATAAATGCATATGTATTATTTGATTCGGGTGCTACTTGTTCATTCATATCTGATGATTTTGCTAAAACCCTAGACTTACCTATAGAGGAGTTAGCTTACCCCTTGAACATAAAAATTATGAATAGGGAAGTCATTCATGGTAGGTTTGTATACAAGAATCGTAGGTTGGACATTAAGGGTCAGGAGCTGATGGTAGATTTGATTTTGATAAAACTTGGGGAATTCGATGTCATATTAGGGATGGACTGGTTGTTCAACTATGGGGCGGTAATCGACTGTTAGAAGAAGTCGGTAAACCTTATGACTCCGTCAAAGGTAGTGTTCTATGGTAGTAAATTGCCTAAACAAGCGAGTTGTCTGACGGTGATGCAAGCCAAGAAACTTTTGACTCAAGGCTGTGCAGGATATCTTGCCTACATAGTAGATACGCGTAAGGAGAGCCCAAAGATAGAAGAGATACCAGTGGTTAGGGAATTTGGGGACGTGTTTCTGGATGATTTACTAGGACTTTCGCCAAATAGAGAGATAGAGTTTGTGATCGACTTAGCACTGGGAACTGCTTCAATTTTGAAAGCTCCGTACTGGCTCCAGTTGAGATGAAGGAACTGATGGTTCAACTTCAAGAATTGCTAGATAAGAAGTATATTCAACCTAGCGTTTCACTGTGGGGAGCGCCAGTGTTATTCGTGAAGAAGAAGGACGGATTGATGCGTCTTTGCATTGACTATAGAGAATTGAACAAAGTTACGATCAAGAATAGGTATCCCTTACCTAGGATCGATGACTTATTTGACCAACTGAAGGGTGCTAAATACTTCTTGAAAATTGATTCGAGAAGCGAGTATCATCAATTGAAGGTCAGAAAGGAAAATATACCGAAAACGTCTTTTAGGACTCGATATGGTCATTACGAGTTCTTGGTGATGTTATTTGGTCTAACGAATGCCCCAGCTGCATTTACGGACTTAATGAATAGGGTGTTTAAGCCATTCCTGGACAAGTTTATAGTGGTGTTCATAGATAATATTCTGGTTTATTCCAAGATCGAGGGGGAACACACTGAACACTTAAGACTAACCTTAGAATCACTGAGACGAGAGAAGCTTTACGCTAAATTCTCAAAATGTGAAATCTGGTTAGAACATATGCAATTTCTTGGCCACGTAATCGACAAGGATGGGATTTCGGTAGATCCATCGAAGGTTGAAGCGGTAATGAATTGGGATCAGCCAAAAACGCAGTCTGAAGTGAGGAGTTTCTTGGGATTGGCAGGTTATTACCAGATATTTATCCAAGATTTTTGTAAGATCGCAACTCTGTTGACAAATTTGACTCGTAAAACAGTTAAGTTTGTTTGGACGGAAAAGTGTGAGGAAAGTTTTCAGGAGTTGAAGAAGAGGTTGAGTACTGCGCCTATATTGTCTTTGCCGGATAGTACTAGAAATTTCGTAGTATATAGTGATACCTCACATAAGGGTTTAGGATGCGTGTTGATGCAGAGCGGCAAGGTCATTGCTTATGCATTACGTCAGCTGAAGGATTACGAGAATGGGTATCCGACTCATGACTTAGAATTGGCGGCAGTAGTGTTTGCTCTAAAGATTTGGAGACACTACCTATATAGAGAGAAGTGTGAAATATACACAAATCACAAGAGTCTGAAGTATATCTTTACCTAGAAGGATTTGAACATGTGCTAAAGGAGATTATTCGAACTGATCAAAGACTACGACTACGAAATACTTTATCATCCAGGTAAAGCTAACGTGGTTGCCGACGCTTTGAGCAGGCAAGGTCGGGAGAAGCTGAATATGTTAACTGATCAGGATCAGTTGATAGAACAGATGGCTAGATTAGAGTTGGAAGTTAAGTTTCCAAAGGAATCGGATGAGAAGTTATTTCAAGTAACTACTGGTTCTACTCTGGTGGACAAGGTGAAAGAAGCTCAACTTCACAACGAAGAATACGAAAAGATTCGGAAAAGATTAGCTGATGACGAAGAGTTTAAATTCAGAATCAACAGTGAGGGACTGCTACGATTTGAAGGTAGAATCTGGGTACTTCCAGTACCAGAAGTTAAGGAGGAAATCTTAAGCAAAGCTCAAAGTGCGAAATATTCAATTCACCCTGGGATTGCGAAGATGTGCCAGGATCTTAGGCATCATTTCTGGTGGCCGAATATGAAGAGGGATGTTGCTGAATGCCATGCGAAGTGTCTAATTTTCCAAAAAGTCAAGGCAGAACACTAGAGACCTAGCGGATTGATACAACCGTTGGAAATTCCAGAGTGGAAGCGGGAGCATATCACGATGGATTTCGTGGTTGGTCTTCCAACGACTCAGAAAGGATCCGATGCAATATGGGTCATTGTGGATCAATTAATGAAGTCAGCCCACCTTATACCGATCAAGGTTAAGTACAACTTAGAACAATTGGCGAAGCAGTACGTTAAGGAAATTATTTCTCGACACGGTATTCCGATGTCGATAGTGTCCGACAGAGATCCGCAGTTTACGTCAAATTTTTTGAAGCGATTGCAAGAGTGTCTTCGAACGCAATTGCGAATGAGTACATCATACCATCCTCAGACCGATGGCCAGAGCTAGAGACCAATACAGACGCTTGAGGATATGCTGAGAGCTTGCGTGATGGATTTTAAGGGAAGCTGGGATGATCATCTACCGTTGGTGGAGTTTCGCCTACAACAATGGTTACCATGCGAGTATCGGCATGCCGCCTTACGAAGCATTATACGGCAGGAAATGCAGAACTCCCTTGTGCTGGGATGAAGTCGGTGAACGTCAGCTATTGGGACCGGAATTAGTGCAACAAACTGCCGAAATTGTAAAGCTGATCAGAACAAGATTGGTTGCTGCTCAAGACAGACAAAAGAAATATGCCGATCAATATCGATAGAACCGAGAATTCTTACCAGGGAGTTTTGTTTTCCTGAAAGTATCTCTCTAGAAAGGGAAGATTCGATTCGGCAAGAAGGGGAAGCTGAGTCCCCGATTTATTGGACCTTTCGAGGTACTACGAAAGGTGGGCGAGGTTGCTTACGAGGTAGCATTACCTCCGGAGCTTGAGAATATACATAACGTCTTTCACATTTCTGTGTTACGACCTTACAAACATGACTATAAACATGCAATAGAATACGAGCCTTTACAATTTGATAAAGACTTAACTTATGAAGCGGTTCCTGTTCAAATAGTTGATAGGAAGGAGCAAGTACTTAGGAATAAAGTAATACCTTCTGTAAAGGTAATTTGGAGGAACCACAGTGCTGAAGAAGCCACGTGGGAACTCGAAGATGTTATTATAAAATCTTATCCGCAATTATTTGTTTAATTTTTTGTATAACCCCTTATATATCGATTCTGGAGACAGAATCCTTCTAAAGGGGGAAAATGTAACAGATGAAAATTTTGAGAATTTTTTTGTGTGTTGTGATTCTGGGGACAGAATCCTTTTAAGTAGGGAAGATTGTAACGATTGAGATTTTAAATATTAAATTGTAATATTTATTGAGTGAATAAATATTTTATGTGATTTATTTATTGAGTTAAATAAATAAATTATGTGATTGTGTGGACTAATTTAATTAAGAGTAATATTTAATTAAATTGATATGTTAGTAATGGTGTAGCATAATTGTAATTTAATTGAGAATAATTAAATTAGATTTAAAATTTTGTGCTAAGTATTTGTTGTAAGTTACTAAGTGTTACATGAATCTAATTTCAAGTGTGACAATTGAGTATTATATGAATGTTAGCTTTTATTTAATTAAATTAGAATGTTGTAATTTATTTAAATAAGTGTAGTATTTAATCTATGGAGTAAAAATTTATTAAAAGAATGGAAAATGATTTTTAAGCTTATTTTACCAAACATGACTTTAGTTAACAAAAGGATTTGTTTTAAAATAATTGAGTTGCCAAACAAGGCCTCACTTTTCAAATTCTTATAACCTATGTAATTAGTTATATTTATTATGGTAATTAGTATTATACTTATTACTTATAGGTTACATATATATTATATATGTATGTGTATATTGTACAATATATGTTAGATAAGTAAGTACGTTAGTTTTACAAAGAAAGAAAGAAACAGAGAGAAAGGGTTAGAAAGAATTATCAAAGAAGAAGAAGAAGAAGAAACTTAGAGAAAGCAAGAGGAGAGCTATACTCCATTATCATCTCCATCTCTTCTCTTAATTCAAACTAGAAAAGGTATAATCTTAGAACTCCATAAGTTGTAATCATGTTCTTCTATAATTTCATAGTTTTAGAATTCTCTGTAAAAATCTCTTTGTGAAAATTCTTGATTTTGATATGTGTATGGGATGTGTACATATATATTTATATATATATATATATATATATATATATGCTTACATGTGATTTTTATAGTTGTTTAAGTGTTTCAATTTACAAGGATGTGATGAACACTATGAAATCATGTTCATAGTACTCTATTATGATGTTATTTTGAAAATAGTTCTTAAATTATCAAAATAATTGATGTAAGCATTAAGCTATTTGTAATATGTGTTATAGCATGATGTGATAAGAGCTATATAGTTGTTTTAATAATTCAATCCATGTAATTTTGATAAACAAGAAGAATTGTGTTCATATGACTTACTGTAAACCAATTTTTTTTTAAAATGGCTTTTGAAACTATCAAATTGATATTTGATTGTGGGTTATTGTTTAAATTGATAATGGATTATGTTAGTATGTTAATAATAGGAGTTATTACAATTAGAATTACTTGAATTGATTGAAAAACGAATTCGTAATAGCAATTTTTGTCAAGAATGCTTAATATCGTAGTTTTCTTCAAAATCATGAAAAACATTGGTTTGATCATGTGTTTTATGGATTTTACATGTTATAATCTTGTTAAACAGTTTAAAATATTGTTGTTAGCAAGTTTCATGTTAATCATGTTGGGAAAAATCGAATTCGGTGCGAAGAAATAAGCCAAATTGGCTTATTTCTCTGCTAATTCGTTAGCCGGCACTTCCACTAGAGGTTGGACCCGACCCAGCGTGGCTTTTGTGCCTGGGGGACCCGCCCCAGCTGTGACATCCCAGATTTTTAGAATTTATAAATGAGAATTTAATAAATAAAATTCTTATTATCTGATGTTTTGAGTTTAAGTATGTGAATACGTGTCATATATGGTGAAATATGTGAATCTATGTGAAGATAATTTAAATATTTATTGGAGTAAATAAATATTTTAATTAAATTATTTATTGAGTTAAATAAATAATTATGTGATTATTATGGAGTAATGTAATTAATTG